>OY720638.1:137882194-138482194 GCA_963169105.1 Ceriagrion tenellum | reverse complement strand
ATAACATTCGCGTCGTGTCTCTTGTTTATTTACGTTGTTCCCTGGTGATCTCTGCCAGCCTCCCCAGGTCGATCTTCGGTCGTGGCGCTCCAACCAGCTAGCACCAGGCAGTCGCCACAAGTTCTTTAAACATTACAAGGTAGTATTATAGATCGAAACAGTTTGTGGTGTCCACATGAGACTCGTATTTTAATGATCTGGATTTCGTTGCTGTGCGTCATCATCAGGTCCACCTAATGATGTCGCACTGATGTTGTCAAAGAATGCACCGAAGTTCTTTGAGACATGACGCGCGCCTACGACCTACTTAGTGTCAACCAATGCCTTTGCTTTGAAAAGGCGTTTTCGCGAGATTCCTCCCGAGATATGACAATACGTCAAGCCCGAATACCGCAAATAAATTTTTTAATTCCATCTTGGGGTCATTTGCATTATGTTAGATAGTTCTCAATATGCCCGACCTCGAACAGCTCGTGATGTACTTTACTCTTATACGTGAATATCCCTCGTCCTAAAAGCTTAATTCGGGTTAAATTTGTGCCACTATGAATACGGGTAGATTATGTTCCAAGTCGTATCTTGCTTAGCTGGATTATCCATAGTTTTGGCGATTTTTATTTTAGTACTGCGAAATTACTAAGCATTAATACCCCCTGTAACATTTCTCGTAATATCTAGAAAATTCTCAAAACGATTAAAGGGGATTTTTTGGAAAACATTTTTATCACTAAGTTCCAACTTTGTAGGTCCTATTATAAGAAAATCCTTTGAATTCCTTCAACACGTAACCCAAATCCAATACTTACCGCCGGCTATACTGGGATTACATCCTCCTCAACAGGAAAAAGCCACGACAAACCTTAGTACTTCTCATATGTAGAGAGTCGTTTTATATAATTTCATGAAGTTGTCAAAATTTTGAATTCGAGGGATGGCAAGATACGAAGTGACATTTTAAGCCTGTGAATCGGCTATCCGGCTGGTGAACGCCGGGTGACTGCTGTGTTGGATCCCGGGGGGACGCCGCAGGAACGAATCCTTTGCCCTCAGGGTGCTGGCGACGGCTTGGCTGGTCGCGCTCAGCAGTCAATCCAGGACGCCACCTCCGGCTTTATAGCGGTATATACAAATTAATGAGCAACGACTGCAGTGCGGCGTATGTGGGACAGACAGGACGCAATTTATGGAAAAGACTAGAAGAACACAAGAGGTGTTTCCGGAAATGCAATCTTTCCCAGTCTCACTTTGCCATGCACCTGTGGGAAGAAAACCATGGCAGCGATTTCATACCGGAGATATTACACATAGAGAATAAAGGGAGGAAGATGGACAAAAAGGAGGAGCTGGAAATAAGAAGGAACTGGAAGAAGAGTCTTTTACTCAACGATATCCTTTTTGAAAAACTTTCCCTCTTCCTGAAAGTCTTTCTATCCCTCACGGAACAACTGAAACCACTGACCCTCCCACCCCACTCACCACATGCTGATAACCCACCGCTACCATAATCCCTAAAGCCTCGAAGTTCCACACCACGTCCACCCCCTACCCCCAAGCCCACCCACCTCTTACGTGTCATCTCACGGGTTTTCCAGATTCCCCTTCCGCCCAACCGCCATCTTTTACCCCCCCCACAAGTTTTACCTCCTCGCCTCCCCCTCCTACCTTCTCCCAAACCCCTCATGATATATAGACATCTGGAAAATGTTTTTGAGTTTGTACCTGATGATGACACCGCTGTGTCGAAACATGTTGTACCAGGAAAAAAAACCTGTAGAAGGAAACAAAGTTACATTTTCATTTGTGCAATTCAACTTCCACATAGTTGAGGTTCAAACTATAGAGCCCAAGGCTTAATATTAAAAGTACGGTAAAATTCAGTATTAAATGACTAACGTCATCTTGAATCAACTATCCTGAAAGGGTACTTCCGATTTAGAACGGCGATCGCCGGCGATAGACGGCAGTTACGCAAATCGATCTTGCTCTGTTCGGCTCTCCTCATAGCTGAGAGCCACCGATAGCCGGCAATAGACGGCTATTCCGCTAAATCGAAAGCACCGCGGCGTGGCCATCGCCGTCTATTGCCAGTTATAGCCGCAAATTGAAATCACCCAAAATATCCACCTATCGAATCGTTTAACATATCGATATATTAAAACAAAAGACAATTTCGAAGCGCAGGTTAACAAAAGACGATCGTGAAGAGCAAGGGAAACCCAACTAAAATTGGTGTGCACCCAATGAAGAAGGCGGAAGCAGATTTTATCAAAACAATTGACGATCATCAAGCGCAAGCGCAAGAAGCGAAAGACGATCGTGAAATGAAATTGAAACCCGATGAAATAGGGTGGGAATCCAATTATAAATCCGTTTTATCAAAACAAAATGATGATCACAAAACGAGGGATAATGACAGTTGCGAAGCGCAAGCGCCAGAAAGGAAGTTCGGAAGCGTTCTCTAAAGTGTCACTTCGTTGTGGTAGGAGGTGAAAATAAGGAAAAGACATGCGACGTAATCAAGTATCGAAAGAAATAATGATCCTGCAAAGAATGTATCGAATCGAGAAATCCAAAATGGAGTTAGCGAGGAGCGTGAGGAATAAAATTCTTGGCACCGGAAATGAAAATAAACTTTTGAGAAGCGCAATGTTTGACTATGTGATACTATTCATAAACCATCGGAGAAGAGTAATAGAAATTAAAGAAACGCCTTCTCATTGAAAACGACCCAGTGATATTTTATTTATTTAGATACAGATTATTGAGAATGCAACAATTTTTAAATTAGTATTAAATTGCTGGTCCGTTCATTTTAATAAAATTCTTTAACATTACCTTACACTGCCTAAATATCTAATTGCCAAATATCTTTCTGTTTTATCCCATGTATCCCACACCAGTAAAACATCACCATGTCAATTTGATGTTTTTTTCTCAGTTTCTCAACTAGGTACGGTTTCTCTTCCTTTAAGTCCTCTTTCTTCATGCATTCCATCTCTTCTTGCTGACCAAGAAATTTTGCTTTTAATAATGCCTTCTATTAAAAATGGAAATAGCAATGTAATTTGATGAGAAGCCAATATTTAGGTGTTGTAAAATTTGTCAAATAACAAAATCAAATGCACTCACTTACGATCGATGGAGATGTAATGCTCGTGCTACTCTAATGCTGCTTTGCTCGCATTCTCAACGGTGCTGCTGATGATGATGTAGTACATGACTCTCTTTTCGAGCTATATATGTATATACATGGACAATTAATCACCCCACGATTTGCTTCACACTTGCTATAAACCCCTTATTCTACTATCCTTTATTTTCATAAAAGTACTCGCAAACCTCCATTTTAAAAATAAAATTCTCCGCTGGAAGTTGAGGAAACGTCGCTTACGCGTGCAATTCCATCACTCTAATCCCCACTTTAACGTGAAAGCAGAGAATCCGGTGACTAAAATGACTCACTTAATCATTTGCGTGAAAATATAGCAAAGTAGTAGGACTAAACCGATTCACGTAGTCATTAAATTGAAAAGAGGAGCGTCCGGTTAAGATTAAACAGATTCACGTAGTCGTCGTGAAAGCGCAGCATCATGTTAGGATAAAACAGACTGACATCATTTAGACGATAATGAATGCAATAACTCCGAATCGGAAATTCCAGTATTTCCCATTCCCATTTACCCGAAATTCCGAAAAATCCTGGAATTTCCATTTCCAAAGTGAATCGCTTGCAAACACGAATTTGTTAATGAAGCTGAGGCTTTGCAAAATTTGCAGCATGTAATACCATCCAAGATACATCGCTGGGAACGATAGGACGGAGGTTCGTCGCCGTCATCCAATCCGGTGAACTAGGAGAGGTGGAGGACTATCTGTTGCAGAGTGCTTACAGACTTGGAAAACTTTCAACGGCACCAAAAATTTTCTCATAGAAAAAATATTTGACAGTTTGGAAAACATCGCGCTCAAAGTCCATATTTTGTTGAAAGCCAAATTCCATTAAGATCAAGATGAGGTCAAGGTCCAAGAAAGGTGCTTTCGAACGAGACATGTTCGAATTTTATGTGAAGATAACGTGAATTAAATTTAAATCGCCCTTTGCCAAAATATTAACAGAGTAATCCAAAAGTTTTTAAAATGGATTAGAGGATTACTGAGTGAAACACTACGGCTGGAGCTTAGTATCAAACGTTCCCGACCACTGAGGATAGCCTTTTTTATGAATTTTCCCGTTAAAACCAAAATCATAAAAGCGGATATTATCTTTAAAAACGGTGATTATTACTGCTTCAATTATGGAATCTGGGCGAAGAACTATGGCACTCACACTGAACGCATCTTAAAATACGATACACCAGAATTTAGTAATTGATACGATAGGAATTGCATAAGCTATCCCATAAAAATTTCCGAAATTTCAAAACTTGAGGAAAAAATAACATTTCCATCAGTTTTTTCGGCTTAGATAAAAATAATTATAGATATCCCATCAATATTCTCGATGTAGTGCTTGAGGATCACTGAAATCTACTTTATCTCGTTGACGGAAACAAGCCGCATTACTGTTGGATCATAAACTTCAATTGATTGATTCACACAAATTTGACCAAACACAATCCATTAGTGCACGTTTGCAACCGTTGTTTACAACTTTGCTATTCGAACAAATCCCTCGAAGAGCATAAAGTACATTCAATTCAAAATTCTCTAACTAAAATTAGTCTTCCGACTGATAATGATAAAAGGCTATGCTACAAAAAACCTTTCCACAGCCCGAAATCCGCATATTGTGCATGCCAACTTTATGTGTGTTCTGCCGAAGGTTTCGAGTTGTAATCCAAGGGGGGAAAACATATACAGTAATGTATATTTGCAGCATGATATTATGTCCTTTTGAATGCTAATATAATCCAGCATGAGAGAAATTTTCAAGCCAGTTCTCTAAATAGGAAAACTTTCTCTACTGGTCTTTCTATAAAACTGTAAGATATGGCAATTTTTGTGAAATATGATTATATGAAAACGTTATACCTATGGATATCACGACCGGGGAAGAGAAAGATGCTTTAAATACTTCATCAACATATTCGTGGGGAGGAACTTGGTTCAGATATAGTGAGATATTATGAACATCTTACTGGTAAATTTAGAAGATCAGCTCTCGGAGCCTGCAATGTGAACTTCAAAATTCTAAATCTTCTGCCACTATTCATCCACAATTTTTCCAACTCTGATGCACATTTGAATGTTCCTCAACTGGGATGTGATGATATGACTATATATGAAATCCAAATTATGAAAAGGAATACGTCTCCCTAGCTAATTACATTGATTTAATTTTTCTCACCAGTTAAAAGTGTTTCATATTTCTTGGAACCTCACTATCACAATTGGTCGACTCTATTCCCAAAATCAAATTAAAGCAAGCTAAAAATCTTTGGAGAGGACATTAAACTCGTCACGCGTAAGGGCATTTTCTCTTATGAAAATGAAGATTCGTGGGGAAAACTTAATAAAGTTTGCTTACTTTGCATTTATCAATTTTACAGCGCCTTAACGAAGGACACAATTACGAATGGTGACTGAGTTTGCTCAAAAGGTGTCGTCGGAATCCAGATGCAAGACTAGGTGAGTATTTAGATATTTACTTGAAGAGAGATTGTTCTCTTATTAGCAGATGTATTCGAAAACTTTAGGAATATTTGCATGTAAATCTAGACACTTGATGGAATTTTATTACGCCAGCTCTCAACGCAATGATCAAGCACGCGAGGGTTACTTTGGATATAAGTATTGATGGATTACAACATGATCCTATTGATGGAGAAAGTCATTCGCTGAGGTAATAGCTAGTGTGTTAAGTGTAATGCGTAAGCTAATGACAATCATAAGGAACTGTTCAATTTATGCATAGAGTCTATATATCTAGCATATCTATACGCCAAGCATTTGTTTGGCTGGGCGTTATCCGTCCCTCTCCTGAAGGGAAGATTTCGGAGGCTCGAACCGATAAATGTTATGTAAATTCCAAGTTGATTCTTCTAAGGGTGACGTCTTGGAAATCGAACTAGAATACCCAAAGGAGCTTCATGATTTGCTTTTCAACTTGCCTTTTTCCACCGAGAAGAATAATCTGCCAACTGGGAAGCATCATTAACTGCTGACTACTCTGCATGATAAAGAGCGCTACCTCATCCATTGCCGTCACCTGAAGCAGGCAGTGCTGGGTTGGGGAAGGGTTGATGTGGATGACGATACACATAGTTATTAAATTGAGTTATCACCGTGGATGAAGTCATATATTGAGATAAGTTTGGAAAAAAGGAAGTTGGTAAAAAAGTAAATTTGAAAAGGACCTGTTCAATCCTGACATAATTCTGTTTTAGGCAAATCTATGGAGAACGTACGGAAGGAGTACTGAATTAGTCAATAGCCAAAAGAGATTGGATAATTTAACATCAAAATTTCTCTTTCTCGATCAAACAATTTTTGCTTAAAACCTTGTGGCCGTACACTGATTGAAAAAACCATCAAAATGATTATTGCTCTCTATCAGTCAACTCGTTTAGGATATTTCCAAATTATTGATATATGACATTTGCTATGGACATCTTTAAGCAAATTACGATGATAATGTGTCTTAATTGTGCATGGAAACGGATAGCTTAATTCTAAAGCTTCGAACTAAAGATTTATTCGCGAATGTTAAACAATATTTCCCTGTATGACATATCGAACTATCTAGCTAACGACCAATGTCACTGAAAGAGGAACGCAAAAGCAGTAGAAAAATGAAAGATGAATGCGAGGGAAAGATTATGATTCATTTCGTAGGATTATGAACTAGGTTTTATTCCTATCGTGTGCAAGGCAAATTTGAGCGGAAACGAGCATAGAGTGTCATGACAATCATAATTGAAGGACCATTAACATACGATTACTCTGTCACCTTTTGCGCGAAAGAGACCCCTCTTATAGGAAGATGTGTCTAATTAAATCACCGAACTTCTTACCGTGGAAATAAACCAAACTGCACTAAGTGCCGACGATGATAAGCGATGCGTATTTGAGGATGAAACCAACTCCCTACAAAAAGGGAAGAGTAAATTTAATGCACGATATTGGTGTGTCTTTGGAGAGTGAGTGAGATCCCTCGGTTAATGGAAGGACTCTACAAGAAGGAATGGGAGTATAAAGAGTGTTACATACGTAACAACAGAGGGAGACCGCAGATGGGTGATCCTCCATCTTTCAGAATATATTGCAGGTTGTATCAAACTGGAAGAAGACCGAGTTTTATACCTATCTGCGACTAAATTCTTTAACTACATTTATGTTTTTATTGCACATAAATTGCTAACTTTGGGGAGAATATATTCTTATACTAGACTCCAAAACGTTCAAAATGTACATATTGCAGTTTATCGTGAGTTCAACGTTAGTATCATATAAATTGGGAGATAATCACACAAAACATAAGATCGCACGCCATGTGAGCAAGTATCCTTAGCGAGTACGGTTACGTTAAAATTGAATGATCTGAAACTAAATCGGATGAAAATTGAATCTGGGGAAGAAGTTCTTAAAGTATTTCAAGATTGTACGGTCTTCACATGCATGGTGAATTCAATGAGGAGACGATGAATCAGTCACATAAATTTCGCTGCCATACGCCTGATAATATATGCTGCTACGTCTCCTATCACAAATGTAAAATACGTAATGAAATGGCATAACGCTTTCGCGGGCGAAAGAGTTATCACATTGGCAAGGGCTGCTATTCATGCTTGGCGAGAAAAGACGAATCTAATATTCTAACGTGATGCTCAGCAGCCTGACATTTCAATTAAGAATATTCGACTTACCTATCGTAATTATAACCAAGGAGGACTGTTCCGATTCGCTTAATGAGATTGGAGGGTCTATGCCTCAAGCGCATATTCCCGACAAAAATGGACTACCCGAAATTTACATGATACAAAAATCAGCAATCAAATTAACTTACACAAGGTGTTATGATATGAAGTTGATCGCGCGTTTGATTTTTCTCTCAAATATTCGTAAGAATATCATGTTTGCACAATAATTAAACGGATACAAAAGATATCTCCACGAAAATTACGTGATAGCCATTAAAAGTGTGTACGGAATGCGAAAGAAAGAGGAAAAGGAACAATGAACAAGAGGATGAGGGTATTAAACCGACAGATTAAACCAACAAAACTGGTTATCAGGCTGTCATTGTGTGATTTGGAATCCCACGCAAATAAACTTCTGATTGCAATCTGATCTGATCGAGTTTTGTACCTATTTCACGAGAAATGGTCGCAAAAACCTAACTTTAATTGGTAAGAGAAAGAAAGCTTGATTCTCAGTGGGTAATGACGTCCTTATATCTAAGGAGAAGTTTCGATTTGCAAATGGATACACTCCTAAATTTACGAAGGATGCTATCCAGTTGGAGCATTAAAATTGAAATTCTTTAGAGCCTACATAACGATTGAAAGATCTGAATGGTGCAAATATGAAGGGATTGACCCATGGAGAGGCACTTAACCGAACTGATGACACCAAATTTGGAATAGGGAAGATATTTAAGCGTAGGGGGAAGGGGATGAAGGTAGAATACTTAGTTAAATGGGTGGTGTATGGCAGTGGTTTCAGCATTTGTCTCTCAGCATCAAAAATAAAAAAATAAAGTGATAGACTTCTACGTGACTCCTTTGAGCAACAACTCTGGAAAATAGTTCACCAGCAAAATGATAATGAGGTTTTCTACGAAGTTAGCACAGCGTATTTCAGTGAGGGGTGAATGGTATGTGTGGCTTTCAGGATCTTATTTTTTGAATTTTTAAGGAATTGTTAATCATGATCCGATCAAAGTTTCTCCGAGAAATGTCCCAAAAAAGAATCTGGAACCTAGAAATTTTATTCACATCGAGGTAGTAAATGGTATATTACGTAGTTTGTTCATTCACCGCACGTATATTCTCTATCGTCTATTATCAGATAAGAAAAATATTTGGGATGATGAATGACTTGAACGAGAATACGATATTGCTTTAAAGGCGTTTTTTAATAGTGAGGACACGGAATCCTCTCAGGAATCCACAACCGTCAACAATTGCGATTGTGTAGCCGTATCCAATAATGATAACATTGTCAAGTTGAAATTGCTCGGTACACACTGAAGGAATTACTAGATGCGATCAGAAATCTCACACCGAAAGAACTACAGATGAATTTGGATAGGGTTATCACGATGATTATGAGTGATGAATCTGAAATTGAGCCAGAAATTGAACCCAAAAATGTTTCCTTTCTTCCCTAATCATGTAACGTTCTCATCGAGGTAGTAAGTGGTAGAGTATTTAGATTGAATTAACTGCTACTTTTATAAGTTAGTCCACCTGTTGTTAGAGATTATTTAGAGACTGGTAGAGGATATGAGAGGTTAGGTTGGATTATGATAACGCATTAAGGACCATTTTATTATTGAGAAGACGGAATTCTATCACAAAGCCAAAGACATTAATGATTGCTCTCATCTGATCGTATCCGTAACACACGATGATCACAATGTAAAGTTGAACATTTCTCGGTACAAGTTGAGGGAATTACTTGATATGCGCCGAAATTACACTTCGGAACGTCTAAGGGCAGATTTAGATCAACTCTCAGGTAGTGTGTTGATGAATATTCGCGGTGTTATTGTAGAGGAGAGATGAAAGAGACCAATAGAAACCGAAGCGTTAAGCCAGCTGTTAGTTTACTAAGATGTGGTGGAACGATAATGTATTGGAGATACGATGAATACATGTATCAGAGTGATTCAACCAATTACTGATTATCATCAAATATTCAGCCGACCATATTAACTATCACTCGAAGTAAGAGATTTTGATACCGTAGAATTAAAACTGGCAGATAAGATGGGTGAATATTTCCATTCCCCGATAATGTAGATCACTCACCCGTGGTGTAACTTTTTATTAAACGAACATAATTACAGTAGAGTTCTGTCATTTGCAGAATGTTGGAGGATTTGAATCGTTACAAGAGATTCTTAACACTGATAATTGGTGACATAGGACAAGTGTACCGTTCGAGTTGACATATAGAGCGAGGGAGGAGATTAGGTAGTTTTTCCAACAGCCTATATAAATTTGTCAAACCTTTAGTATTCAAAGGTGTGTAGTTGATTGGGAGAGAGGCGAAGGAAGTGAGCTTGAAAGCTCTTTTGGATATCTGTGGTGGTAAATTGGTGAAACAAATCTTGCATTAACGTTCAGCGGAAGCGTTCGATGATTTGAAACGAAAAGAGGAGAATAAGACAAAAGAGATGAACGGATCAGATTTGAGAGGCCCTAAGATAAGACTTACAGGTTATGATAGTAAAAACTATGAAGACCAGTAAGATTGAAGGTGGTGCGCGTCAACGAACGAGAAAACAACTGCGGCGAAAGAAGAAGTAATTTTACAGAAAACTTGACGCATTCGGATGATAGGAAGATGTAATTAGGATGCTTATTTGAGGATTTATCTTCAAACGGGCATCATCATGACGGTGCAAATTCCATTATGTTTAAATTATTTTGATCAACTAAGCATACAAACAAGCATTGAGGGCTATATACTCACATAATACAAACCCATTGCCTCTATCAAAAACGAAGCAGAACTTAAATTCTAGATTCGAGATTACCGTGATCAATACAAAGACTTAAATGAAATTTTTTAAAATGTTTAATTTAAATTATGCAAGGCACATAGAACAGATGTCGAAGGCACATATTGCTTGAACGGGCACCGACCACGAAAGGGCACTAGTTGCTCATAAACGGTCACCCCCGGAATATAATAGTTCTTCAGTTTAGCATTTAATTCTTCCCATAAGTCTCAAATAGGGGCGAGCTTATCTTTGTTTCTACGCTCAATTTGCTTATTTTTGTCTTCAAACCGCAAAAGTCGTAGGAAAAATGACATATATTTTATCCCAGAGTGATTCATAATTGCAATAATTTGATTTTAGGTGACCAGCAGTTAAATAGAGACCAATGAACGCCTATATTTCCTTCCTATCGCATGGCTGCCAATTTCTTTGCTTAGAAGATTGCTTGCGAATGCGCATCATTTCAATGTTTGTATAATTTACAATTTAATATATCATAGATTGAGTTATGAAAACCATGAATGAATCCCGGGGTACCTGTAGTACTATGCCGGGAGGAAGGATAACCTTACCCACGGGACCTTTTATGATGTTGCATTGCCAAATTCGTTCTGTAGGATGGGCAGCTGATGACCATGTAGTCCGTCTTTTCCTACGTACTCCACAGTGCTCAGAACTTTATCATCGTCAGAATCTTCGGATCTCTCAAGTATGTCATCCTCTTCCGAGGCCCCACTTACATAATCAGCACCGGAACAGGATGAAATCGAAGCATCATCAGGAATATCGTCATCTTCATCGAAGTCTGGAGCCTCCAAAATTTTAGAATATCTTGCTCGCTGATTTATGTAATTCTGAAAAGCTTAGGAGCCGTGAAAATTTGCTTTGGAAGAAATAAAAACGATTTTATGGAGCTGTTCTTAATCAGGTATCCTCTCAACTTCCAACAGAACTAGTTTCGCGGAACGTGATGGAAAATATTGTTCCCTTCCATTCGTCGCATGATGAATTTACTAAAACAGTATTTAATATAAATTTGATTTTCAAATGAACTAAATATTTCCAGAATTCCCCTAATTCGTCGTTTGTGCTTACCTTTGAAAGGCACAGAAAAAGACCTTCTGAATTGCAGAACAGGCTAGGGAAGTGCCAGTAGAGTTCAAGATCTGGATGCGCTAGGTTTCTCACTCACGAGTAACACTGTCCTGCTAGGGAGCTGTCTGGCGCTTATATAACGGATATGTATTCGATATTATTGGAAGATACAAAGTAACAAAGACATGTCCCATTCAATCAAGCTCGTTAAATGGGGCTGGTGTGTGTAACGATATTTTTAAAGTAATATGTACATGGACAAGGCTATCTTTTTTCTTGATCATCGAACTCAAGATTTCTTAGTGGATATACAACTGAAGCGTCACCTGAATGGTGCGTCGAACTTATCACCTAACCGATCACGCCACTCAGAGGCAAACGCAAAAGTATTCGGGAGGAGAATGCGGAGAAAATGATGACTAATTTCGTAGGACTTCAAAGTAAATTATATTCCAACCTCGTACACATGTTAGTCTAGCAGAGTTGAGCCAAGGCTGTCAACAACTAACGATTGAAATTTCATTGATATTCGATGAGTATATCATTTGTAGGCGTGGAAAAGGCCCCTCTTATAGAAAATGTTTCTAACCACATTTTCTATAAGGTCATTTACATAACTAGGTCGCAGAAATATCACTTGCGTACTGCGGGAAAAAATCGCATTGAATGCTGACGATGATAAGAGTTACGTCTCTGAGAACGGAATAAACACCCTCGAGGGGCGTAATTAAAACATTGACGGCAAAAATCGTACAATGCAGCGTTTCAATGCGTGATACGCATTAAAAACAATTTACTTGCACGTTAAAAGTTGTTTGCAGACCAATCACTAAGAAGGTCACTCTCCAAGTCACATTCATTCGTAACCAAGAATTGCAAGAGTTAAGGAAGGGATGGAATCCCCTCCCGTGAAGAGGTGATTTTAAAGGGGTTGTGGCGACATTCTTGAATGGTTGAAGTATTTCAAACCTAACGGAGACGCAGAATGTTCATTCTCCTGTATCATTTTGGTGGGCCATTTAAGAACAAGTGATATGCCACAGTTAATGAAGAGACTTGGCTAGATGAATCTGAAATATAATAGTGTGTGATAGATTTTCCTCCAGCATAGAGAAGAAATTGATGGATATGCAAACCGTAAGATAAATGCGCCATGTATATAGCTGCAAATAAATCCCTTAACCAAATCAATATTTTTTATATTAACCTTCCGATTCGAAAAGACCTCGTTCTTCTAATAGACTCGAAACATTTACAATGAACGTAAAGTTTCGTGTCTTGAATTTAGCCTAAGTCTTATATATTTTACCATAAAATCTCACAAAAGATGGCATACCGTATTTTTAAAATTATTTCAGCAAGTTTGGCCACCTTAAATGGAATAATTGGTCACTGAATCACGAGAAATGCGAAAATTTAAAGGATGCCGCTACAATATATCATAAGTTTTACGTACCACAATGAATTGTGAATCCAATGAGGAAATCATGAATCTGAATTGTACACCAGATGATATATCCTTAGCGGTCTCCTATCAAAAATGGTAAAATATGTAACAGTTAGCATTACGCTTTGCGAGCGAGAGGGTTATCGCATTGGCGAGGGCTGCTTTTGATGCTTGCCGTGGAAAGACGACTTCAATGTTCAATCATGATTCGCAGAATCCTAACATTTCAATTATGAGCACTCGACTTTTTCATTGCTGTTTTTAAGAAAGGAGGATCATGCCCGACTCCTTTGAATGAGAGAGGAGTCTTTGGTTCAAAGAGGAGTCTTAAATAAATCAGGATGAAGATTTCTATTAGGATTTGGACAACAAAACAAGCACCAAATAAATAACTTATACAAAGTGTTGGTACCGAACATGGTGATTGCTTTTGGCATTTCTCACCCTAATAATCGAGAGGCTGTCATGTTTACGCAATATATGAATGGATATTAAAAAATATCCGCAAAGATGATGAGATGGCCATTCAAGGTTTGTCTGAAATCCGGAAGGTAGAAGGAGAGAAATATGAAAAATAGAAAGAAGGATATTAGGTCTAAAGAAGCGACAAAAGACGTCACAAAACTGTCATGTGACTTGAAATCTGATGTGAACAAATTTTAAATAGCATATCGAGTTATTTACAGTTTTCACGATAGCCGAGTTTGCTTATTTGACTTGGAAAAAAAATACCACTAGATGTTCAGGGTCCAATATTCATGTCAGATTGGTTCACTTTTCATCCACCTATTTTTAGTAAAATAAACTCCAAAAGATACATCAGACACCCTCCAGTGAGATTGTCATGTTCGTATACGTCTCGTTTAGACTATTTATTTGCCCGGTTTTGAAATTAGTTTATTTATATTAAAAAACCTTAAGAGATTTAGGATATCCTCGTGGAGAAGTACATTAAGCGGCTGATAACACATACTTAAGTCAAAGTTATATCTTTTTGAGCGATGATTTTGAGATAGGATTAAATGAATACCAATTTTGACGTCAACGCATTAATAGACTATCAAGGGAGTTTTCGCAATGGCCCTCAGGTCTCAGTACTGTTTTCCATTAAACAAATGGTGTAGGTTATTCTTCTTGAGATCAAAACTATTTCGGAAAAAATGAATTTAATAATTCGTTTACAAGAGCTGGAAGAAGCATTATCTCATTATTTGGAGTTTTAGGCGTAAAAAGTTGAGATATTGAATTGGACTCATCATTTTACTTGAAAATTAGCCAAACCTTCATATTATGGCAAGATATGTTCTCTCTTGAAGTTTCAAAGCCTGCAAATGATGGAAGGAATGATCTTTAGAATTATTTGGTGCTGCAGCCCGCGCAGTTGACTTCAAGATCTGTAGGGTGTCAAGTTTCAAAATAGAGCCCCCATATTTCAAGAACCCGTGCATCATTCCGATTCTTTATGTGAGTGACCACTTGATGAATGAGTGTTCCACGAAGAAGGTCAGCGAATTGTTCAAAAGAGGATCACATAATTCGAATATTGTTGTTATTCTTGTAACTCAGAACGTTTTCTATGAGAGGCCGTAATCGCGAAAGAATTCTCTTAATGCTAAATATACCAATATATTCATAAATCCCTTTTATCGGTCTCAATTCTAACACCCAGCTCAACAAGTTTACACAAAAGCAGCCGGATGTCTCGAAAATGTTTATAATAACGAGGCAGCCCGGATGCAAAGTTCATTAACTTCTTCCATGATCTCGGTCAGGAATCGAACGATCTTGGTAAATCCGGAACGGATGTTTTCTACTAGAGTATAGATCACTTATGGATATATATACTGTACCTATACTGTGGGTGGAGTAAACTAAAATCTTCAGATACAGTTAAATATCTTGGAATTACCAAACCTTCTGATAAATCGTGGTTATTACACATACAAAACATATGTGGCACAGTATTAAAGACACTAGGATCCTATACCGCAAATACTGCGGAATAGGAAATGTAGAGGTAACAAGCTCTATCTCTTAATTTTGAAGTCTAATGATTGTTGTGAAAAGTTGCGTAAAGCTATCACAGGCTCCGAGAGCAAAGACGTAATAGAGACCTGCGTACAATACGTTGACGAGATTTGGAAGAAATATTCTATTTGGATAAGAAATATCATTATTTGGATTTTTTTGACTGAAAACCTGAGATATTGATATGGACTCATCACTTTTGTTGCATATTAGCCGGACCTTCATATTCTGGCAAGAGATGTACTTCTTGAAGTTCCAAAGTCTGCAAATGGCGGGCGGAAAGATCGAGGGAATAATTCGGTGCAGCTGCCCGCTTAGATGCGAAATACTATCATAGGATCCGAGAACGAAGGTGTATTAAAGTGTGCGAGTACTCTATAAAAGACTTTAAATGAAAGCTTTGTGTCAAACCTTCCTCAAAGAAGAAGTTATTTCGATGAAAGAATATGCTTTGAATGTTCAGTTGTCCTAATTTCTCCATCATGAAGAAATGTAATTTATTAAAACAGAAAAGATGCTTAATACTCATATTCATAGGTTCATTTTTGAAAAGGCTTGTAAGTAAATTAATTTGAGGAGTATGAATGTCAAGAAAACGTAACTTATCGATCCGATCACGTCAAAGAAATCTTTTTTTTAATATATCTCCTATCTGGACGAGTGAATGTAAAACGTTCTTTACTCTGATATGAACGACACTAAGAGGTGGCATCGTTACTGTTGTTAATTAACTTCGTATTTAAACGCAATGAGTGATAGAGATAAACTTTTTTTATTATTAGCGGATGAGAGAGATAAGAAGTTGAAGAAGAGGCATGAAAGTTCCGTGAGAAAAGAAGACTCTCATAGAAGGTGGAAAAACTCTGAAAACTAAGCGCGATATCGGTAAATCGTAGGTAAACGTGTTAAAAAAATTTATCGAAAAAGATAAGATCCGAGGACATAAAGTCAGAAGAGGTATCCAATGAAAGGGAGACGAATTCAACGTTCGCAGCACTTCAAAGAAAACGTCCACGAAAACTAAAAATTCCTTACACTCTTTTCTTAAGTTCCAGCCACAATGTATGGTTGTACCCACAGGTTAACGATATGGATGATGCCAGGAGAGTTTAGCAAAAGAGATGAGCTCTGAGGACGCAATTTTGGAAGAGGTATCGCCTTAATGGGAAACGATTTCAACGTTCGCAATATCTCAGAGAGAACGTCAATTGAAACAAAAAAAATCCTTGGACTCTTCTCTATTCTGTTCCGCGTATTGTGATTTTGCAAATCCTGCAAGTTACTCAAGGGTTGACAAAATTTTGGAATATATAGGGAAAAAACTTCCATGAAGCAAAATCAAGAAATGATTTGGAGCTCAACCTTCTTTTACACTTCCCAGACCACCGCGAAAGAGATTTCGGAGAAATACATACGCAGTGTCGTACATTGGCGTTACGTGGTAGTGTGGTCTCAACGAAAGCTCAAAGGTTGAAAGAGGATGACGCAGAATGTGATTATCATCATACTCTGGCGGATATATTCTCAAAATATGCATGGTCTGAGCCTATGAAAATTAAAATTACAGATGATGTGAATTGAGCTTTTCAAAATATTTTGAAAAGTGGGAGATGGGTGCAGAAAAAGGTATATAGCGATAAGAGAAGAGAATTTGCTTAAGGTAAATTCAAACGTTTCCTTTTAGATCAGGGATAAATAACTATGCTACCTGTAATCCCGACGTATAGCCGGCTGTGGCAACATTCCCCTAAACCAACACAGGGGGTATTCTTGGTTGGTCTGCTGTGGTTGGTCTGCTGTGGTTTTCCCAGCATACCAAGACAGTAAATTTGGTGTTTGTTGACGAAGGGTGCCAATTGTTTACGGCTTTTGGAGATTTTCTCTCTTTTATTTCGGAGTGCAAGCAGTTGACTTCTTAGGGATGATGATGGGATGGGACTCCTATGATGAGATGTAACTGGACTTCCTACACAGGTACAACGGGGCCATTGACATTACGGGGAGGAAGATATCATCATTTGCAAAGGCAATAAGGATAGGGATAGGATGATGATGGGATGGGACTCCTATGATGGGATAGGACTGGACTTCCTGCACAGGTACAACGGGGTCATCCACATTACGGGGAGGAAGATATCATTATGTGCAAAGTCAATAAGGATAGAGAGAAGTGGAATCGGGAAAGACACAACCGATGTATTCCACGTAGAGACCGCAAAAGTACACTTTGTGGGATCCATAAAACTGTATGAGCTCCCCCTATAACTGAGAAGCTGCTGAAGTTGCCTCTATCGTGGGCAGACGCAATGGCGGATAAGCTGACAGTAGTTGAGCCCTTGTTGAATGATTTGGAGGGTTTTTATGTGGCTCGCTTTATAGGATTGTTAGATAATAACGGCAGTGTCCCGGTGTTGGTCACTAACTGCGGTGAGGCGCCAGTTACTCTGAGAAAGGGGACAAGGTTGGCTACACTGAGTGAGGTCCGGCTGATGAAGGGCGTGGAGAGGGATATAAGAAGTGTAGGAACATTTGGGAGCAAAGAAAATTTCGAGGGGCAGTTGGACCTCTTGGGGGAGGGGAAAGGGAACTCATGGAGGATCTTTTGAGGCGGTTCGTTGGGATATTCGAAGAAAAAATTTCTTTCCTGGTAACCAATGTCACTGAGCATCATATAAACACCATGAACTCTCAGCCCGTTTGTCGAAAACCTTAAAGGAATCCCCTTTCATCAGAAACCCCTTGAGTAGTAGTTTGTGAGAGAGCAATTGGGTTCAGGAGTCATAGTACCCAGTAAAAGTAGTTGGGCCAGTCCAATAGTTATAGTGGCAAAAATCTGAAGACGGGAGGACCGCTTATCGGTTCTGCGTGGACCTCAGAGCATTAAATGCTGAGACTGTCCCGGATGTGTACCCCCTCCCCAATATTGTGGAAAAGTTAGATTATTTGGGCGGCTGTTAATATTTCACCACCCTGGATCTCTGAAATGGCTATCATTAGAACCCCATGGCGGAAGATTCCCGGGAAAAAATAGCCTTTGTCAATGATAGCGGTTTGTATGAATACACTAGAAGGTTCTTTGGGCTGCAAAATGCGCCAGCCAGCTTTCAATGAATTATGGATGTGTTGTTGCGTGGGTTGAAACCGGAACAAGACTTAGACTAAATGGATTACATTATAGTCTTCAGTGAGACCATCGAGGAACACATTGCTCGCCTCGGTAATGTGTTCAAGAGGTTTGACAGCGTTGGGTTGTCTTTGAAGTTAAGTAAGTGCTACTTTGGGTTGAGGCAAGTAAATTACCTGGGACACGTTATCAGTGATAAGGGGGAGAGACCTGATCCCGGGAAAATTGAAGCTGTGCGAAATTTTCCAACCCCCACTTCCACCCAAAAACTACAATCATTTCTGGGGTTAACTAATTATTATTGTCACTTTGTGTTGGGGTATGCAGCTAAAGCTAAGCCACTTATTAAGTTGCTGTAAAAAGGGGAAATGTTTCACTGGACCAACGAGTGTGATGATGCGATGGATAAACTAAATAATGCTTTTACGCCGAGTCCAGTATTAGCGTATCCTAATTTTAAATATCCATTCATCACATCGACGGATGAAAGTAACTTCGCGTTAGGGGCAGTACTGTCACAAGTAATACAGTGGGAGGAGCACCCGTTGGCATTCGTGTCCCGATAATTTAACAAGGCTGAATTTAATTACTCGGTTACGGAGAAGGAGTTGTTGGCAGTGGTATGGGCTAGAACTATTTCCGATGTTACGTCTTTCATCGCAAATTCAAAGTAATATCCGATAATGCAGCCCTGAAATGGTTATTTAGTTTGAAAGATGCAAATAGTAGGTTAATGCGATGGACACTACGGCTAGCAGAGAATAACTTAAGGTTTGCTATAAGCCAGGGAAGTTGCGAGGAAATGCTGACGGCTAGAGAAGAATGATTAGGAAAGTAGCAGTTGTAGGTGGTATGGATTACCACAGCGCCCATTCATCTGACCCAGAATGTGATCAATGGACGGGTTAGGAGGGATTCAAAATTCTAGATGGCCGACTGTATAGGATAGCGGTGGAGCGAATAAAATTTGTGGTCCCCAAAAGCCTAGGGAGAGAAGTGTTGGCTCAAAATCATGACTATAGACTGGCCAGTCACCTGGATGTCAAGGCAACAGTACATAGAATAAGAGAGCAATATTGGTGGCCGGGATGGGAAAAGGAGTGTGGAAAATACGTCAAATTTCGTGTTTGCGTCGATCACCGTATGGAAAATCAAGAGCTCCGTTGCAATCACTGCCGGAAGCAACAGAGCCTTTTCAATTTATAGCAATGAACATAGTGGGGCCCCTCCTTCTAACTGAATTAGGGAACTGGTACGTGCTCTCTATTGACCACTTTTCTAGATATTAACTAATGATACCGCTGAAGTACCAAAGGACAGAAACTGTGTCGGTGTGCCTCGTTAAAGATTGGATTTTTAAATTTGGTGTTCCAGAAAAATTGCTTTCAGATTAAGAGTTCATATTTCACGTCATCTCTTTTCCTAAGCGTGTGCAAACTACGAGGGGTGACCAAGTTACAGACTTACCCGTACCACCCACAATGTAATGGTCGAATCGAGAGGATCCACCGAGAGGGATCTCAAGTGCTTTCTCACTACGTATACAGCAAGAATAATGATTGAGATCAATGGATAGATTACGCCGTTACAGCATATATGCGAGCCAAAGTGCGATCCACATTTAGTTGACAGTATGGGCTCTTATGGAGATTCGTTTCCCATGTTAATCTCCATAAGGCTGGAGATGCGCTGTTGCCAACAGCAGCAGAAAAATTAATATTGCGGTATCCAATTTATTATCATCTCTTTTAATGCAAAGAGACACGCTAAATTTACTGGTCGTAATAGTTTTTCCATAAAATTTATAATAAAAGTTCTTTAAAACATTTTCATTATTTACGCAACAAACACGGCTCTTTTGACTTTGTCTTCTTCTCTTTCAATTGTGGGCAAACCGTTCTTCATACTCGATTGAAACTCATGCAAAACGTTTTGTACTCTTTTTATTTCAATAAAGATGTACATCAATTAGAAGTTAATTGAGCTGAAATTTTGTTATACTGATGTAAATATCTTAAGGACAAAAAAGTTTGATTTTTTCAGGTAAAAAGTAATCGCCTGCTAACTTACGTTCCTTAAGTATTAGGTTCATAAATCCTGCGTATAAAATTTGAAGAAAACTATTAATATGTTTTTAGACAAAAAGTCATTTAGTTATCTCAATTGTGAAGAAAGCTACTACGTTTTGATCTTAAGAAAAATCACTACGGCGCCACGCAAGTCTTGCTAAATTCCACAGCGCAGACGGATTATTATTCGGTGGAAAACGGGATTTATATCTTTATATAAATGCATACTAAAATGCATGTAATTCTTCGTTAGATGTGTTTTAAGGAGAGTACTCATACGTTGTATTACAAATATTTATATTTCAAGACAATGACATACGAAAGCCTATCCCATGCACCTTTTGACGGCTTTAAAATCAGACGCAAATTTCGCCTTTACGAGTCTTGCCGCAGGAAACATGAAAGAAATTATTCCATAATCCGCACGAGGGGCATTCCTCTTCGGTGTTAGCCCTTAAGGAAAAGGTTACTCTAGATTTTTCCAGAAGTTCCGTTAATGGGGTGCCATGAAACATCTGCACGGGAAGCAACCCCAGCGGAAGGGGCTAGGAAAAGAATTAGCGAGGACGTTTAGTTTCTTGTAGGATTTTTTTGAGTGAACAAGTGGTGTGTAGCCTGCTGTGTTTATCAGAGCTGCGGAGTATTTTTCATCAATATCAGCTGTAAGGTGCCCTATCACCATGTCCGATGCGAAGAGGAGGAGAAAAGGGGGGAAGCTGAGAAGCCGTGAAAGAGAGCTGGTGTTCAACGTCTTCTCATACTTCAACAAATCCCTCAGTATAACTGAAGCCTACCGTGAAACTTCGAAGGCAACTGGCTGCTCACAGTCCACTATTTACAGAGTATGAAAGGAAGCGTCCTGTGGTCCATTGGTGGCACCTTCAAAGACTAAAAAAGTTAGACAGCCTTACAAGAATTCGAGAGCGTTGATTTACGACGATTTTGTGAGATCGGGAGTTCGAAGGAAAGTACATGAATTTTTCATGAAAAATATTCCTCCAACGTTAAAATCTATTTTAAGCTCAGTCAACATGGACAAAGATCTTCCAAATTTCAAGAGGACTACATTAAATCGCCTTCTTGTAGACATAGGTTTCGTGTACGAACGCAGGGGAAAAAGAAGCATTTTAATTGAAAGGGATGATATTATTCGTTGGCGACATAATTATTAAAGGTAGCTAAAAAAATATCGTCGTGAACGAAGGGCCATTGTTTTCACAGACGAAACTTGGATCAATGTCGGACGGACAATGTGAACATGACTTGGCGCGACAAAAAAATAGAAACTCCTCGTCTGGCTTTCTTTTCAGGACTTACAACCGGGCTGAAGGCTCTCACCTCCCGAGGTGGACGCTTTGCAATTATACATGCAGGGACGGAGAAAGGGTTCATCGATGGAGCAGCACGTGTTCTTTTATGCAAGAAAAACACCATGGATGAGCATGACGAAGTTGATGGCGAGTGTTATGAGAGCTGGTTTGAGCACTCAGTTCTCTCAAACATACCCGAAGGCACAATTATATTTGTAGATAATGCATCATACCATTCGAAAAAGTTGGAATCCTTACCTACCACAAGCTGGAGGAAAAATTCCATTAAAGAGTGGTTGGTTGGCAAAGGAATTAGCTTTGATGAGGACAGCTTGAAAAGAGATCTTTTACTTGTGGTGAATCAAGAACGGGAAAAATATGTAAAATTTAAGATAGATGAACTAGCGAAGAGTTATGGCTGTAGAGTGCTAAGACTACCACCATCTCATTGAGAATTGAATCCGATTGAAATACTTTGGGCTCTCTGAAAACATTACGTTGGGATGAAGAACACCACTTTTAAGAAGGAAGAGGTAGAAAAACTCATCGCAGAAAGCTTTGATGCCATCACTTAGCTCGCACATCACATCACCTTAGCGGCTTCAAGGCTCAAAAGGCGCTGACCTGGGGCAAATTGCCCCCCTTGCCCTACCTCTGGGCGGCCCTGCGTATGCGACTGCAGAGGGAAACGAATCATTCGCATTAAAAGGGACGATTTTTATACAATTGCAATACAATTAATGTAGATAGCTAAAAATTATCGTGAAAAAAGTTTTTGCGCTCACAGACGACATATGGATCAATGTTAAGCTATTTGCAGACATGACTTGGAGTAAGAAAGAAATAAGAAACGCTCCTCAGTCTTCGTCAGCGCGTCAAGGAAGTAGAAATAGCTGTTGCATGCAAAAAAATTGCAGGGTCATTAAGCTCATTGTGGAGAATGATTGCCTCGATTGGTGCTAGAAAATAACCCACAAAATATTGTAAACAACGACTGTCACTATTTTTTAATATTCGTTACTCGAGGCCCCAAGGACACTACCCCATGAAGTGTTCCGTTCAAAAGTTACAGTGAAACGGTAAGAGTAGGCCCTACTTTTCACCTTTGGGATAGTTGTTTCTCATGTACAAATCCCTTGATTTAACCCAATTGATTAACCAAAGAATTCTCCTCCTTCAGAATTGAATTTTCCCCAAATTCCTGGGACATTCTCTGAATAAATACTTCCATCAATAAAAATTTCCATTAAAAATAATAAAATTTTCCATTGATATTCTAATAAATAGTATGCCTTTTCTCTTCATAATTCCATTTCTATCAATCTTTTTTCGTACCCGATTCCCGAGTCGGAGATGCGTGCTGACGATGTGCGACGAAAATCCAATGGACGTAAAACAGACAAGATATTCGTGACCACATAAGTTCAATTATTCACCAGTGGTTGATTCCTACGTTCATTTTACTCCTTTACTCAGAAAAAATATATTTAAATGGTCTATTAATATGGGATTAATGCATGTTTACAGTAAAAACATATAAAAATTATGATTGCGCGCTGTGGTATTGAATTTTAGAATTTAATAATCGCTATTTACGACGCATAATATAGAATCAAATATATATCGGAACGACGTGAATTGAGGGCCTCCATTATTTCTTTTTAAATTTGACATTTTGGCGCGGTGTTATCAGTGGTGGCCATCAGGATGCCGGATGACGGGGCGTAGGTTTGGCAACACTGTACTCCATAAGGCCTGTACTGTCAACTAAATGAGGAACGCACTATAGCATCGAAGCACTAGGCATTCGCACATGAAGTAGTTTTTGGCAAGGCTGTGAACACTTCCTTTGAGAGTTCAGCTAAAACCTGAGCTATCGACATAAGATGAATTCGTTGCAGGTCTAAAGTACAAGTTAGAGGATATATGGGCGAAGTGCAAAAAAAAAACAATCGCAGAGCAAAGCAGGAACAGGCTAAGAGGGTTAAGACGCGTGGCCGGAAGAGGAAATACGCCGTAGGAGATTACGTGTATGTGCACGATGCAGCACGAGGGTAGGGGAGTATAAAGAAATGCCACCGACCATGGAAAGGGCCATATGAGGTGGTTGAGCTCCTCCCACCTGTGAACCTGAAAACCGTGCCACTCCAGCACAGAACTATGGAGACCTTATACGAGGAGTTTTTTTATTTCCGGAAGAGTAATCCGTATAGTTTTCTTCGTTTTTGAGCGTTCAAAGTTTGTTTCTCTCGCCGCAAGCTCTATTGTTTAGTCAGTTAACTTAATGGAAATTAATTACAAATTATCAACTACAAATATATAATTACGTAAAGGAATGAAGACTTAATTGTTATAATAAAAGGATTGAAAAGATAGTCCAGATTACTTTAGAAACCGAGAGAATTTAATTAATTATGGGCTCAGCACGTCGTCACTAACAAGCAATTGAGTTACTGGACTATAAAAATGACGGATAATGATGAAGACCGATGTAAAATTTCCTTGTTTGATGGAACAAATTATAAAATTTGGAAAAATTGAATGGAATGCCTACTTGACGAAAAAGATGTGATGAATGATGAAGACCGATGTAAAATTTCCTTGTTTGATGGAACAAATTATAAAATTTGGAAAAATTGAATGGAATCCTACTTGACGAAAAAGATGTCTTAGTTGTGGCCTTGAATTATCTTATACTGGAACAAGAGTAGGAAAAGGAATCACCATCAAATAAAACGGCTCGAAAAGAAAATAAATAAAAAGTTACTGAAGAAAGATAAGACGTGCAAGAACCTGATAATTACCAAAGTTGCAGAGAGTCACCTGGGCTATGCCATGGAGAAAGTTTATGATGGAGAACTGTCATCGAGTAAGATCTTCCATGGAAGCTAATCCTCCAAGAGAACTGGTCGGAAACTGTATACTCTCTTATCAAGAACTTATAGGTTGTTTCATATACCTTATGATTAATTCTTGTCCTAATATTAGTGCAGCTGTACATTTTTTCATTAGATACCAGTCTAATGCCACTGAAGCTCAACGGTTTGGTGACAAAAGAATCCTCCGACATCTCAGGGGAACTGTCAATATGGGATTGCACTACAGGAAAGAGTCTCAAGCCCACCCATTACAAGTGCACGCTGATGCCGACTGGGCTGGAGACAATGAAGACAGAAAGTCAGCATTAGGCTTCCTTAGTGAAGTGTTTGGGTGTAATGTTTTAGGGCAATCAGAATAAACTGTTGTCACTGCCTCATCGACAGAAGCTGAGCACATCTCCCTGGCAACTGCTGTAATGGGACTGACGTGAATCAAATGTATTTTCACAGATTTACGTTTGTGAACGATTGTACGTTCCTATTGAATTTCAGTAGGCTGATATTCTGACAAAAGCTCTGAAATCTGTTAGTTTCAAACATCTTCAATCTACGTTAGACTTGATTGAGTGTTGAAGAATATGTTACAATTTTAATGTTAGCTTTTTGAACTCGAATCTTTTTTTTAGTTATTTCGGAGGTGCTGTTCATTGTATTTATTTTGTGTTGTCAGATGCATTTCATTGATCTTACAGTTTTGTGCAATTTCTCCATTAGTGGTAATTGTTTGTAATTTGTTTGAAAAGCTGAGAAAATTTTCTTTTAACCAGAGGATGAGTATTGAAATTGTGGCAACTTAACATACACTAATGTCCGATTGCAGTATTAGCAATATCATCAATCTTTGGTATTTTTGGTACGGTCTTTGAATTGTAATTTTGGTATCGATTTACAAAAAAGAAGGAACACTTAATTGCTATAATAAAATGATTAAGAAGATGGTCCAGATTACTTTTAATACCGAATAAATATAAAAAACATTCATTCGGTAAATTTTATCTTGGTGGAAAATTGCTCATTTTATTTCTGCATCATGCAAAAGTTCCACTCAATTTCGCAGGAATCTTCGGATTTTATAAAGTTTTATGCACCATGAAAAGCTGCTCAAAGTTAGAAAATGTTTCTGGCAAATGTTTCACATGAAGAACATAATAGTGGCCATTGAAACCGATTACATGAAGTGAAAAAACTTTCAGTGCGTCCTAAAGTGAAAGAAAACTTTCAGTGTTAATATATCCACAATTTATCAGATGTTATAAATAATTCTTGCAATAAAATTGAAAAATAAAGTGAAAATATGCTAAAACTTTCAATATCAATATGTGAAAAAATTTGTTGAAGTTGAAAGTGGCAATTCATCCATAATTTATCACAAAAAAATCATGCAACAAAATTATTTTGATGCATTAATTTTTCAGAAATGTAATGATTGTAATGGAAAACATTGCAAAATAAATAAAAATTGTTATAATGTCTATACATACTTTATTTCAAAAAATTTCAAACGGGCACCTGCTATTCCATCACCCCACCATCCTTTATTCCCAACAGGGGGGACCAATCCTCCAGCGCTCGTCCGCCAGAAGCTTAGGGAAGGGGATCCGACGGAAGTCTTATCTCCACCAAAAGTTTGGAGAAGAGGTAGCTCCATAGATGTAAATAACCTGCATGTACTCCCTCTCTCTCTCAATGACGAGGCTCGAGAGGGAGGGGAAGAGAAAGAGAGTGAGAGAGAGAGAAAGATACATCTTCTAAAATCGTCAGACAGATAGAGCGTCCGACTGCAAGGGGATTGACTTTCTGCGAGTGGAGGGATGTGAAGATTCAGACCTGCACAAAAGTTTTTCACCCTAATTTATTTGACTAGGTCAATCATATGCCCATGATGGTTACATTTAACTGGACGTACTACTGCGTGTTTGAACATCAAGACGGTAATTTAATGTCATCAGTCGAAGGGTGTCATTTGCTGGCTTCCGAGGTGGGGTGACAAAGATGGGATAGCAAACATGAAGGCAGCCTGGATGAGGACACCAAAGCTTGGAATGGAAAAGATGTGTGGAAATTCAACCTTACACCGCTTGTGGACATCACCGATCCGGAAAAATAGGAGAAGGCCAACGAGGAGTAACTACCGATCAGCTTGCTGGACAGTCCTGAGAATATATTACCCCTAACAGGTGAGAGACCAAGAGGGCAAAAATCAGGAAATGAAAGTTCTCGACATTATGTAACGATGTAAGATGAATCACAGAGATAAAAGTTTGGAGGCAGATGGAAATTGGTGAATGTTCAAAAGAAAATTCAAAAGTGTGTAATCGTTTTTATCTTCATTCATCTGCAATGAAAGCCAATGTAATTACGTGTTTCATTTCCTTACTGACCTTACACTTACCCCATCTGTTGCCATCCAACGCCTCTCACACGATTCATTATATCGACGCATCAAATCGAAAAACCCAAGATGACATTCGTGAAAAATCCAAGTGGCGTTTGCTGAAAACCCATTTCCTCTCTACTGGGGATTGGTAACGGGACGTTACTAACACTTTATTTTTTTGTATGAAAACAGAGTATGCACCAGGTTTTAAGGCTTTCCTACTGCCAACCTGTGCTGGAATTAATGTGAACACTTAGCCCAGCAGATTTTTAGTTCCAAGCCAATTGGCGCATTTCAAAGTAATTGGATAGGTGTGGCTGTGTGTCTGTCTTATATTTACTCCCTCTATCATACCATACGATGGACCGAAATTACTTAGAAAGACTTAGAGATCGAAACATTTTGCAGTCGATGAATCGTGCTCTCGTTAGAGTTATCTCCTTGTGATGTCTTTTTTTGTGTGAACATTCAGTTGGTTTCTGTATATGAGTGCTTTGTCTAAATAGGACGGCTTTCCTGTATATAGCTGAAGATAAAAGTTAAGCAGTTATATTAATCATCGCTCAAATGGATTTTTTAATTTCTTGTAAAATCCAACTTATCATTATATTCCAAAATTTACTAACGTTACATTTCTTTTTTCATTTAAAGATAATACAACACAAATATTTTAGATTTCAATATAGTGTGTGAAAGGAAAAAAAACTAATATTCCAACTTTAAGAGGTTACCAAGGAAGAGACGGTAATTATTGGTGATATATCCGATACAAATTTTATGATAAAAATGGATAACATGCAAAACAATGAACTCAATAATAGCAGCATATGTCAGTAAAACATTCGTAGCAAATTTTAACAATTATGTCATAAGTTTAATAAATTATATAAAACTAGTAATTAATTATAAAAATAAAGCTCTAAATTTCATTTACCTTATGAAATAATACATGCTGGATATCTGACACCCAGTGGCTGGATTGTCGAATGTGATATAGGTGAAAGTACTGTAAGGATATAGATTTTGATGAAGCAGTAGACATTAAGCGTCAAATGATTGGAAAAACACTGTTGTGTACAGAATAATCCATTGGAATTACAATAAGACGGCACTGTTGGAGGACCTCAAGACTCTCGGAATCGAGCGATAAATGAGATATATTTCATTCTAATTTGTTCGGTTGCAAGATGAAAAAACAGCTATTAAAGCAACATTTCATGTTATTCATCAAAAATAGTCATTAAGTGTTAGCTTATTTGTACATGGGCCATTTAAAAGGTAATTTATTAGTTTTTTATCAATTCTGAGCCAAATATGTATGAAACTTCTTGGTTTTTTCGTGAATACTTCAAGAAAAAACGGATATAGTTTCAAAAGGGTAATTTCCAGGTTTTTCATCGGAGTTCTGCCATAAATATTTACAATCTTACGTGGATATTCAACGCTGATTCAGTAATTAGTTCATGGTAGGTTGGTGTTTGAAGGGAAAAGTCATATTTACTTTTACCTTCTTCTTCTCCATAACCCTACAATGAACGTTAAAATTCTTTCTTTCAAAAGCTTGTCAATGATTTTGGTCTCTCCTACCAACCATGATCTAATTCAGGTATTTTCGTTTTGGTGTCACTCTTCCAGCTCGCTCATCCCACATTCCTTTCATTAAGGTGGTGATCCAATACTAAAGTGGAGGCAGATGTCTAATCCATCTGTTTCTTCTCTTTGAGATTGAATGTGCCTGTGTTCGTTTTTCCCGAATTCCTTCCCGAACCGGAAGGTTAGTTGGATGGTATTTTTATTAGTTTTCTCCCGCACCAAATTTCAAAAGCTTCCAACTTCTTCCTTTTTCAACAGGGTTGAAATTAACCCTGGTGTATAAGCACCCGTGCGAGTGACTTCGTACCACATCATTTGTTAAATGCAATGTTTGGAAATTTCTTCCTTTTTGCTTTTCATAAGGACCACATTTCTTAGTTGTATATGCACACATGCAATGCATAGCTTTTAAAACACTCCTTACGGGTTTTCAGTGAGACATTTATTGATGTGAAGAGTTTCGTCTCGATAAATCCCTTTTTTTATCAGTGCTAACCTGCTGGTCACATTCGTTGTGCATCTCACATCACACGTTATACCGCTAACATGTTAACGCTAGTTAAATTAGTAACTTGCAAAAGTTTTCTCCTCCCAAATACACCCCAGTTTCCTGTAGTCCATTTCCTACGCATTTTACTATTTTGGTTTTGTTCGTCTTAATTTTCATGTCCCGCTTATTTTTAATATTTATTTTTATTACATAAAAGCATCCTATAGCTCATTGCCAATGTACTTCAAGTCCTATATCGTCTGCATATTGCATAGCTTTTTGGCATCTCTGTTTATTTTTTTCTAAATTTCCTCTTCCCAATTCAATCCTTTAAGATTTTACACCTCCTTTCATTCATCATAAGGGGAATGTCTTTATTATCCAAGGTTTGTATGGGATATTTTCTGTCTTCCCGAGTCAAGTATTTGAAGATTTTAGTGATTCTTCTTTGAATAATTTCCAGTTTAAGTAGTTGTTTTCTATTTATATTGTCACATTTTCTCTTCACTTCTTTTGTCATATATTTCAACAGCTCTTGGATTTCAGTGTGATCCCTGATTTGCGCAATAGTCCATTATTTATTAACTTTTATTAACTTCTTAACTTTTTGGACGCAGTTATCTTATTGTTAGAACAGGAATCCGGTCGGAATCTATATCAGCATCTGGACAGCTTTTGACAATTTGTTTGTGGTTCTTAAAAATTTGCCTTACATAGATGTAATTTGTCTGTAATTGTTCTCCTTTCCAATGTATTGACTACGTGTTTTTTCTTCTTCTAGGCTGAACGTGTTGGCAATTACAAGGTTTTGTTATGTCTTGTCTCTTGTCTTCACCTATCACAACGTTTCAACCTCCAAAAATCGCTAGATTGTCTCGTTGGTCCACATTCTTGATAAATTCATCAATTTGATCATAAAATCATTCCTCCTATTGTTCTGGTAAATTTTCTGTAGGCATATAAACCCTAAAACAAATTCATATTCATTTGTTTTAGTCTAACTCAATCTTTGTTATTCTTTCACAAAATCCTCGAACGTCCTACATTTTTTAAGCCATTTCCTTGTTCAAAACAATGCCAACCTCTCCTCATCTTTCTCCATTTTCTGAGTACAATATCCTATTTTTCTCACTCCAGAAGCCGCCCTTATTCGGCCTCATGACTTTACTTAACTCCATTATGCCTAGTCTCTTTCTTACCATTTCTAGAGACTCTTTCATCATTCGATAAATCCCGACGTTCGGGAATGGAATATTCTGTAGGGTCTTTTATGTCGTGATTTCCCCTTTCCTTCTCCATCCTATGCCGTTGACATAGAGGTTCATCGGCGTTCTGAGATAGTTTTCCTTCCCAAGGACAAGAGGGCGCCCTTCCTTATAATCGTTTATCCGCCCTTCGAGGCCGTTGCCTTTGTAGAAGGTGTTCCCCTTACATCGCGGGTTACCCGGTCCCTGCATTCGTTAGCTGCTGTCATCAGTAATATCAACGTTGCCCCCTCTCCACCACGTGTGGGTGAATATCAGGGATTTCCCTTTATTGAATTCAGGACACAACGGCATTTCCTGAGCTTTCCAGTATTTCCAGAAATGTATTATGATGTTCCAGAGAGGTTCGTTTCATGATGTAGATAAAACATACGTAATTTAGATGCTCTTTGAAATCATGTTGTATTGCTAAGAAGAAGTGATTTCGCACTCAGTTATGACAGTGAAACCTAATACTTCATCCTTGGATTCAGAGTGCTTGGACTAAGGGCCAGTTTCACCAACGAGGATAATATTCTCCGTTACCGGAGTTTACGAAAACTCGGTTAAAATTATTATACCAGTTATTTGTGGAACGTGTTTCACCAACACCGTTTTATCTAAGTTTTCAAAAAGCGAGTTAATCGGAAGAAATTATTCGGCAAATAAATTTTTCATACCTCTCACGTCAGAAAAATAAATGACGATGTGAAACATTCGCCGCACTTTGCTCGCCCTTTGCCTTTACCAGCCTCTTTTTTTGGTTTGAGGGAAGAAGTTGTTAAAATGAGTAGCAGCAGCTTAAACCTTAAACGAAAAAAATGTCTTTTCAAGAAAAAGATTTGCTAATCGGGCACGCGGAAGAACACATAAAAATTGAAAACAATAAAAATGGGGTGATCACGTTGGCGAAGAACGACCCAGTCTCTCACAGGTGGAGCACAAGTGGGAGGAAGATATACATCGGATTAAAATGGAGCGGGAAACTCTTAAATTGGAGGACAGAGAGAGTAAGATTGGAAAGGGAGAGGGAGCTGTTAAAACAGGATAGATTCAGAACCGAAATTCTTATGAAACAATTAAATAAAAAACAAACAATTATTTTATTTTGTCACATTGATTCTTACATTTGTCTTAACTTGACCCCCTACCCGTTCTCATTGTTGGAGGAGGCTGCAAAAATAAAAAAAAAACCATCCATTAGAAAATAATTTCAGAAAGTATTGTAGTAGATGCCAAATGTGTTTTACGTGTACAAATATTTACCTCTGAAAATACTCATCAATAAGGGATCATCTCACTCTACCCTGATTTTGTGCTACAGGCTGAAGATAACGTCCATTTATCTGCCCCTCTGCCAAAAGATCTGCCCATTGTGCACGTAATTGCAAATTGGGGTCATCGTTGGGCATTTCATCCTCAGCTCTTCTTAGGATATTGTGCAACACTGCTATTGCTACAATTATAGGGAATGTGTTTTCCAATTTCACATTCATTCCAACAGCTAGCACAGGGAACCTTCGCTTTCGACACCCAAACAATCTTTCCACTAGATTCCTTGATCTTATCTGAGACTCATTGTAAAGGTTTTCTTGAGGAGTCCTTGGAAAATTTAGGGGAGGCATAAGGGATGGCCTGCATATATATCCTGCATCTACTAGCAATACAGAATCCCCATATACACCCTGCTCAAACATGGCTCTCTGGGTGCAGCTATTGAATATTGTGCTGTCATGGGTGCTACTACATTTGGCATCTACTACAATACTTTCTGAACTTATTTTCTAATGGATGGTTTTGTTATTTTTGCAGCCTCCTCCAATAATGTGGAATGGCACGTGGGGTTTCTGCATCACCCCAGGGCACTTTAACTCGCTCCACTCTCGCAGCCAAATGAAATTTCGACTGACTATTACACTTTTGTAAGAATGTAGGTGATTCAAAAATATGAAAACAAGCAACGTTGAGGCGCCAATGATTACTTCACATTGTGCCAAAGAAGATTCTTTTGGAGTCAGTTACACCCTGCGAATTGAGATTTGTCTCAAAGAAAAAAGTTTTTAAATTAGTCAAAGTACATAATTTATAAAAGTAAACTTATTTTTAATTAAGGAATTTAATGACAAAGATATATTCTTTAGTTTCAAGAGATTTTTTTAGTATAATTGGTGGAGTAATGATTTTAATTGGGCTGCAATAAGCGTCAGGCGATTTTTTCGTCTAGGTTCATGATTTAAAACAACTACTGATTTAAAACAACTACTAAGGTAAGTTTTCAATGGTTTATGTTGTACTATGTTATGTTTTTCTGAATTCTTTGTTGATTGTTTACGATTCCGTGTTCCTAGGCAATCATAATGAGCCTGAGCTGAATATTTATAACCTATTATAAATTGTTGTGTTCTATGCAATTGTTATGCATGTCCCGTCGACAGACCATACGGTCTGACGGAACATAAATGTAATATGAGTTCAAATAAAGTAAAATAAATAAATAAATAGTAATTCCTGGAATTACCTCAACTACTCATTTATCTCGGGGAACACATACAAAACATATGTGGCACAGCATTAAAGAAACTAGGTTTCGTTAAGCGTATAATAGGAAGGTCCTCGGATGAAAAAGTAAGAGAGAGATGATACTTCGCTCTGGTTAGGCCACACCTCAAATACGCCGCGAGCATTTGGGACCCTGTTCATAAAGTTTTAACCAAAAAATAAAAAAAAAATACTAAGAAAAGCAGCACGCTTCGTTAAAAACTGCTACGAACGAATATATAGTGTTACACAACTGTTAGAGGGATTAATATGGGAGCCCCTAGAGACTCGGAGGCTTTACGCTAGGCTTAGGCTGCTTGATAAATTCAGAACTGACATTTTTTACAGCAACACAGAGAATATTATCAAGACGCCTCACTACATTTCTATGTCTGACAGTTGCGATAAGATAAGAGAGATACTCCGCCGAACAGATAGGTACAAAAACTCGTTCTTTCCGCTCACAATAAGCGACCACAATAGAAGCTTAGCTCCTCCAAACTCACTCTCATAGGACATGTCCCCAATTCACCTCCAAAACTTTTACATCCTTACACGGCTGGTGACCTACCACCCCCTGCCACTCGCCCGAGCGGCGGCTCGCAGGGTAGTATGTAGATGTAGATTTACTATTTACCGAGTGAAATGATTATTTTTTCCAGATTTTGCTGTTGATATGATACAAAATGTACTACTGAGAGGGGTCATTGACGAACCCTTGAATACCTGAGGTACACAAAAGATTCTTCTTGGGAAAAAATAGTGTTGGAATCCCACACAGTTCGTAAACAAAATGAATTAACTTTTCCGATGCGACATATGAAATAAAAGTACTTAAGTGCTATTCTATTATAATATCCTTATTTTTTAGTTTTACATTTGTTTATATAAGTCCTTTTTTAGTATTAGTTTAAGATTTAGGCACACGCGATTCGGCAAACCCCAGAAGCGCAAAATGAGGTCACAAAAACTAACGCATCAACGGGTTGGCTAATTACACTTATCACTTTCAAACGCAGAGAAAATAGGAAGAAAACATATCAAGGCACACATTATTTGAGTTTCTAAGCCCAGGGACTTAGAGCGTTATTTCAGCTACTCTATATAATAGGTTCTTCAAGTTCAACACTTTAAATCTATTAGCACACGATGCTAGCGGCGAAAACTTGCGGTGGAGGAAAAAAGCCGTACACAACGGGAACGGAATAATTCCCTTAAATTGCTATCCTGCTCAGAAATTCGTGGTTTTCGTCTCCAAATTCCGAGATATTTTGATGTACCTATATTTAGCACACACCTTCCAAAGAGAGATTGAAAGGAATGCCTTTTAATCTCTTCATCTATCCTTCCATCTTTCGCAAGCATCCGGCCAAGTTTGATTAAGTCGCCCACTCGTTCATCTGTTTCACCAGTACATTAAATCCTATAATCATTCTTCCCACCTCTCTCCACCATTCTCCCATTCTCTCCACCAATATTACATAAAAGAGCCATAATAATCTATCTTTTCCCACCACTAACATTATTGGAGGCTTTTACCATTCTTATTGTGATACATAACCATGCGTAGAAAGTCAAAACCTGCTGGTCTGGCAGTCCCTTTCTCATTTTATGCATTTCATTCAGCCATTCATTGGATCCATCATTTTTAGATATGGTCTAAACATATTTGGAGAATTAACTTCAAGTTACTGTTGGAATGTTTTTCTGTTTATTTTCTACTCTGTGAGAGCGATTCTCCTTCCAGCCAATCGATAATTCCAAACGTGCATTTCTCTTAGGTGGGGCCAGGGATGGCATTAGGGGTTGGTCAGTGTATGTCGGACCTACCCAAGAAATTTTCAGGTGAGGTCTGGCCGAAAAAAGTATTCAATTTTATATATATATATATATATATATATATTTATATATATATTTTTATATAATTGATACAATAAAATTTCCTTCCCCTTTTCCCTTTTTTCTGGTTAAAATTATACTCGTCAACTGCATTGACCGCATTATCCGAATAATGTTACTTAGAAATCTTATATAAGTGATACAGTTAGCTTCCTCAAGAGTGCACAGTGATGCAGTAAATACGAGACGATACATTTTTATCCTATAATTCAATCTTTAGTAATTTCAAATTTCGAAAATTTGACTTGCTTACCCCCAAATCTGCTTTCACGTTGCTCCTACTCTAAATAATTCCAATGTCATCCCTGGGTGGTGCCTAAATAGTGAAAAAAACCAGTTTTGCTGCAATATGCCAAAAAATTTCCTAAATTTAGTTTATGTTTTTTTTTAGAAAACCTGCTTAACGAACTCCAAAACTTCTCATTTTTTATTAATTTTACGTGGTTTTTATCTTTTGTCAGTGAATATTGTTTTGTGGTAGATGAAGGGTGTTTTCCCCAGGTAGGTGCAGTAACTTATATGTATAGGGAGTTATATGTAAATTTATACACAAGTGACCTACATAGCTTTTGGTCTTATTAGCCCAGTGGTCTCATTTAGTCTGGTCTCATTTGCCCAAAAACACATACCGCAGTCCACGGGCGGGTAAATAAAATTCTCCCCGATTGCTATATTGCAATCATTGTTGGGTGGCGTTAATTCGTTGACCTGTCATTCTAGTCCTTCTTGTCACTGAATTTATTCCGGCATCAGGTAGTCTATAGAATGCGTAGAGATCAAGCAGATCGTCTTAAGTTTTTATGAAATACGGTTTTCTATGCAGAAGACAAGCTTAAAATTACCTTCCCCTGGCAAAACAGTTATTTTCTGCGATATTAACTCATTCTCCGGTTTAATACTCGTAGACTCCATCTTTCCAGTAGTAATTGAATGGGTATCGGAATATTTCACGTTACTGGCGCTAATTATTTATAGCGATGGCAAATGTTGATTTCCCTTACTCCCGCAAGCCTTCCATAAAGTCCTAAAGTCTCCATTTTGAAATGACTGGTTTGCTAGAAAGACTACGGAATATATCATAATATTTAGATAAAAGAATTTTGAGGTGATCGCGAACAGAGATTGGCTCTAAATGGCAGAAGCACAGATGCAAAGATATTAGCTTAATGGTTTAATCCGGGGAAGAGTCATGGCACCCTTATTTTTCTGCTTATACCTTAACCTTACCTTAATATACCTTACATCACTACCGTTGTTACTAGCAAAACTCACCTCGTCACAGATGACACAGTGTTCTACAGAGACATTTACGTTTATTTTGGAGGAATTGCATTACAACAGACTTGGACGCCATGAATGATGCAATGGTGTTATACTTGGAGTCTTATAAAACTTTTTGACTTTTAAAGTAGTGCTGATTATGAGTTTATCGAATATTATCTCGGTTAATAAAATCTGAACTCGTGAACAAAACGAAATCTCAAGAGTACACACTAATAATTGCGTGTGGCATTTGCTCAGGACTTATCTTTGAATAATTATATACGAGAAATTTGCGGGTAAGCCTACCATTAATTTGGATTTACGAAAAGTATTATAGACGAAATTTGACGAGAAAAAAGAGCACATATCTTTCTTTTGAGGGACCTCACTGGAAATTCACCGCTAGCTGATGAAACCCTCGTCCTTTTCCCATGACATATTTCGTGTTATTAACATGCATGATGATACAAGCAATACCTAAAAATTTTTCAGGTAAATGCGTGAAAAGACACAAATCTGAAAAAAAAAGTTTTTTTGCGTGTATCATGGTTTTAACGTCAATGTAATGAATGAACTCACAGCAATACACACGGAGTTAATTCTGTCCATTATATTTGCTTGCCCTGCAATATGACAGGAAGAGTCGACGGGCTTTTTCGCCTTCCCCCCGCTGAACGGCCTTTCCTTTGTCGGATCGGTCGCCGTGTGGCGCCGTCCAGTTTGGCAACGCGGCATCAATTGAAATTATTACAATTAACAAATAATAACATTTTTACATATTACGCATCTCAGAAAATTTACAAATAAATAAATAAGTTTTTCCTTGGCTTTAATTTTTTGATTATGTGCAAATTGTAGGACTGGATAATGTTTAAACATTCTCATTCATTAACAACAAAATATGCATTTTAAAAAATGTCGCTTGACATTTTGTATATTTATCAACTCTTGCAACCCTTGGTGATAAGTCAATGCTGTAAATTTCGCAGTTTTCCCTAGGCTGAGTTACAAAGTTCATGAAGTTGACAAAACTGCTAATTTTAGGTAGTGCGGTGTCGAGCTGCGCAGGAATTGAAGACAATGTTCCAGCAATCCTCATCCTTCTATGAAGAGGTCGGCTGTCAGCTGAGCAGCGCCGGGACGCAGTGGACCTTCATCCCACCTTATGCGCCGCACTTCGGAGGCTTATGGGAGGCAGCGATAAAATCGACTAAATTTCATTTACGTCGCGTAATTGGCGACCAAATACTTACATTTGAGGAAATGACTACACTGCTCTGCCAAATTGAGGCATGCCTTAACTCTCGGCCACTATCGCCTTTGAGCAATTCTGGAGATGATTTGACCCCGTTAACTCCGGGGCATTTTCTAATTGGGGAACCTCTGGTTGCCTTGGCAGAACCGCCATCATCCAATACTAACAGAATGGATTTATCTAACAGATTTAAACTTTTGAGACAAATGAGGGATAATTTTTGGAGTAGATGGTCAAAGGAATATCTCAATTATTTGCAAAATCTACCCAAATGGCGAAAACCTTCCCATAACGTGACTGTGGGTGCATTGGTAATTGTTAAAGATTCTTTGTTACCCCCAACTAAGTGGCAAATGGCAAGAGTAGTGGAAGTATTTCCTGGGAATGATGACCTGGTTAGAGTCGCAAAACTGAAGACTTATAAGGGCATTATTTTGCGCTCTGTTAATAAGTCATGTATATTGCCTGCCTAAATTTTTACTGTATTATATTGTTAAATTCTTTTGTTATGGTGGGAAACATTATTTTTTGTATGATCAATTGGAATCTGTAATACGTTCAGTGGTATCAGGCTCAACTATGTGGAAGTTGATATTCACAAATGAAAAAACGACTTCGTTTTCTTCCACTGATTTATTTCTTTGGTACAACATGTTTCGACACATAGAGGTCATTTTCAAGTACTTGAAAATGACCTCTATGTGTCGAAACATGTTGTACCAAAGAAATAAATCAGTGGAAGAAAACGAAGTCGTTTTTTCATTTGTGGAATCTGTAAATTGACTTCCTAATTTATTGTCACGGCGGGCGGCTGTGAATGTTAAGGTATTATTATTTCGTCATTGCCGAGGCGGGCGGTATGTTCGGGATTTGGATTCCCTCCAGTTGGAAAACTATAGTTCCGGCACTCGCCGCTAGGGGTGTTCTATTGCGCATCATGTTGCCTCTAGTTGCCGTTGAGTGCTCACGTTCGCTCTCTCTCTGGCACTGAACCTGGGATGGAGAACTTTTCATCCCGCGACATCTCGTCCGCAACGCTTTGCTACTTGTCGGATTAAAATATTGCTAAAAGGAGCTAACGTGCCTTTCTTTACCAATGATCCGAAACATCTTACAATAACAATTTAACAAGAATCTGCAAGCTCCCTATCCATGTCTTGTCGTGTGCAGGACTCTTTAGGCAAGAAATATCATGCACTGGCCAACAAAGTCGGCGAATAGCGTACATCTACAATCATTGTAAAGAAAAATCATTTAATATGAACGATCTAAGGTCCATAACTGCTGCACAGAAAGAAGAAATAGAGGCGTTGAAGGATACCATAAAGTTCAATCAAAGTGTGAAATTGACTCCGGAATCAACTGAATCGTTGTTTGCTGAATTTAATGGCCGTCAGCGGCATGCATCCAATGTATTAATATTTAATGTAGAAGAAAACGAAGAAGAAAAGCTACCCAAATGCCAAAAAAGTGACACACATAAGGTCAGGGAGATGCTGAAAGAAATCCCGGGGGTTTCCACTGATAACATGCGTGTGCAGAATTAAGTATACGAAATCAAAACCGTCCTAGACCCATCAAGGTAATTATGTCTCTCCCAAGTGAAGCGTTAATGATTCTCCGGAACAAGATGATGTTTCAGGGTAGTGGAATAAATGTTAAGAATGACCAAACGCCATTGCAAGGAAAATACTTGAAAAATTGACAAAACGAAGTTAACGCCAGAAATGCATCCGGCGACACGGGTTGGGTAATCAGATGTATAAATGGGGTTCCCAGAATTGCCAAGAAAATGTCCGATGACCCAAAAAACGGACCGACATATTGACTAAATTGTCAATATATTATCAAAATGTAAGGGGACTTAAAACTAAGATTAAGGGCATAAAACTTGTGAAGTATACGGCCGGGTACGATGTGATTGTTTTTACAGAAACCTGGCTTACGGATGTTATCTGTGATGCTGAGTTGGGTTTTTATGGCTACAAAGTTTATAGATGTGACTGTGATGAGAAGGCGACGGTGAAATGTCGTGGTGGAGGCGTTCTGATTGCCATAAAAATAACAATAACTCTAATTGCATCAAGTGTGATTGTGAAAATGTAGAAAATGTTTACATTTGCTTGCAAAATGACCAATCTAAGGTGTGTATTGGTGCAGTAAATCTACTGCCGGGTGCAAACTTTGAAATATATACGTCTCACTGTGATGCTGTGGAGCAGATTTTTGCGAGTGCAAATTTCGATGATTTTGTCGTTATTGGTGATTATAACCTTCCAGGATTCATCTGGACTGAAGATGATAACAACGCTAGAAATCCATCTCGTAGAGAGAGAGTTGTTAGGGAAGTATTTTCATTTCTGGATTGAAAACAAGTAAATACTATCAGCAACGAATATGATACTCAACTTGATCTCGCTTTTGTTAAATCACCCCAGGCGGTTTCCCAAATTGTCACTGAAACCTTCCTATGTCATGACTACCATTCTGCAATGTGTTATAGTGTTAAGTTTACCATTATCATACATAGGGTATGCCTACTATTTATATGACTTTAAGAACTGTAATTATAACATTCTTACTAGTCATTTAAATTCTATAAACTGGCCTATGTTATTATGCAATATCAATGTAAATGATTTTACACAGTGATTATGGACATTATAATGGCCTCAACACCAGTGCAATATGTGTGCAATTCCACCTATCCTAAATGGTTCACTTCTGGGGGGTCATCTGGATTTCGTCGGTTCCGTATAGACCTGTGCGCCGATAGATAAAATATCGGCGGCGGACGCCGGCTGAAAATAGGTAAGCGGCCGGCGGCGCGTCGTTGGTTGATGCCTAGCCGATGGTTTTTACCGGCGGCGGCGGCCTGACCGGGGGCGTACTTACCCAGCCATAATGTATTAACAAGTATTTCAGCATGTTAAAGCATAAATTATTCGTTGTTTCTCATTATTTAATGTGTTAAATTGCTTCTTTCATGTTAAAACTTATTTTATTACATTTTTATTAACGCATGCGGGAAATTTATTTTAATTTTAAGTATTTAAGCAAATATCGTATGATACAATTTCATTCAAACCTAATATTATACCCTTTCATTGCTAAATTTTATAAGACAAATTCATGACTAATTTACCTGTTATCTCAAATGCGAGCGAAAATTTTCGTTGTAGACAGAAATTTCCATTTCACTGTTATAACTTTATTTATAGTTTTTCAAATATGATAAAATACCATTCAAATGATCCTGTATGTAATTTTATCGTAATTTGCATTCATCTATGTACCACATAGTAAATTTTGAGAGCGGAGGATTTAATGGAAAATACCTCCAGTTTTTTAATTTTTATTAAAAATTTAATACTTATAGATGAATATACGAGTTAATCAGGCGAACAAAAACGCAAAATAAAGAATTTAAATCTTGGAAAATTGAGACGACTTCCAGAAAAAAACACAAACTTTTACAAAACATAAAAAAAAACTATTTGGGTACCAACCCCATAACTATCGCTTTAGAAAAGAAAATGGGAATCTGGAACTTATCAATCAAGACAATGGCTGAGAATTTGTTTATTATTTCGAAATACTTCCGAACTGTTCAGAACCCTAGGGAAGATTCCCAACAAAATATCCCAATGAATACAAGCCTAATTCCCAAGTACCAGATAAGAAGAAACCACAAGAAAATTAAAAAGCTCCAAACAATTAAAGCATCAGGTGAAGATGGAGTCATAGCAGAACTCGTGATAGCAGCTGGACCAAAAACCATAGCAGAAATAACACAAAAAATACAAAATTTTGGTGATCTAAACAAACCCCTAATGACAGGGAAAATGTCCTTATCAATCCATTTTATTAAAAAAAGGAGATTGAACAGATGTAAACAGCTACAAAGGAATTCCACTCCTTCCTGTCACATAAAAAAATTCTCTCACAATGATTTCTTGTTCAGTAACACCTTAAATCCAAAATTGCCGAATATCAAGCAGGCGTCAGGCCAGGTAGATCACTCCCGGAACAAATTCTAAATCTAAAACCAACAATTCGGCAACAATAGATGTACTGCAAGAATATAATCTGCACCTTCTTTGAAAAAGCCTTTGATTCAGTCGATCGCGAATCTAATGGTCAAATTTTGACAAGGGCACGACCTTAAAACACTTGCAACCATTAGACAGACGCTCACTGATAAAAAATGTTAAGTAAAATTCAGGGGCAAAATTTTGGAACCCTTCGAAATCAAAACAAGAGCAATTCAAAGAGATGGACTCTCAACATTACTTTTAATTTGCGTCCTAGAAAAAGTAACTCGAGAATGGTGAAAAGACAATTGAAGTCTAAAAATTGATCTACCAATAAAATTATGAATAACAAATGTAACAATTGGCAACCTGATTTTGCAGAAGCCGTCATGCCCAGGCTAAGTCTTGCACTTCAGTATGGGGTATCCGGCAGCGGCCGATGACCCATCATCAAGGATACGACGTTTGGATTTTCCATGTTCTTGTTCGTGATTCCCTCTTCCTCGCGAGCATACGCCCTCTCCCAGGATTTCCCAAGCCTTTACGGTCTTTGTTTCCCTCCCCTCACCAGCAGCGGCGAACGATCCATCTACACTGTAGATTCTACAGACATCTGTCTGTAGATTCAATAGACATCCGACTTAAACCTTTTGGACTTTCAATGTTCTTGTTTGAGATTTCCCCTTACATCCCCAGCACACGCCCCTTTCCCAGGGTTTCTCCGGACGGTTTCTGTTTTCCAGCCCCACGCCCTTCTGAAACTGCTTTGTTTGACGCATATTTCTTCCGTCACCCACTTTTTTCAGGAGCATATGTTATACCCAAATCTTTAATAGTATGACGATGATGACGTTATATCAGGACGAGTCGAGTTCAATCTTTTATTAGTGAAACTGCAAGTGTATTCTCTGTAATTATGGAACTTTTTCACCACAACACATCTAAATCTGTATTTGATATATTTGACGACCTCGTAGTCAAAAATTGAGCAGAAAACATAGCAACGACCTAAGCAAAATTTCACCGTATGTTTAGAGCTATATTCAATTAGAACAGAAAAGTCGAAGTCAAAATGAAAATAATTTGCTGGTTAATTAATGTTTCAATTGACAATGCAGTACCACAAATTTCAAAATAAGTTAGATATTTGCCTTCCGTCTTCTATACTTCAACGTTTGTTCGAAAAGTACGAGAGTATCTAAAGCGCACCAATTCCTTTTTTGGCCACCCATAATATGGCCACCACGTTTTTTTTTATCGAAAGGCACTCCGTCGAAAAAAACAGGGCTGGAAAACAAAACAGGAACCAATGAGTAGTTTCGTATCGGAACAAAACTATAAGCTTTATTATTCAATGTGACTTCGTTTCAGATTAAAACCTTAAGTCTGGCTTGGTTTTAGTTTTGTTTCGGAATGAAAGTAGAAATTGAACCAAATATGACATTCCGGAACCGTTCCTCCTTTTGAATAGTTTAGGTTTAAGTGAGTGGGAGCTATGATAGAATTATGATACTCTTATGATAGACCGTCAACAGTTAAACGAATTACAACCGGGAAATCCCAGTTGGGGGAGGGTGGGTGGGAGTTTGGGAGTGAGTAAAATGAAGCAACGCGGGAAAGACCCGAATAAACTTAACTCAATAAATTACCGCGGAAGCCTCCGTACCAGTAACACGACTTGTCTCAATGAAGACCATAGCGCAACTGTCTATATTTGTCCTTTCCAGTACACGCTAACACTACCACCAGATTTTCGACGGCCCAATCATCTTTGGAGCAGACATGCGCCTGCTCCTTCCTTTTAGGGAATGCCTAGTGCCTGGGAACTCCGGAGGAAAAGGGACGCGCCAACCTTGAGCCACTGCACCGCTCCCCCTCTATCAATATCGCGCCCTAGGTATCAAAACTGCCTCTTTAGAGGGGCATTTTCAGTGGTCATCGGACTCAAGGACGATGCGGACAGAATCTTTCTATAACACCTTAGATAAAACAAAAGACAAAGATCAAAATGGGACAATATTGCTTGAAAGCCATGCGTGAAATCTGATGGGCTAATTTGTTCTTCTCCTTGGGTGCCGCAGATCGGATGAACTTGTCAATTTAAATGGTCAGGGCCTCTTCTTTCTCCCTTTGTACTTCTAAAGAGACCTCCACTCCTCAAATCGTTCAAACAAAAATCGTACTCACAGTCTCTTTGCATCGGGACAGAGACAACTTTTCTCCCTCTCAGATTGCCGCAGAGGCGTTTATTTTGAAACGGTCCCTCGAATCACGCTTATTATCTTTTTAATAAAGATCCATTACCTGTACTTCAGCACTTGCTTCATCCGCAGAGGAAAATTCATAAGTCTCCCTTTCATTACCCGTTAAGACACCCGCCAAACTCAAGCCGGGAAATCCCAGTCGGGGAGGAGTGAGGAGGAAACGCAACAGTAAAAAATTCCGAAGAACAAGCTGCTGTTATTAATCGGAATAGAAAACTGCAATATAATTTGTTACGTGAAATAATGTACATATTTGAGTGAATATCGAAATACTTAAAGTTTAAGAGCGGTAAAAGAAAGAGGACATATTTTTCTTGTTTCAAACTCCACAGGAGAAGAGAATATTCATGTCACCACTTGGATCCCCCGAGCTTAATCATTCATTACAGCCTTTCCGGAGACACTTAAAATAGGTTGCCCATTTCATGGTTTTTCAGAATTTTTATAGGTCTAAGATGGAAAGTAAGGTAACGGCACAGCGATACAAAACTATACCTATGCGTTAACCAGGCTTTTAAGTTATCCAAATGTAGGTGATTCAGGTTTCTCTTCAGGTTATTTTAGTGCTTGTTTACGTGAAGAATCGGAATAGATTCAGATACTATTTGCATTATGTAAATCGCATTTCATGGAAGATTACGCATGGAAGATAATCTTCTATGCCGAAGGTAATAAAAACCTCGTATGCAATTTCATGACACCGATTCCTTCTCCCATCTCAATGCGAAGTGGCGAATGCACTCGCCATCCTCCTATATACACCATGATTGCATGGTTGATTTACTTCCTTGAACTCCATTACCTATGATCAAAGTGCAAAAGGGTTATGGTGTAAATACACGACTAGTGTTTTTATATTGAATGTAGCTAATATTCGAGCCTCCACAGCATGTACTTAAACCAAATGACTAAACTCCCGTTGTCAGACACATTTACATTGCATTGACTGGCTGGAAGACATGGAACCTTGGAAGGGAAAAAGGAAGAAATAATAGTCTCTGAGATGTAACTATGCAGCACTAAGGATATGCGTCACCTTGTTCGATTATGCGGCCTGTGATGTCATTATTCGAATCTCCTATTTCACTATCTTGATTAGGACGGTATCAGGCGGGAGACTTAGAATAACGCACTCATGGGGCACTTAAGGCTTCAGCAGAGTAGAATCCAGGCCGAGGAAGCGTGGATGTGTGGTTGCTGGCTCCAAACAAAATGGTAGCTTTGTTAATTCCTATCGCACAGATTTTACTGAGAGACTATTTTCAACAGCACATCAAATATGAGCAGAAGGGCTGCTCTATTTTTCGTTAGTAATTAAGTTTTACGTTATTATGAGGTGTCCGCAGTAATAAGTGAATATAAGTATAGTTCCGACGCATCGGGGGCAATGGTCGGTAAATGACCACCTTTGACGGCGCCGCGCCGCGCCGCCGACACGAAAGACCGGCGGCGCTATCGGCGGCGGCGGTGTCACCAAAACCATCGGCGGCGGCGGCGCGGCGGCGCACAGGTCTAGTTCCATATCGATCGGTAGCCTACCGACGGCATGGATTCCGTACCGACAGGGTCCCCCTCGGGGTTCCCTCACCGAAGGAGCTTTCTCGGGCGATTCTATAAGCAAGTCGGGCGCTGTTCCCGTCGGTTTGATATCTCCTCCCTCACAAGGTACCCCTACCTCCCAATTTTCCGAGTGTTGCCGAAGCTGAGGGTCACATGGTCCATTTCAACCAATGGAGAAGATACAATAAACAAATGACTAAATGAAGCCGCCTAGTGCTTTCGCGGTTATCAACCAAAACAACATCCAGTAACAAAGATTATAATACAGAGACCCAGTAATGTCGAAAGTAAAGTCATTTGCACACAGTAATGTCGAAAGGAGGAATAGGAAAAGGAAATAAATGATTCTCCTCCTTTCGACAAACGAGGGCGTAGTCTATCTTTAAAGTTAAATATCTCCGTTGTTTATGTACTGCCCACGACGAAACTTGCTTCTGAGGTAAGAACAAAGACTAACGTGTCAAAATAGAAAACAATTCAAATTTAAAAATGGCTGTATTTTTGTAGTTAAAATTTAAACATTTAAAATTTAAACAATTTCAATAAAATTTAGTTAATTCACACAACTGATAATACAATGTTGCTTTACAATTTTTTTCAAATAAAATAAGATGTCAACCGTTTCTCTAGCTATTTTTGTTCAGGATATATAGCAAAAAGAAAAATGTTGGTTCAAATCGGAGACACCTAGGGTCAACTCACTGCTGATCTGACGTGGAATGACCCACTGACATTCCAAAATTGTTCTTGAGGATCAAAAACAGGTGACTAAATATACCTAGATTTCACAAAGGCTTTTTATGAAGTCAACCATGAAATTCTCATCGCAAAACTCGAAGGCATAGGTTTTTATGGGAATATACTAAACTGAATGAACAGCTATTTGGAAAATAGAAAAATGATAGCTAAGGTTAAAAATTCAGAATCACCACATTCTGTTGCCACATTGGGGGTCTCCAAAGGATCTCACCTTGGCCCCTTCCTACTTATTTAATTTATGACCGGTACAATCCACGAAATAAGTCCTATAAACCATCTTCTTTTCGCAGTTGACCTTAAGATTTGTAATACAATTCATATTGTTGATGATTGTATCAAGATGCAAAATAGTCTCGACAGAATTATTAAATGGTGTGAGATAAATCATATGGATCTCAACATAAAAAAGTGCGTAACCATTTCATATTTTCGTAAACAAAGTCCTATTAAATATGTATTATCAATGAAACAAATTAATTTGACAAGAGTTGATAGGATATTGATAGGGCCTTGATATCTTTTTAAATTAGACCTGAGTTTTAATTTTCTTTTTCACCACATTTCAATTAAAACCTTTAAAATGTTGGTATTTGTATATCGAATTTCGAAAGATTTTGGGAAATCTCAATGTTTTATGAATCTGTTCTGTTTACTTGTAAAACCTATTCTGGAATACTGCCAGATGGTCTATGGTCTCCATTCTATAATAGCCATGTCAGCCTAATGGAAAATGTCCAAAAGAAATTTCTGCGTTTACTATTTTACTTACATAATGGTTATTTTCAACACATAAATTATACTTTACTCTTGGACGAATTTGAGCTCAACACTCCTCAGGTACGAAGGACTATTGCTGGCATATTGTTTCTACATAAACTAGTACATAATGGCATTAACTCTTCCTATCTATTAGAACAAATTGCTTTCCGTATCCCTTCCAAAACAACCAGACAAAACCCGTGTTTTAACATACCGCGCCTCTCTCAGAACTACACATTTTTCTCACCTATAAATAGGATAATGAGGTTTTAATAACGTTTAATCAGAGATATCTTCAACACACATCTTTGTGCCCTAAAATGTAAATTGCTAATCATGATATAATTATTAAAAGAGTTAACTAAAATTGTGCCATCATTCTTACACAGAATCATACACTATGATTACGCTTAAATTATTCATATTTTTAGTGCTAAATGCTATTTTTACTATTTATTTTTTGTTTTATTTTTTTTAACATATAGTTTTATTTCCTAAATTTTAAATGTGAATATCTTGTCGCAACAAAGTTTTTGACATATCTTTTTAAATTTCTGTGAATGCTTTGTTATACTTTTCTAAAACTTTTCAAGTGAATGTTTTATTGAAACAAATTTTTTGATAAACTGTATGATACAATAACTTCCAATATATTGTGAACTATGTTATTTTTTTATCAATTCTTGTGTAAGTTTCTGTAAATGTTTTGTAAAAGGGATAGTAGTTCCGTTGAATAAATATATTATTAACCGTCCGCAAGCATTCACAGATGAATTTTTGGGGTTCTCCCTTTCACTTGACCCCTTCTCCTCCTGCTCCATTAAGTGACATAGTTGTCGAAAAACGTATAGCAATGTTGTGAAAAGACGTTTTAATTATCTGCATAAGTTTGGTTTATTTCCAACCAATATACTTTAGTTGAAATATTTCATCCAGCCAGAACGGCCGCAGGGACCACTGTGCAGGGCGGCGAACCTATAGTCACGACATGATGGCACCATATCTCGCCGATATAAAAAAGTCAACGGTGATAATGACACTATATAAACTAGTCATTACGTATTCGAACACCAGTAGTCATATCGCAATGACCAGCGCATAACCTTTCATGAAAACAATGACATAGTGTTAAAAAGTAAAAAACGGTCTAACCAAAGGATTCATGGAGAACTTTAGACCTCAAGCGTGTACAAAATAACAGCAAAGGGAAAACTCGGCGAGTATGATATCGTCTTTTGCATATAAAGGGAAATATACGCTCTGAGTAATGCACTGTTGCCCAGGGGCTCGCGATCAGCAACGTGGGCAGGTTGGTTACGAGAAGCAGAATGAACGCTGACTCTTAATTTCCCCAGAGTTATTAAATACCGCTAAGGCTAAATGGCCGCGCGTAAACCGATAAAGATAGGCGATCTAAATAAAAGATGAGCAGCGTAGGAAAGTGAAGGTGAAATCAGGGCCATACGCCGTAGTAGTTCTCGGCCATGGAAGGCATGGGAAAGTAGTGGCTGGAAGCGCTTAAGTCCACCAAGGATGAGAGAGGGTGTAGCTACGGGCAATACATTCGTACCAAAGCAAGAGAAAAGAGAAGCCCAGCCTTATACTTTCGCCTCTCCTATTATTGGTTTCCGCAAGGTCAGACGAATTGCTAACCGGCAGTGGCTGATTGCTGGAATTACCAAGGAAGGGAACCCCAGTCAAAAGGCCCTGGTTCGAGTCTTCAGGTCGGTTTTAACCCAAGCTACCTTGATCGACGCGAAGGACAGCTTAGTTTTATTACACCTGCCACATGGTGTGCACGCCGGGCGTCATATTAAGCCTTAAAGAGGAGAATTAATTGAATCGCAATTTTTTTTAATTTTCGAAAATTGGTTTTCAGAACACAAAGTGAATTTCTACTAAAATTTCAATCCCTGCCTTTTTTATTCGCTATTAAAACACGAAAACGCCAAAAATGTATCAGAAGGTATAGAATGACGTAAACATGAACGAAAAAGACTAAATTATTTAGACGACGTGTGATTTCTAAGGAGGAGGTCATCACTTGTACTTTTGGCGTAACTAATTATCATATTTTTTCAGCCGATGGAAAACTGAAGGTTTTTTTTGCGAAATTTAGGCCTGGCACATAACTCAGTTGGGCGCATTGATTTAAACGACAGCAAAATATCCGTAGGGAAACTTTTATGTAATTGAAAATTTCCTGAGAACAAACGAATGATCAGGAGGTCAGCTCCTTAGAAGTATAAAGAATTTAATTATAGCTACGAAAATTATCGGGAAAATTATCATCCTTTTTGTGGATTTTTAAATTAAAGAGAGAATTACTTACCGATTCAACCAATAGGTTCGTGATAATATGGTGGTTCAATATCTGAAGCTAACTACGGGATCGACCCATCACTCCATCAATCATGAAATCATTCCATCGTAAAATCAATAGCCGAGAGGCGTTCGTACGGTTTTTACGGCGGTAGCAGTAAAAACGGAGGTTTAGCAGTGAAACGGAGTAAAAATGACAGAATAAGTCCCATAACGCTATTACAATTTTTTTCCTCAATGGAAATCCACCGTAAATGAGCGAACGAAAGCTAAAACAAATAAATGGCGGCAGGATGGTCCACAATGGCCAGACATTGAAGCAGAATTACCTACTGAGTAATCTGATAAAAGGGAACCCAGGTGTGACCGACTGCCCTTCCCAGGTTGCCCCTCATCCTATTACCTCGACACATTGTTGGAATGTTCGGGATACTTATTTTAGAGAACGCCACATCCACTTGCAGCCATAATCCTCGGAGAAATGTACTGGCACCAAACCGCGGGGCAATCAAGAAGCAGCAACCAGAAGTGACGGAATTTCGAAGGGCTTTTGAATGTTGATAGTGTTCGGGCTGTCGAAAAATATATTCCTGTCGTTGATTACATTTAATTTTTAGCTCCCGATCAAATGATACTTTATAATGAGTATGTCCAGCAATGCTCTACTATGTTAATCGTAGTTATCTTAGAAGTTGGAGCGAAATGGATCCAATTGTCGTCAAAACGGTAACTGTACACCAGCTTCATGGTCACTCTCTTACCGTCCTGGTCACTTAGTCCGTTTGAATCAGGGAAGGAATTTCTCCCTAATTACAATCTAATGAACGAAAAATTTGAGTCATATATTGGTAACCATACCCTATTGATAACAAATCTATATTTCTTATAATTGGTCTGGGTTATACACTTTACGCAACTACTTTTACAGGTTAGATCAAAGAAGGAACAGCTCTTTATATCTGGCCTGGGATTTGAGTTAAGGAGCTTTACATTAGGTCCTTTCGAAATTGTGAATTAACTGTGCCCACCATTAAGGGATTAAGGGATGGCTGCTGTATTGTCAGAGGTGCTCCCCAGGATACCTGCTTGTTTATATTCCATCTTATTGAGTATTTATGTCTGCGCCCCTCTTCCACCCCACCGAATGCTCCACGAAAAATATTTTAATGGCAAAGAAATGACGAAAAGTTATTCATCAAACAATATTTGCACAACAAAATAATACCATGGCAAGAAGGTTTATTCTATTAGCATGCATTTGACCTGCAGCCTGATCCCTCCACAAAGTCAGAAACTTAGGAACTCAAGTTATGAAAAGCTATTACGAAGAAGCGTAGAAAAATAGACGTGGGAGAGCATATTAATATTTCAAGTTATACTTTGTAGAGCTGAGCTACATAGTATCATTAATCATTTTTTGAATGAATTCCAAAATATTTTGATTTTATGAGACTGTGGTTTATTCATACGATGTCATCGTCTAGTTTTCCATTATGTTTTTTGTGGCCACTCTCTCCTGTCCCTTCCCCCTGCTCCTTCCTCTAACCCCGCCCGATGAAAAGTGTATGTCCTCTTATAAACCGAATACCTTCCTCAATAATAACATTATATGCCGAAACTTGACCGTAAAATGCACAAAAAGTTGCGAAATTTAGAATGTGATGAATCATTCTACAGTCTAAGGTGAGCATGTCAGATATAATAGTGACATCAACGGGTGGTCGAATCATTTGCTCTCTTAATCATACCGACCCCCACCATCAACAATCCTCCGAGAGACAGACATGAGTCCGAGAGACATAAGTTGACGTGCGATGACAGAATCCAGCCCGTCGGGTGACGTCCAATTAGTATAATCCGGATCTCCTTAGTTTCGGAAGCAAAAAGCAATATCACCATTTCCTAAGTGATTACTTCCTTTGATCTCATTGAAATCCACGCGTTCTCCACCGCCCGTCACCAAGACGAGTGCCGCCGTCGATTTGTTTGAAGGGCCCGGACCGCAGATCTGTGTGTGAGGCCGGTCCAGGGGCCGTTCCCGCCCGTGGTCATTCCTTTTCTCGAGAGACGACACGGTCACATTCCTCTCGAGGTTTACGAACCCTAATCCATCTCTGGCCTTTTTAAAGAGTCGCTCCCTCCCCTGCTCGCCACCCACTCCTTCTCCCGTTCGCTCCCGGATCCCCCGGCCGGGACGTGAGCAGTCGATCGGCCGTCCGACCCGTGTGCAAGGGTGGACTTTCCACTTGCGATGAGAATGTGCCTTTCCTGAAGTGGTCCTCCCCGCGGCACTCCCAATTCTTATCCCCGTCCGAAATACGACTCCCTGCCGACAACTCACCTACTCCCGCTTCACCCCAAACCATCCCCTTTGAGGTGGCACCGTCGAAGGGAAAGGTACGTGATCCCGGTCCGCTACGTGATGAGAAAAACGAACCTTCGAATGAGTCTCATCCCATGGGTCCCCCGGCGACCCCCGACCCGCTCCACCATTTCGTACCCTTTCCACCCCAAAACCACCAGCAACTTCCCTCTCTGCCCCACCCTCTATGCTCTATCCCCTCGGCCTCCTTTCACGCACCCGCCGCGGCACATATTCCCGCCCCCTCGGAAAGCTTTTGTCTCCGTCGTCACCCGACAGCATGGACGGACGTCGATATGCCCTGATAGGGGTCGCGGGACGGGAGAGGCCCGATGTCTACGCGGCCACTTGGATTCGAGAGGGAAAAGAGAGTGCGAGGCCCGTTGTAATTTCTATCCCTCATCCGTGTGGCGGAACTCTCGAGACGAGCCCTCCATGTGAGGATCTCTTCGGCACGAGCGCTCGCGCCTGCACCTCGGGAGAAGCATCTGTTTCGCCGTGGCGGTCTCACCGTTCCCGGCGAGGAGACTCACTCCATTCCCCATTCCGCATCTTCAAATGACACATGCTTTGATGCCTCAGCACGCGTCGTCCACCTTTTTTCGACTTGCGGATTGAAATTCGGCACCCGATGATTTATGTGCTATTTCCTTCCGATTGGGCTTCATGCTCAAGACGCCGCGAGCCATCTTCCATTCCCCATCATAGATTAGTGTCTTAAAAATTAGAGTGAGCGAGAGAAATCAACTGTTCACACTGACATGCATACTATACATTTCTAGGATATAGTATACATATTTCTAGGAAAGGGACTTTAGAAGATATCGAGTTGGAAAATGAACACTCATTTTCTCTGAATGATAGCAAGTCCTATGACGCAGCATCGACGCCATTCTAGGCATTTCAGTGTCCTACGATACATCGCAGTGACCAATGTGTTTTTACAGGAGGTTTGATGATATCTATCCAATAATTGTAGTATGTAAAAACGAGAAGAAAGAGGGTTGATGATCTACAATTTTTGTTCATAGTGTGATTGTCTTGACAAAAATGATTGTTAATAAAAAATTACTGGCTATATCCAAATTTTATATCCGCTTAATTTACTAAGCACCGTCGACCAATCATTAAACCTACATCTTGATCCTCAGATTTCTTTTCTCTTGAGGCATGTTACTTAATGATGACAAAGCGATTCGATCATACAAAATCAGTCATTTCAGGAAGAAATACGTTATTTTTTTCAATAACGAGATTACTGAACATAAATTTGCAGAAAAAAAGCATTATTCATCATTCCAATTAATCCGCCCACATTTTGAAAGGAATGAGATATCATATGTTTTTATGAAAGTGAACAGGACGCACCTAGTCAACGGAAAATGATAAGGGGGTTGCAATGTTCATGCTGTAAAATTTCAATCAATGAACCATAGGTATTCTCATTTTCTTTTTCAAGAATTAAATCGGTGTGTGTGCAAGGGGCCTTAGGCCCCTTGCACACACACCGATTTTGGACGGCCGATATTTTATCGGTGGAGCGCTGCTTGCACATTCGCCGGATTTTAACCGGTCGAACGATCAGTTGCTCGGTTGTCGTGATACAGTGAAGCTGATTTCCAAAGTTGATTAATGAATCGCAAACGAGTTGTTGCAATATGGTTGCTGTACCGTCGTATCAAGCGCCGTAGGATTAAGCGGAAGTGCTGGATTCATCCAATTAACCTAAGAAGGGAACAAACGGGAACATTCTACACTCTTTTTGAAGAGCTTCGGCGAGATGGAAATAAGTTTTTTTAACTTCTTCAGAATGTCTTCAGCATCCTTTGATGAACTTCACGAGAAGCTTAAAAATGAAATCCAACACCAGAATACTAAAATGAGAAATTGTATTCCATCACAAGAAAGACATTCTCTTGCATTAAGGTAAGTAAAAAGAACAAAAAAACTACCGATCTACATTACTACTTTAGAATTGGTATTTCTACTGCAAGAATGATAGTAAAAGAAGTATGCGAAGCTATTTGGTCATTGATGAAGAGTGAATGCATGCCTGAACTCTCTAAAGATAAATTTGAATCCATCGCTTCTGATTTTGAAAAAATGCAAATTTCCCGCATTGCATAGGTGCTGTTGATGACAAGCACATTCGCATAATTTGCCCAACAAGAAGCGGATCCATGTATTTTAACTACAAAGACTATTACTCTGTAGTATTAATGGCAGTAGCGGATTCAAAATACCGTTTTGTGTATGTTAACGTTGGAAGCTATGGCAAAGATGCGATCCCTCCATTTTCAAGCAATCTACTCTTTGGCAATCGGTATTGGCAAAGCATTACAATTACCTGAAGAAAAATGCCTACCGGGAACCGAATCACCGAAAGTTCCCTACTATTTTGTTGGAGATGAAGCTTTTGGGCTACACAGACATTTGATGCGGCCATACGGTGGAACACATTTTACACTACAAAAGAGGATATTCAATTATCGTTTATGTAGAGCTTTTGTACTTTTGGAATTTTGACAAACAAATGGCGTATCTTCCACAGGCCTATATACGTAGATCTTGATTTTGCAGTTGATATTATAAAAGCGTGCATTGTTCTTCACAATTTTGTTCGTGACCGGGACGGTTATTTGTCAGAGGATACTACTACAATCACCGGACTTGAAGATTTGTCAAGAGAGCCCATAGCACGATGTGGTCTTCAAGATAACAATGTTCGAAACATATTATGCAAATATTTTGTAACGCCTGTTGGTGCTGTTCCCTGGCAAATGAATAAGATATGAGTAATACTGAGGATAGATATATCAAACTGAAGGGAGTAATTTTTACCTTAATAATATTGGTTTTTGTTTATTTTTACACAAAAATTTTAAACGTCATTTTCTTTTAAAGTAAGCTATTTTTTAAATGAAACCTATTACGGTATACTATGATCATTACTACAACATACATGCCAAGAATTTTATAGGTGAAACAATAAGTTTAGCCCTAATGGTACAACTATACACAATGATTATACAATTTTTTGGAGAAATGTTAACAATTTAATTAATAGTATCTGGCGTGATTTGGTGGAAACACTTAATCGTAGGAGTGGAAGGAATTAAAACTTTCCTGTTTCCACATGGTTTTTTTTATTCTTTCGGACCATGGTTTTGTAACAAAGTAACATTTCCAAGGTAATGAGCACAGGGAAATTGAGCAGTATACATATACCATGGTCCGAAAGAATAAAACACCATGTGGAAACAGCAAAGTTTTAATTCCTTTAACTCCTACGTTTAAAAATATTTAATTATAATAAATTATCTTTAACATGAGCAAAGTTCCAATCAATGTTTCTATATCCATAAAACTGTATATCAAATACTATAGGCATGGTAATATAAGTTACTAACAAAGTATGAATACAAATAGTACTACTTACCGAATGCATTTTTTTCTTTAATTTCCATTTCCTCAAAATCCTCCTTCAATGTGCAGCAAACTTGTCTCCATGCCTCTTTAGTTGCATTTCTGTCTTTAAATGTATCCAAAGTTTTGTCCCACAACACTGGTCTTGCTTCCACTAGCGAAATAAGCACATCATTGTCAAACACTATCTCTTCATCCATTACAAACGGAAAAAGCAAATACGGATGTGCGCAATCGACTGTAGGCTGAGAAGGCGCAGCGAGAAGTGGAGGGAAACGGCCGGTCGGCCGGTAAAAATCCGGTCAGTGTGCAAGCTCCCATTTGGTCACGTGCGCCACTGTATAGCCGGCACCGGCCTGGCGCCGGTGGTCTACAGTGGCAATGGCCGGCTGCTAACCGACTTTTTATCGGTGCCGGGTCGTGGTCGGTCAGTGTGCAAGCTCCCATGGCCTCCAATGGTTCACTATTGGAATTTGGACGGCCGATTTTTTACCGGCCGTCCAAAATCGGTGTGTGTGCAAGGGGCCTAAGGACAACGAACTATGAGCCAATAAACACGACGAAACGAATCCATGCTGCCTTCGGAGGGAACGACCAAGGCCCTGTACGCCTCGTCGAATCAACCTTGCCATACCCATGCAATAACTACGCCGAATGCTAATTGTTGAAGTAGAATAATATTGTGGGCACATCTGCCCGATTTTTCCCAAGGTGTCACGTGTAAGCGACTTGGCGGAAATTTTAAGCGTCTCAGGGGAAAGCCACTCGGAATTGACGGCGTGGTGACAGAGAGGTCCAGCCATGGATAGGATATCTGAGGTCCAAAAATCATTGCGTCACTTGGAGAGAGAATTGACTTTCTGGCTCAAAAAAAGAAAGCTGCGCACGATGCAAAGGTAAAATTATCTTGACTTGGGTCTCGCCTCAAGATCGGATGTTTAATTTTATAGGTGACAAGCTTATGGCACTTAAGACCGTCTTGAGGGACCAATAAAGAGATAAACGGACTAATATTTTCGTTATGACAGATGGCGGCAGAATGATAACATGATAATTCTCAAGATATATGTTCACCCCATCTTTGGAGATTAAGCATTGTCTCTCCCGTCATTTACTCAATCCAAATCGATCATACTGAGACAGTTTGTGTGGAATATTGGCGCAACATGAACAAAAGCTATTACAGTAAGGTATACCTAACAGTACTTGGCTACTTGAAGAAATTTAAATTCATTATTTAGAAGAAATTGAAGTGCAATAAAAATCATGAAAATAATTGAAATCGAAGTAACTCAACTCATTTTAAACCCTTAGCTATTTCCTTTTTGACTGTCACAATGTACCCATAGACGGAATATAATAATTTAAGAGTAAAACGTTGCCTATTGGTATGGTTATCAGCCAAATTGCAAAGTTATCGTCATGCCTCAAGTTATTTATGCTTTCTTAGAATAACAATTATTATTGATCTCTCAAATAACTGCAACTACAGTAACTTTTACTTTGAGTCGTCATATTTTTTCAACACATTTTTAATTTTATACATAAGCAGTTCATTTACCTGCTCCTCATCTTGTTCCGATGACCTTTCTATAGATTACATTGAAGACCTTTTTTCTTCACTTATGCCTGTAGAAATTTCTTGTAATGATCCCTTTTGTATGTTTATATGATATTTTTATCCTTTTTTACTTCTTTTGTTTCTTCGCATTTTTTTTTCTTCTAATATCCTTCTTCCCGGCCATGCGTTTCTTTTCAGTTACCACCCGATATTGGTTACTTATCCAAGTAAATGATTCTTTTATTGCCGAACCCTTCCCTTTTCAATTCTAATTTCTGGCTCTATTAAACTTTCACTAATGTAAACAGAAGGCGTCACTGCTCATTGCTGCCTCTTTTACATTTAACCTTCCATGACAGTATTAGCTTGGTAAGTATTACTCTTAGAATTCCTGATCCTCAATACCCATTGTAGTCATTAAATCTTGTTTCAGTTCCAACTGGCGTTGTACTATCATCTATTGTGCTTTACTTGGACATGGGAGTTCGATTCCCATTTTGTCCGTCCCGGAAAATTCCAGAAATTGATTCGCTTGGAAACGAGACGTTCTTTTTTCATGTAAAAATTACGCGAATTTTTATTCTTTTGCGGATATAGAGAATATTTACATAAACATGTTCCGTTTCTATAATAAACCACTGAATCAACTTTTTTCATTTATACTTAAATTTTTGAATGGATAAGTTCATGGATGCGTAATTCAGAGCTCTTGGACAAAGGAAATTTATATATTAATTGATAGCATAGGTTATTGGGAACATCTTTTCCATCCTCATCTTTTATTTATCAATGCAATCCAACAGTGTGTATTTAAAACGGCCTTACACTAAACATTATGATCAATACTTTTCTTCGAGTACTCTTACTGAACCAACTTGTTTTATTATTTATTATTTATATTAATGACATAAGTTATCGAATTAGCAGAAAATTAATATAATTTGCAGACGATACAGTTATCTATCGTGAAATAAGCGAAGACGGGGACGTCGCTTCGCGGTGGAAGTTATATCATTGGACCTGAACAACACTCATTCGTGGTGCCTTTAATTAAATCTTAGTAAATGCGCCATAGTTCACTTCCTGTCATATCACAAATAACGTACCTATACTTTGGGTGGAGTAAACATAAAATCTTCAGACACAGTTAAATATCTTGAAATTACCTTAACTTCTGATATATCATGGGGAACACTCATAAAAACATTTGCAGCACAAAATTAAATAAACTAGGGTTTTTTAAGCGAAATTAAAGGAAGATCCTCGGGTGAAACAGTCCAAGAGAGAGGCTACTTTGCTCTGGTTAGGCCACACCTTGAATACACCGCAAGCATTTGGGACCCTGGTCATAAATGCTTAACCAAAAAATTAATAAAATACAAAGAAAAGCAGCACGCTTCGTTAAAAAATGCTAAGGGCGAATATATATTGTTTCACGGCTTTTAGAGGGATTAAGTTCGGAGCCCCTAGAGAGTCGGAGGTCACACGCTAGGCTTCGCTTGCTTGAAAAATTCAGGACTGGTGAGTTTCAGCAACACAGGAAATATTATCATGTCGCCTTACTACACCTCTAGGTCTGACCGAAGGGATAAAATAAATACCGAATACCGATACATTGTCGAACAGAAAAGTACAATTACTCGTTCTTCCAGCACACAATAAATGACCACAATGAAAACTGAGTACCACTAAATACACAATCACATAATACACGCCACCATTTTACCTCCAAAAACGTTTCATCTTTACACGGCCGGTGTCCTAACCACCCCTGCCACACGCCCATGCGGGGGTAGGGTAGTATGTGGATATAGATTATAAAAATTGAGAGATCTGGTGATGGGCCTCATATCCGTTAGTGCCCAGAATGATTGCATTTAAACTGTAGTCTTGGTGTTGGAACTCGAACACTAATGCACATCAACCAAGACAGTGAAAATTTATAGAAATAAAACTGAGGCCGTATCTATATGTGATTGTGGAATATAATTAGAAATACACCCCAAAAGTTTATTTTACTGCAAGAGAAGAATATACTTCAAGCCTACATTAATTATACGAGCATGCTTTCTTACTAAAAGCGAGATCGCATATAGGAACCATTAAAAATCTGTCCAAATACATATATAATGGGAAGGGGCAATCTTCCGATTGTTCTCCGCCAAACTCAAAGGGGGAAATGCCACGGCATGCACTTAAAACCTTAGGCAGCATGGAGAAAGAGAGCCTTAGGCCGTTTTCGAACTTGGCAAATCTAGCATCTTGCCTTGAAACCTAGTACGCATCGAAAGCTATGACGTCATGGACGCGACATCACCAAGCGCTTGTTCACTAGCTATCGAGGAAAGATACCAAGTCAACGAAAAAGGAGACTTGCTATGCTTGCTAGGTTTTAAGTTCGAACTCGGGGTGTGATAATATGGGCTTGTACGGAAGATAGAAGTGAAGAAACTTTCAAATGGATACTATTTTATCATTACTACGTATAATTGTGTGATATTTATTATTTTTTTGCGGAAAAATTGATGAATTCGTTATATTTAAAGGCTTTTCAAATGTGAATATACTGATAAAAGATAGTTGTTTATGTGTGTTGTAGTAAGACCTAATAGTTGTGTGAATAATTCCATACATTGTAAATGTACCGTCCTTGTTTACTTCATTGAACCTACAAAATCTATCTTCCTTACTGTGGAAGGAAAAGAAATGAAATAATGGTTAGAGAAATTATATGAAAGAATTATGGTCCGATGGAAAGTACTCTAAGGTAGCCATAATTTCATTGGCAGCATTATTGTTAGCTAACGAACATAATAATTGATAATAACGTTGAGCATTGGAGAGATTTTCACTGCATTCATCAAAGAAGGGGGACAATAAACCTTTAGAGTAAATGTAATTTGTTTTCAGCTTAATTATGTTAGTTACAACGCGCGTATTTATCAGTCAACAGTCAGAGATCATAGGTAGTTAGTTCGGAGTGTAATGCATTAATATATTGTTACGTGTTTTTTCATACAGGCAAAAAATATTATGATGCCTTTTTTTGCACAAAGACGTTGATTGTGGTGAAATACAGTGAGCGACATGTCGTCCACTTTCGCAGCCCCAAGTAATCGAAGCATATTAGTTAATCACCATATTATGGTATATGAGAATTATTTTATTAATAAGCAATAAGATTTTAAAAATAATATTCTCTGTTACTTTGGTAGGTTGGGAAGCATTTTAAAGAAGTAATCCACTTCCATCACCCACAATAATTATGGACACGGATAGCGCTTTTCGTATGTTTTACGAAATGAAGGCCGCATGGTGTCTCTTCCACCGTAAAAGGGCTACGAAAGTGTCAAGTCAAGATTCTACCCGGTCGGTCTTGGGATCAAGTTAACTTGATATCAAGTTAACTAGGCGTTTGCCAAGTTCGAAAACGGCCTTACAGTAAACCCACAGGTGTTATTCTTTCTTATCTCCTTTTAAAGGACCCTTTCTTTCAGCATCTTTTCCGCTACCAAGAAAATATAACGAAGCAACAATCAAGCCAGACCCTCAGGCTACCAATTCACAAGATAAATTAAGTATGCCAAACGTCTTGCCAAAGGCTCATTGTTCTTAGTTAAAGAGAGAATTTATGGAACTTCTCTTCCAGGGAAAACAAAAAATATAATAACTTACGAGAGGAATGCAGTAAGCATACTTCGCTGGCCTGGTAAAAATTATATTTAAAAATATGAAGAGAGTATGGGCAACAGAATTGTGATTAATGTGAGAATTTAGAGACTGGGAAAGGTAAACATATCTTTTATGACAAGAAAACAACATTTTCAGCAGAGTAAATCAATAGCTTGCTTAAGTTCACACTCATATTTATTTCCTAGCCCGAGTGGCAACTTAAAAAGTCATTCATATGGTGGAGAAGAAGAGAGTAAATGACCCTTGAAAATGGATTTGTAAGTTGTAACCCAGGTCGGGAATAAAATACGAGTTAACTCGTTAAATGTGAAGTTTCACAAAGTGATGCGTGGAAAAGTTAAGTTTTTAATCATCAATCAAAGCGGCATAGGTGGTAATATGGGAAACTGAGGGCAATATGGGCACCCTTAATATCTGAAGAAGGGGCATACGCATTCTAGCGGAAACGACCTGAACTCGTAGTAGTTGTTCATAGAAAGGCGTGTATAGGCGCTGGCGTCGACATCTTATTCAGCCTGAGAGTTGCCACAAGTTTTGTGTTTTTCTCTGACGAAAACTTTGAATTCAGGTATTAATACTAATTTTACAACCATTATACATAATTTATTGCATGATATTAGTCATACTGTATATTGTGGACAGACTAAGAATAGTATTACAGTAATATATTTGCAATTTTTGGTTAAAGTTATTTGTTGGTTATCTTTTGTTTTCCAATATAGCGAGGGTGATAATTTGGGCATTTTTTGTGCTGGTGTCATGTACCTCTACTGTAAGGTGCCCATATTACAACCACTATAATTCAATGTTCATTGTAGATGCCACGTAAGCAACTAACCCCACCCAGGAAAAAATCCAATAGGTGTTCCTGGGATAACGGCGATATGGCACAAGCCATAAAAGCTGTAAGGGAATATTCCATGGGCTCTAAACGAGCAGCTAAAATATTTTATGTTCCAAGAACAACTCTTCAAAGGCTTTCTTCGTGTAGCTTACCTCCTGAGGAGGAAATCTGTGTCAAATTAGGGAGAAAACCAATCATATCAGTAGAGCTAGAGAGACAACTCTTGGAATACCTTTTTGTAATGGAAACCAAATTCTACGGACTAACTATACAAGATGTCCAGCATCTTGCTTTTTAATTGTGCGAGAGAAATGGAATAAAACATCTATTTGGTGGCGATAGAGTCTCAGGACGGGCATAATTTGATCATTTAATGAACCACCATAAAGATGTCCTGTCTATACTAAAACCAACGGCTATTTTCTTTTCCTGAGGCAATAGGTTTAATAAAGTCTGTGAATGACTTACTTGATATTCTTTAGGCAGAATTAGAGAAACATTCGTATCCATGAGATCTCATAATCAATGTAGATGAAAGTGGCATCTCTGTTGTGTAAAGTCAAGTGCCACTTATGTAGGTCTCTAAGGGAAACATTACATTGGGGCCTTGAGTTCTGCAGAGAGAGGGTCTCTCATCACTATTGTGTGTTGCATGAGTGCGGGGGGAAAGTTATTGCCACCAGTGATTATTTTTCCTAGGAATAATACAAATGAAACTTTGATGAGGGGAGCCCCTATCGGAGCCATTGACCCTTCAGGTTGGATGCAGGGAAACTTGTTTACAGAGTGGTTCATCCATTTATTGAGAAAAAAAAACCTACGTTGGAAGACCCTGTACTCCTAATTCTTGATGGGCATCATAGCCACAACAAAAACATTGACAATGTTCATCATGCCCAGAAAAACCATGTTTCTATCATCAGCGTCCTCCCTCATACAATACATAAACTACAACCTTTGGAAAGGACATTTATGTCACCATTGAAAAGTTATTACAGCAAATATATTTGACAGTGGGTGCGGCAAAATGATAGACGCCTCGGACCCACGCCCTTGACACATTTGGTAGGCCTTTTGACAAGGCCTACCAAATGTGTCAAACTGCGTCCATTTCAATCAATGGATTTAAGGCGACTGGACATTGCCCCCCTGACCGAAATGTATTTCACGATGCTAATTTCCTACCGTCCAGGGATGATGGAGAAACTGTGGACATTGAAACCATCGTAAAAAACAAAGACAGAAAACAAACAAAAAAATCTGCAACACCAGCTCCATGTCCAGCTACAACCCCTCATAACCCACCAGACACAACTCTGACTGTCTCATAAAAAAGATCAATTTATGACACGCCGTGCGTTTAAGATTTACAGGATATTGGGACTTGAGAGAGCACATCAAATGAACATTTAACTAAAAAAGTTATTTCCTCACGAACATCTGGCCAATTCCCAAACAAAAAAGAGAACAGTCTCATGAAGGTCCTAAATCTGCAAAGGCTTAACTCATAACATCATCTCCGTAAGAAGTAAATTTGGAAGCTATGGATAAGAAAAATGCTGAAAAAGAATTGAAGAAAGAAAAAGAAAAAAAACAGTGACAAAAGGGAAAACGGTGGATAAAAAGGATGAACGTAAGATCAAAAGTAAACCATGCAAAAGAAATTTGGTTTTAGACTCAGAGGAGGAAGCTGATGGTAATGCTGACATTGATTCGGGGTAATCGGTTGTGCATTTTGATGTGGGTTTTTCAAACCCTAAAAATGACACTGCTTTTTACCTTTTTTGCGAATGAACTTACATTGAAGACACTAGAGGTGAACTATGGATTCAGTGCATATCGTGTGAAATTGGGGCACACACTGATTTTTCGGGCTGTGAAACAGATGTTTATATATGCAAATTTTGCCAGTAGACACCTATTCTAAATGTTTCTAATGTATTTGATTTGCAAACCATAATGAAGACACAATTTTTAACAACTTTAACAATTTTAACAATTATCATTTTATAGACAACATAATGGTCTATTTCACTCTATTATAAAAAGAGTTATTTGTAATTTATCATAAATTTTCTCATTTTCTCAATAAAACTGTTTTGCACCACAAAAAAAGATTTATTTTGGTATTTACCATGGTGCTCATATTACCAGCACAAATGGGAGTTTTCTCGAAGAGTACTTTGTACAAAATGTATTTAGCTCATTAAGTAGTAGGCCTATGACATAAATAACAACATAATGTGTTAACCAAATGCCACTGTATACTTCACTTCAATTTTCAGATTGATTGAAGAGTTATAGTACATTTTATTGTAAAAAATCAAAATTGGTGCCCATAATACAACCTTCACCTCAACGCCTACACAATCAGGTTACGTTTTCTACGCCCAGGTTTAGAAGGATAACTGCCTTTTGAAGGCGGCGGCTCAGCCCTTGAATGCGGTGGCTCAGCCCAGACCTTATGATAACTATGGAAATTAAGGTTAGTCGTCGAAACCTGGGAATATAAATAATACTAAAAAGTGTATTAATTCGAAAATTAATTTCCTTCAACTGTAAGTCCGAGGTGCGAAGTGCGAGATGTACAGGAAGGAGGGTAATTACGAGGGACTCTCAGGGAGAGGTAACGGCCCATGAATTAAACGCTCTAGGATGCAACCACACTCATTGCAAGCAATCCTGCTACTGGTAAGTGCAAGTAAATGTTTGTATCCTAATGCAAATGTCCAATAATGCAATGCGATTGCACCGTCGAACATTTAAGTAGCTCAACCACCAGTGCCACCCCTCAGGGTCACTTTTCCAACTGCCCTTTCGCTCAGCATATCTATATACCTTGATGCTAATACCCCCTGCCAAACATCCTTGAGGTTGCTTGCTGGTAAATATACAGATTAATACTTGACCTTTTCACTTTCACTCCGTCCGAAACGACCTCGCTGTCAGCATCGCTTGATGATGTTGCTTTGCAACGTAACCATATTCGTAAATATTAAAACTTTCGAAAAAGCAGAGTTAAATTTGCCGAACATTTCAACGATGAAACATATTTAAGTTGCTTTTGTTCATAGCTGGTCCACCATTACATGATTAAATTACAAGACGGCCTATTGGCTATAATCTGTATTTCACTGACCACCAACAAAAACGAACACCTGCTGGCAAGCCTCAAGAGGCTAAGTCAGACCATTTAATGAAATATATTACGGGCGATGTAGCCCAAGCGGATTTGGTTGGAGGGTTTCTTCCAGGTTGCGGAAACCAGCCTCGATGAGGAAGATTTCATTTGCACCCATCTGCATTCATCAATTAGTATATTTTCAAACAAATATACATACCATTTATTATTTATTAATTGGCGTTTTACAATTAAATAGACAGAGGATGCTACAAGTATGAGATGAAGTTATTTAATATTAAAATGGTGAATAATTATAGCAATGTAAGATTTTTTTCCGGCAAATGCTTAGAATGAATAGTTCTCGGGTTTCCAGCCGGGTAATGCTGTTAAACTGCACCGACGTTCCGATGACGTAGTCTGCCATCGTCTTCAGGGTGAATGATTTTTTTTGGCGGGCATCGAAAATGGCGTCAAAATGGCATGACGTCAAAAATGGCGGGGAAATGTCACTATATCGGACCATTCTGGCGAAAAATCATTCACCCTGAAGATGATGGCAGACTACGTCATCGAAACATCGCACAGTGGGCTGAATCGAAAAAAGCTGGCCAAAACCTCTAAAACTTTTTTTTTTGAGTCTGGAAGTTTAAACTTCGCAGTATTATTCTCAAATAGTTTGTGCATAACATTCCGTATTAATTTTTTCCTTGTACACACATATTTACAATATGTATGGGGTCAAATTTGAACCATTTTCCCTAAAAAGGCAAACCTTCGATTTTCTCTGTGAATTACCACAATCAGCCTTGTACTGTGCTTTAATGGATTAACTTATGGAAAAAGCTTTTAAACCATTTTATAACACAGTTCTCTCTCCTTCATTTACTGGCTTTTTAAAGATTTATTGTGAATCTAAAGAAAAACCTTGCGCATATTTGCGACCCCGAATATTAGATACAACGTTTTTTCGAGCGCTCAGAGCGATCAGATGCGCTTACTTACAAATAAAATGACAAATAATTTGAAAGAATAATGCTCTTAAACAGGAAACAATAATTGTTGAAGGCAATATTTTCTCCATATCTGTTATTGCAGAAGATAGCTTGGGATTGTGAAAGAATCGCCCAGCCGTGTTCCCATCGTTAGTTATCCCGTTTCCCGGCCGCGATACATCCACAATCAATCCCATTTTTTTCTCTGAAAGAATTTTGCAGCTTAGCCTTTTTGTCTCGCAGTAGTTATCTGTGCTTTCCACGCGCCTTTATGAGAGGTTTAGGGAAATGAAAGAGTTGCCACGGAATAAGAAGATCTCAGGTATTTCGTTTTCCTTCTTTATGATCTTTTTCTGGAACCATGAAAACATTTCGAAACTTCCACCTGTACTGGCTAAGGTAAGATAAAAATATATAACGTCGTACAAGGACTATGAATTGACTCAATTATACGAATATACTTACAGGAAGGAGTTGATGAACTCGGCATACATTTGAGCAAGTATTCCGGAATATTAACAACCGTTTTCAGCCATTTAGCTGGTTTCACGCTTTAGAAATCTCTTGTGTCTCTAGAACACTCATCCCACTTCTTCACGTACTTTACAAAAACTTTGCGACTCAGTGCCTTTAAAAGTTCATTATTTGAATCCAAGTGCAACTTTCTAGCAACATATTTCTATAAATATCTTTTTTCGCATACAAGGATTAATGCCCAGACTTCAATAAAGAATTATATAGCTGTAAACGTGAAATTTTCACTAAAGGAATTTTTTGGAGTAAGCATTTATAAAACCCTAAAGGGGACCAGAATATAAATGAAAATTATAAAAAAAATTCAAAGCAAATACCGACGCCCCAAAATTGCAATATTCTTATTACATAATAATATTACACAATAATAAATTACATTATTGCAATTCGACTCTGGAGACGTAAAATGAAAAAGGAACTAATACTGATAATTTTGTTCCGAAACTACATAAAGAATTTAATTCTACCTTAGTCAAAAGTTCAATAAAACTGTATAGCAAAAAATAAAACAAATAACTGTGCAGCAAATACCTTAACAATGCCACACAAGTAGAAAATAAAATAAATCACCACTAATGCCACCAACAAACTGATTATAGTTGGATATAGAAACCGAAGCACTTATGTTTCAAGGATAGCTGCAGGTACAAGCAAGCAGAACTGTTCCACGTCACACCAGAAATACAACTAAATGTGCACGTGCATTTCGCAGGAGCAAAGAGAACATGCTCCCGAAAATATCCGCACCAAACCGCACAGAGGGCTCCACAGTGTGATAAAACGACCCTCTTTGGCAGGCCTTGAAGTAGTTGGGGAATTGATACCATGTGACACCAGCTGACGCCTGGTGCCTTCGAAAGGGAGTTTGTCTGTGAAACAGAGGTGTACATATCCTTCCGTAGGCGAAGTGCAGGATGTATGTGAAAACCCCCTGATTGTTTCAGGAGTGCATTCAAAGAAAGAAATCTTGCATGATACCTCTTACGGTGTCCCGCGATATGATTATGAGTATCATTTGTAGCATGGATTATTAAAAAATTCTTTATGGTGGTTCATTGCTATCTCTATATATCGATGATCACTATAAGAAAGTGAATGTGGACATATCGTATCCACGGACTTGCAACATCATCGTACTTCCCGTCGCCGGCGGGCGTAGCCGGACTCGACCGCGCGCTCGAAAAAACGTACCTAATATTCGGGGTCGCAATTGTGTGCAAAGTTTTTCTTTAGATTCACAATTTGGAAGCTTTGAAGAATGGCATGGTATGAGTCACTTAGCGTAACCAGGCGGCACCAACTACTTTTTCTCAACAAATATGTAAAAATTTGACTGAAAATAGGCTCCGCCATTTTGTTGTGTGTCTATGGTCAATAATAAAATTATACCTTTAAAAAGCCATTAAATGAAGGAGAAAGAACTGTGTTATAAAATGGTTTAAAAACATGCTCCATAAGTTAATCCATTAAAGTACAGAAAGAGGTTAATTGTGGTAATTCACAGAGAGAATCGAAGGTGTGCGGTTTTTGCGAAATTGGATCAACTTTGACCCCATGTATATTGTTAATGTGCAAGTACAAGAAAAAATTTAATACGGCGTGTTAAAAAACGTTTTAGAGGTTTTGGCCAGTTTTTTTCAGCCCACTGTGCGTAGGTGCAGTTTAACACCATTACCCGGCTGGAAACCCGAGAACTCTTCATTCTAATTATAGCAAATTAAAATAATATTCCTATATGCATGGAAAATCTTTTCGGGTAGCACACTAGGTTACTATGTTCCTTCTTCGAACGCTTCAATAGGCGCCTAGCTTTTCATCATCAGGGCTATGAAAATTTTTCAAAATTGGTTACCTTGTATTTACCGATACGTTACATGCTTTATGTGGTGTATCGGATGCATGAGATGGCTGATTAGGCTTACATCTCTATTTCCAGCCAATTTTCACTGGGGAGCTTCTGGTTATTTATTTTCTAATAGCATTTGCTACCGTGCAGTGTTATAATGTTGTTTTGAGTGGGCGAGAGGTGATTTGAGAGTAGGGAAGAGGCTCTAGGCTCATAATTCGATCCATAGATCAACATGAAGGAAAATATCAGTAAATCTGGGGAAAGATTGAACTTTTTGGGATACTTTACAAATTGTGGTAGAGTAGGGAGAAATATAGCATATGGTGTCCAAAATGGGCCGACTAATATACTCTCGTGGGAGCCCAGATCAAACATGCCGGCAGCAAAAAGAATGTCCTCTTCACTAATTGGATAATTTTTCCTCTCCTCCCGTCGTAATTATTTCGAACTTGGTGGAATGTGTCAAGAATACGCTTCTATATTGTGCTTAACTGGAAGCCTGATCCCCGGGCAATAATTATCCTGTCCGTTGGAATTCAATGTCCTCATTGGTAAGAGAATTTTCTCGAGTGAGAAAGCGCATGGGAAAATGAATATAATTACTCGATTTGTAACCCGAGGATATTTTACTTTCATAATTTACTGGGAAGGAATTAGTTTTCATTTCTCTATTTAGTATAGCATCAGGCTGTTAACTATGTTCAGTACTTAGTGGTGCAGAAGAGTCAAAATGTGCTTGCTCAAAATATAACTTTCAAGGATTATCCTAAAACCTCAAATACGCAAATCCGGGCACAAAATAGATGCAGGCAAGAAAAATTACGGCTTCCGTTTAGGGCAATCATTGAAGTTCAAATATGCCGGTAACAGAAAGGATATTCTCTTCCTGAGAGTCGATTTATTGTTGGTGCCGGAGGAGAGCCGTGGGATTACCTCGCGCGTGGTTTCTCTCGCCCCCGCCCAACCGAACGTTTTTATTGAACCCGTGTCAGCGTTATCGACTCGCGTCCGGGTAAAATATTGCCATCCTAAGGTCCGACGTCCCTTAAAAGTTTCATGGCCGGCCTTAAAGCCATCACTCTCCTGACGGGTGTGGGAGGTGCAGAGTGCCACACGGCAGGAAACCAACCATCAACACCTATGCGCCTCAACCTTTCACACCTGACCGATCGCCCTTCTCTCGGCACACGCAGCGAACGGAACCACAAAACGAACCCTATCTTCAGCTCAACGGTCGATCGTTATCGTGGCATTCGGAACCCGATTTAAAAATTTATCGTCTCGGGTTCCCTCTCGATGACCTTGGGTTGCTCAGCCATGCTTTGGAGGACGAAATGGTTTGCTGTGGAAGAGAGGGTGGGTGGCGGAGGGGCAAGAATGGCTTCGGCAGGAGCGGAGGAATGTAAGAAGCACCGCGTGTAGCGATCGCTATAGTCCCGATACCAAACCCGCGGCCGAAGTCTTCCCTTAAATTCCACGCAAAGCTAGCAAGACACACGTGCTAGAAGGCAGGATACATTCCCGTAGCATCGAGTATAATGAAGATTGAACATATCCATTTAGGAAAATTAGTATATTTAACAGAATCTCGTGAAAGTGCCTGATCACTTGGTCGTTCCCTTGGTCAGAGCGGGTCAACGTCTGCTGTTATGATATCTCAAGTAGAGGTATCCAAATACATGAACAGGCATCTAGTCGTCCTTCACAATTAGACGTCAAAGGCGGACGAACATTTCAGTAAACGATCGGAAGGCTGTCCTTCCGATCTTCATTACACATGGAACTCCTTGAAACTAAAGAGCTTCTTATAACGCAGCCAACGTGCATTCGGCCCGTCCTTGAGTCGAATTTGTAGCATCGATGATGCATTCAAGTATTGATTGGCAGGAAAAACTTCTGTAGATAGAGAGTAACTGTGAGTTCCATTGCCACATTCCAACCATGACCATAATGATGCTCCATTGGTAAAACATGTCATCAGGAAAAACAATTGCGGAACGTCACCAAAATTGCGATATCATTACACACTCATCAACACATCGCCGTGGGCCACATTAGGCTATAGCCAACAAATGAGCACTTCCAAGTTCATTAACCTGAGTTTGTTTTGTCTACCAGACAAAAATGAGAAATATGGTTGCCTGAGTCAAATTTTATATAAACATCAATTGTATATAATCATAAAGCAAATATTATCTGAGTCAAAAACTCCATTCAGACAGGTGCAGGGACAAATTCAGCGGCCAGGTTTAACTTTTAAAGTAATCACCATTTAGACAATTATAGGGACCAGAGTTTAACAATCCAACAGGAGTTAACATCTATCATTCGGATAAGTTCTGCGACCTTGTTTATTACTCCAAGTAATCACCATTTAGACAAGTTCAAGGACCAAGATTTAACTTACTGAGAAAACTACCGTCATTTGAACAAGTTCAGGGACTAATTCAATTTTCTGTGTAACCATTATTTTAAAAAGTTCAGGGATCAAGGTTTAACTAGGCACACAAAATGAAACATCATTTACCTATTGAATTTTGAGGTAATGCATCACATACCGTCATAAAGACTGTTACCATGGGGTCAATTCCTCATTCCTTCAAGAGCTGACGTATCTGTGGATTGCCTTTTCCAATAAAAAAATGTGGTCGCACTCTCCTAAAATCTGAAAATTAGAAATTATAAAAGGAAAGTTTGCTCTAACGCTTGAAATCAATTAATTTGTTCGGCGCGAAATATCATTGCACATTGAAACCCCATAAATCAGCTATAATGAAAAGATAAATATTTCATCTTTCTGAGATGACGCAAGTACACTCAGCACAAAACAACTTAAATAAAATCGATAGATTAAATTTCATTGCTATCGGCTGATATTATTTTTCAGTATTTCGGATAAAATAAAGTACGATGGGTACAAATCCCTCTTAAAAACAACCCCTAGCGGCGAAGTGTGGTCCATGAAAATTGTACCAGCAGAGCATGAAGGGTGTGTGTGAAATATAACGTTGAATTATGCACTGACTAATCCCAACTATTCTATGAACAGTGATGAAATGAAAATTCGAAAGCAATCAATCTATTTTTTCTTGATTTTTACAATTTTTATATTGGAAATTGTTTTTCTTTCAACTGCTGAAATATTTTTAGCATTAAATGGCATTTCATGTCAAAATTTCACCCTCAAGTGAAAATCTGCGTGGGAATAGAAACTGGGCTCGCGTTTCAACCAAGTGTGTGCATATAAATAGTCAGTGACAGCAGAAAATTGTGTATGAAAATCTTCAGTGTGAATGAAATTACCTCAAGAAATGCTCTTACTGTCCTTCGCATTCAGGTATTTCACTATAAATCTGTTATATATGACATGTATTTGGTCTTTACGGCGAAACTGTGTATAATTTCCTTTATTACAAATAAATATTGCGAGAAAAATTTTGTGGACCAATGATTAATTTATCGGAAATTAAGGACTTCTCCACTCTTAGTCGAGGAAAAATAAACGACGACCAAAAGCTTTTCCGCCACTATGAACCTTGATAGTGACGAAAAGACTGAAGTCGATCGGAACATATAAAGCATGGAATCGCAAAAAGTATATTCTTTTTAATGGTTATCAGGTAAGGTGGTCTCTCATGGTTAGTCTAGGGGTCTCTGGCTGTATCAGGGAACCTGGCCTTTCTGGAAAACCAAACGCGGCACTGGAATAGGAGAACTGCTGACAGAGGAGGTCACTTTATCAATTCTCACACTCTGCATTAGTAAACATATGCTTCTTTGCCGCGTTACCAGAGCTCAATGCTTGTTATGCGCTGCTAGTATTGGAGATACTGACGGGGAACATAATATACCTAATCAAGATCGGCAAAATTGATAATAAACAGTGATTCCTTCAAGATGACAAGGATTTAAACCTTTTTCAGAATAAACGGAAAATATGGAATGGACACATAATAAACATTGGGATCACTACTACGCTACAGGGTAAATTTCAGGTCCAACATAAAACATAAGCTCCTATCTTACCTCAAATTTGATGATATCGCATTATTTAACAAATTCTGACTTACTATCGTCCATTACACGATAATGCGATAAGAGACTGTTGCAAAAGTCATGAAGACTTTATGAATATATTATTCGGTAGGCAGCCTAGAGCCTAGATTATCAATTTTCAGTATTTTTAAGTGAAACTGTTTTATTAACTCGCTAACCAAGATAGCACCACGTCTTTCATGCTCGCTACAATTTTGAAAATCTAAATTATCCATATATCCTAACTGTAGCATTAACTATTAACAAACATCTTTCATAGATGTTTGTATAAAATTGTGTAGTGCATGTTTCGGTACAAATTTACTCCCAGCCACTTGCTCTTGAAGGGGATTGTAGGGTACCGGGCATTTCATTATAAATTTGTACTCTGAAGCATCTCAAATGAACTATACGTGGCTACACTAATAACTATGCAGATCAATAAGTATGGATTTCATAGATGGACAATATCACTCTTCCTGAGGCATGCTCTAGACTTAGAGCCAAAGCGGACACCACTAATGGCGAAAAATTATTTCACCGATATGAACAAGGATTATCGCCCAGAAAATCCCCTAAGGAAATATGAGCAGCTCCACAGATAGTGTTTTAACTCACATAGCGTGCAACTCCAGATCTCTCTCAACCTAGCGTGATTTATATACTGCATTGAACGGTAAGATAAATATAGTTTGTGGTAACCCAAAATCGTATTCTAAAGTGTCGTATGGAGTTGAAATCTACTTTATCGCCATTAATGAAAGAGTTTTATGACTTATTCCTAATGACGCTCGTTGGGACACCACTAAGGATTCATCATACGTCAACATCGCCCTGACGTAGCTCCTTCGTATGCTTCGCGGTATCGCGACTGCTCATATTCTTCATTTTCCATGTTCCAAAGACAGCCGCGGAATTCGCTTCTGTTGCAGAGTGGTTGGCACAGTTATCTCTTCATCGCTTTACTTACTATGCTTCCTATTTACAGCCTAATTAAGTTGTTATTTACGATATTAGGTCTGATATGGTTACAGCCACATCCGTTGCTCCACGAGGAGCCGTAATCGGCCCTCTTTAATTCATAATTTATACAAATGACATAAGTGCTCGAGTTGGCAGAAAATAAAGATTATTTTCTGACGATATGGTCATCCACCGCGAAATAAGCGGGGATACGGACTTGGGAGTTCTATAATCGGACCTTAACAACGTTTATTCGTGGTGCCAGGAGTGTGGGCTAGTATTTAATCTTAGTAAATGCACCACAGTACACTTCTTGCTAAAGTCATCACACAAATGTCATATCTACACTGTGGGTGGCGTAAACTTAAAGATTTCAGGTAAAGTGAAATATATTGGAATTACCATTACTTCACATGTTTTGTGGGGAACACACATAAAAAACATATGCAGCACAACATTGAAGAAACTGAGATCATTTAGGCGGATTATAGGAAGGTCCTCGGCTGAAAAGTAAAAGAGGGTTTCAAATTCATTCTGTCCAGGCCACACCTCGAATACGCCGTGAGCATTTGGGATCCTGGTCATAAATACTTAATCAAAAATTAATAAAATACAAAGAAAAGCAGCGCGCTTCGTTAAAACTGCTACAAGCGAACATATAGTGTTCCACAGCCTTAGAAGGATTATGGTGGATGTTCATATTGACTCGGAGGCTACACGCCTTAGTTTGCTTGAGATAGTCAGAACTGGTGTGTTTAAGAGCGAGACAGAGGATATTATCATGATGCCATGCTAAATCTCCAGGTGTGACAAAAGTGATAAAATAAGAGAGATACATGGCTGAAGAGATGCTGTGATAAAACTCGTTCTTTCCGCGCACAATGAGTAGTGTTGCCGCGAGACGAGACGAGACTTGAGCCAGTCTCCTCTTAGTCTCGTTTTCTAAACTCAGGTATTGTCTCTAGTCTCGTCTCGATCTCGAGTTTCGGACTAGACTCTCGTCTTGCCTCGTTTTCTCCAAAATAAAGTACCTACCATAAAAAGCTCAGTTTCCTTTTCGTAAGTAATCGCTGAATCAATACACGCGAAATATTATTGACACTTACATGGATTTTAAATATATATTTAATTGGAGACCGAATACATCAAAATTCATATACAATCAGTGATTTTATTGATACTAAGTGAATAATCTAGAAATATGAAACAAAATTGGTGAAAACCGGCTTTATAGTCACAACGTTAGTACAGAGAAATCCACAGAAGGTTAAGAAAAATAACTTAAAATAATGTAATAGGTTGAAGATAGAATAAACATATTTCCTTCAAAAAGTAGTTTAAGTAATTTTCAGGTTTAAAACAGGTAAATCAAGATAATTTTTCTAAATTTTACTGGTTAAATTGCTCGTCACCGACGAGTTCACACGGAGTAAACTTCCGGCAGATTCGTGGCTTCAGCAGTTTCTATGCATTCTCCTTGTCAATGCTGCCCACGAGAACCATCTCGTCGCTGAAACAGATGCAGTGGGAATGCTAAGGAAGTTTTCTGCCATTTTTGCCATTACTGGAAAAGTTGGCTCATTTGCCTGCCACCAAGTCAATATGTTTACATTACTTAGAGATCTCGGCTGTTGAAGATAGTCTTCAAGTTCCTTCCTCCATTCTTCATACTAGGATGACTGACTAGCTTAACTGATAACAAAAAAGGGGCGTAAAATATTGATAAGTTAAAAAAGGTTTAATAAATATCAGAGATTAATTTAATTTTTCTGATCTATACGGTCAAAATAGTGAAGGTAAGTGAATTTAATCGACAGGGGAAAAGTGTAGTTGAAGGAACATATCTCTCAGTATTGAGTCGTGACTGCAATTACAGAGAATATACATCGAGCAGGTCGTCATCATCACTTCATACCAAAGGAGACCTCTCAAGATTCTCTTGATCCATTGACTGAGCGGACTGAATGCAAGTGGAATACTTATCGTGATAGACTTTAAACATTTCCTCAAATTTCAATCGGGAATTATCCTGCATCTCTTTTTCCCATGACATCATGGAGAAAGTTTCACATTTATGACGAGGATCTAGTATTAATACCGCGTAATAAATCCAGTTCGCCAGGCGGTGGTGCTTTAACATCCTCCCAAGCCCCTAACATCCCGAGCAGCTTGATAGACAAGCAACAGTTTTTCATCACCTTCATTTCTTCCAGGCTTTTTTGTCCAGTATTACCACCATTATTTCTACCTACTACAAAAAAAGTAAAATGGGACGATGGCGAGTAGAAGGGTAACATAATTTTCTTCTTAATTTATTAATTAGAACTTTAAAGTTTTTAAAAACTCTGTGCATATTTTCTAGCAGTGCCCATATCGATCCACAGATTTTGAGGAGTTTCAGGTCTTTGATACTATCGCATAGGATTGAAATACCTCCCTTCACGCCAAGCACTGTTCCACTCATCTCGTCCGTTGAATTCCACATACTTGGAAAGTCAATTACTGGGTTCAGCGATGGTTCCCCTGCAGCTTAACAAGCGTTACGAGGTTCATTTCGTAACTGCTCACTTTTTTTATTTTTTACAAATTAAGAACTTATTTAGGCAATTAAAATTATATTTTCTTCTTCAACCTCTAAATCTTTATTAGCACTGTCAAATAATGAAAGCTAATCCATTGAAACCCCGTCCTCCAGAGACAACATTCTTAAAAGATCGTGTACTGAAAGCTAAGTGTATGGGCCATCTATCTAAAATTTTGATCAGTGTTATCAAAACTTGGTAACATCTTGCCGAGTTCCTCCGTGAATTTAGTATTCGTGGTGGCGTTGTCTACGGTAACTCCTTACGACTTTTGCTGAAGATCAAATGTTTATAAGGTACTTATAAAATCTACAGCGATATCCCTTCCTGTGTGGTTATTATTGAATGGAACGAAGTCAATAACAAGAGATTGGTACTCCAACTTCTCCTCTATGAAATGAGTCGCGATTCCGAAGTACAATTTTCCTGGTATGGATCTCCAGCCATTGATGGTGAAAGTTGGGTTGGATTTATTTGATTTTAGCCACTGCAATCCCGCCTTCTGCATCCTATTATGACGGGCAATTACCATCTGCCGCAACTTTGTCCATTTAGGGAAGATAGGTAACGGTGGGATACAACATCAAGAAAAAGTTTTTAGTTTCATCGTCATCAATAAATCGGAAAGGGTGGTATTTCTGCGCGCTCTTGTCAGCCATTGCATTTCCGAAGTCATTATGTCTAACATAATTCTGAAATTACAATAAAAATTCTCTCATTTCGCCTTTTTTCGATAAAAAGATAATTCTGCACTCTAATTGTGCTTTGTAGTGAGACATATTCGTAATGAGAGACATTTCATAAAAAGGGACTTGAGAGACAGGGAAATTGATTGAAATCAACTTGTTGGTTGGGAATGGTTAATTTAGACTTAAGAAACGCGTTTATCGCTTCAATAAGACAGGAACCACGCACAAAAGAGAGAACTTGCGGCATAGCTGCATCTTTACAGCGAACGTGAAATGCGTAGTTTTTTATCTGCCACCAATCCATAGTAGCACCGTAAAAGTCGAAGGTCTGCAAACAAATGTTTTTGCGAGGCACCCTACCCTTTTAAAAATGGACTGAATGCAGGTGAAATGGAGTACTGCTCAGATGTTTGTGAGAAAAGTAGGATGAATGGGGTTAGAATGAGTGGCTGATGAATGAATGCTGGTTATATGAACCATTTGTGGACTCTTTTGTTGAATGGACTTTTGGTTAGCAAAATAAAAGCATTTTAAAACAATTAAAGACAAAGGGATGCAATAATAGTCATTATTTTTCCTTGTATCATCCTCGACACAATTTAACAACATTATGCTAAACATATTCACTAACTGAGGAAGATATATCACGCGGAAAGAGGTACACAGTGATTTCAACTGTCATCCATCCTTTCGTCTAGGAGAAAAAGGATCTCGCTATTCGACATTGCGGCGTCCTTTTTCTTTGAAGAGAAGCTAAAAGCAGGATTTCAAGTGACACTGGGCGATGCTTTACACCATATACGAGTATAATCCATGATAGTTTTGTCGTAGAAGGGAGCACTGAAAATTACTGCTTTATAAAATAATACATTTTTTGCTAGATGAGTTTTCCAAGGTATTTATAATAGGTAACAAGGAAAAGTAGCAAGTCAATAACACTCACTCACTTGGCTCCAGAAGTCACGCTCATGCCATCAGAAACAGTAGTGTCAGAAAAAAATAATTGTAATAGTTAGCTAATTTCTCGCAAAGTTATCGTTAATTTATACTATAAATGGAATAATTTAGGAAAGTGTGACGTTTACTTCGTATTAGCAGAAGAACGTAGTTTTAGGGATAACGTTACACTGAATACCAATTAAACACATAAACAGGATATGTATTTCGAGACTTTCGAGAGTCTCGACGAAGTAGTATCGTCTCGTCTCGTCAAAAGGCGGCCTCGTCTCGAAAACAAGACGAGACGAGAAACTCTCAAGTATCGCGGTAACGCTAACAATGAGCGATCATAAGAAAAACTGAGCTCCACTCAATACACTCCCACAATACATGTCACCATTTTCCCTCCCTAAAACCTAAACCCTTACATCCTTACACGGCCGGTGTCCTAACACCCCCTGCTACGCGCCCATACGGAAGGGTATATGTAGACGTAGATTTGACCTTAACTTTCGGTAATATTTTAATTGGGCAACCATTGGTTGCTTTGGCAGAGCTTACAGAATCAAGGTCAAAGAGCAATGGTAGAGATATATTATCCTGACATAAACTTCTTATCCAAATGAGGGATAATTTTGGGGCTAGGGATTATTTATGTCAACGGGATTTCTTCATTTGCAACACCTGCCAAAATGGCAGGAGGTGTCTTGAAACTTACCTGTTGGCTCCCCAGTAATTGTCAATGACTTGCTACATTCTACTATATGGCATAAGGCACGAGTAGTGGAAGTATTTCACAGTCGTAATTACTTGTAAAACTGAAATCTGTAATGAGCATAACTTCACGTTCTGTGAACGACATGTGGTATCAAAATGTTAAGTATTTACAGTTTCGTTGGAAGGATCGGTTTCTCTTTTTCTACGGCTGACGGCTTGCTATGCTTTATGCGCCGAGCTAATGTTTCCTCATGGACGAGACGGGTGATATGTTTTCGATTTCTGTATCTCCCCTTCCTGAAGGCCTTCAGCCGGGCAGGAGGGAGAACGCTCACGGGGAGCAACGAGAGCGACGAATCTCGCGCCCTCCTTCTTGGCGGTCCTTTCTTTGGCTCGTGCCCTTGTACATACATACAGGTACTGCAAGCGCCCGAGGACGAGTATCTTCAATATGTCCAATCAGGCAGGATCTGAAACCGGCTTGTTGTGAGAAACCAACTATTACGCACGGAAACAGATTAAGAAGGATGTCATAAATACACATATTGAAAGAAATATTCTTAAAAATGTTAATTTTTATGAAATAAACGCGATATATGAGCAGATTATTTCCTGCTGATCGTAAAATTGCCACTTATAACTTCCAAATTTTGTACCGAAAATTACCGCACATTATCGGAACATGTTATAGTTAAAGGAGGCACCCGCTAACGAGCTGAAAATAGCGGCTTAGCAGGTCCAAAAATTTTATATTAGTTTTTCTCTGTGTAGAATGTGTACATTTATGTACGGTTATATACTTACTAGTGTTTGTTTGAGTATTTATGTTATTGATTTGAATGTGCTGTCGGAAATTGATCTTTAATTCTACATTTAGGAAATTAACATTAGGTTGCCGTAATGTTATTTTGAGTGTAAATACAGTAAACTCTTGATTAACCGTTCCAATGCTGAGGAGAGGATGCAGGGATGATCCAAACTTACACTTTTATTTCTTAAAAAAGCTCATAATGTACGTAATAACACATTTTATTTTTAATTGTGTGCAGAGCTTGTTTAGTGGTTTAATTTAAGTTTGTTTTGTGGACACATTAAGAATTTTCTTCACCCAATCAAGGCTCTTTTTAACGACGATAATTTCATCTCAGTTGAATTCATATTGCTTCGTTTACTGAAACAAAATATCTGCGTAGTTCAACGTCTGACGATGACTCATGCATTAGTTGATGATATTCACATCCTGTCATTGTTTTCACAAAATCCACAAACTCAGTGTTATTCACTTCAGATGCCAAAAATCCCTCAAAATCGCCTCCAATATCCACCAAAAGTTTCCTTCAAGGATGGACTAAGGTAACAAGTTTAACTGAGGACCAGGCCTATGATACACCATTAATTGCATCCAATATTGTCATTTTTTCCAAAAGTTTAATAAATTGTCATCATTACCGGCTAGCATTCTAAAAATATAAACTCTGTAAAACTTTACCAATGAAACAAAGACGCCTTGATCCATTGGTTGATGTATGGAAGTGACGTTTGCGGGTAAAATCTTGGTGAATATTGAACTATGATTGGATTTTAGTGACCTCTTTTGGGATGGAAAGTGGAATGATCTAACAGCAGCATTGCTTCATGGGGTAATCCCTTGTCCCTCAGAAAAGAACAAACGTTGGAAACAAACTAGGAATAGAAACATTTTTCAAAAATACCTCGGTTCATTCAAGCTCCTTTTTGCTTGTGGTAATCCGCATGAAAGATACTTGCTTTTGTTCCCTTAAATAATCTCGACCTCTTTGATTTCCCGATGACCAATAGTTTCATTTCATGTCACTTGGACCCATTTGCTCCGCACAACATTGTCAAAAGTTCTTTCGAGGATTTGCAGCCAAGAACATGCCTTTCCCGCACAAATACAAGGGTTGTTGACGGCAAACATTTCCAATACACCCCTGGCAAATATGATTAATTTAATTAGGTTCCTCTATCATAAATTTTAAACTTCCTCTCTCTGAATGCAACGTCTCTTTTTGAATCTGGTGAGCAACCAAGATGAAGCATGAAACTCACCTGCTTATCTCGACTCCTTTTAAAAATAGTTGCCATTCGTTACAACAGCGCCAGAGATAGGCATCATTATGCAGCACTATCATTTGGCATTTCTTGGAGTATTATTGCTTAATTGCTTCCTAACCCACTGCTCTGAACTCTTCACATGTCAAGGTTTAATCTTTAGAGGGGAACAGTAGTTTATTCAGAAATGCGTCACTAGGCACTTATGAAAAATTCCGAGTGATGTCCCAAAGCTTCAGTGTATCTCAAAGGAAACGTGTTTCGAAGCATCAGCGTAAGCATTTTACTTGGATGGATTATAATTTAAAAGGTCTTTTTATCCATCGATCTATTCCACTTATCTTGGCCCATTCCCTATTAATCGCACCACGCAAAGCACTTACTTTTCTTGCCAATTTATCCGGATCTTACATGCAAGTCAGCCACTATATTTCTAATTCGTTTCATACATTCCATCCCTGGATATTCTAGTAAAACCCGCCCTCACGTTGCCATAATTTTATATAAAAACATGGTGCTTTACTCAAAAATGTATTTATTGCGAATAGGATTTCTAATCGTTTGCCTACCTTTGACTTATCACGAAAATATTCTAACATAGCAGGTGAAAATAAGATGAAATTTCTTCGAGAAAATTTCGAAATTGTCCGGGAATTGCACCATGAACTTTTGATTTGCCGGACAAATGTGCAGACCACTACGCTATCCGGACTTCCTTATTCTTGTGGCAATTTTGATGGATACAAGGGAACTATATTTTTAGGAAATTTAATTACTTACCATTTGTAAAATGTATCAAAGTGTACTGAACCCAGTCATTACAACCTGAAATTTTGGTACATAATTAAGATTGTTGATAAAATTCAGAGCTCTGTCCAAAAGGCTTCTACATCTCGTTCACACAGCGTTGAGCGGGAGCAAGTTTGAATATCCTCTTGGTCATAAAAGCTGTTTGAATACCATATCAATGCACTTCTTTGCTTGAGCGTGCAATAGTAACGGCAAATGCAGTTATCTATGGAAAAGCGCACGTGACCATAAGAGCATTAGACGGTACATAAAGTTGCTGGTACGTTACCTTGGAAACTCGACGCGTTATCTCTTTAACTTTGATATGCACTGGGCAGATATTTTATTGGCTGAGGATAATTCCGGGAAGAATCGAAGCTAATTCTAGAGATGCTAGAAAAATGCTTGGATATTGATTGAAGAACCGGAAAAATATATAAGCTACAATGGCTTTGATTAAAACCACTGGAACAAGCACTAATTATGATATTTACCACTATAATTGTTTTAAAAACCAATAAATTTTCAAGGTTTATTATATTTACTCTAAACAGTGAAGGATTTATCGATGGCATGCAAATTTATTGAAAAATTAGGAATCATTGAAGTGTTACTGAGTCAAATATAATTTCATAAATTCACACCCCATGGGAAATAAATTCGAAAACTCCTCCCAGGGGCAAGGTTGCATATTTACATATTCATCGGAAAATTCTCATTCTTTAATTGTAATTTTCTACGCTTATTAAATTGAAGCTATCGACGCGGTACACAAAACATTTTAACCTGGGTATTAGAAACTACTGCGAATTCTTGCTAAAGGCAAGAGAAGGTCAGTCATCTTTATCACTGCCTTTATCCTTAGCGCGAGAACGAGGAGAAACGTCAAACAAGCCGCTAGGATAAAAGAAGAAATAGCCGTTGCCCCCGAATTACGAGCTGTCAATGCGGTTGCGGCTTTTCGAATGCAAACGAAAGATTTCCATGCGAGCAGCCGCTTCACGGGAGAGACCTAAAGTTCAGCGCGCGGGGAAATCGCAATTTATGGGAGTCAAGAGTCCTCTCGCTGCTCTGTGACATTAAAAAAAAGGAGAGAAAGATACGAAGCAAAGAAAAGGTATTGATTGTTTCGTCGGCAATGGAGAGGTGGCGAACCAGTGTAAGTCGATTGGGGATGAGGAATCGCCCTTTCGAGCGGTTACTGGCACCGGGAGCGATAGAACCGTCGAAAGGGATTCCAATGATGGCCGTTCTCGTAAGCGACACGCCCCTCAAACGACCTTCTCCCCTCGACTCCCCCCCCGTTCTTCTCCCTCCTATCCCTTTTTTATGACTCTGGCAGTTGTATACGTTCCCCACGTATTGCTCGCCCCTATGATCCCACTGGGATGGTTTTCGAATGGGTTGTCTCCGTAACTCAAACGGTGCCGTTTGGAACGCAGCTGGCCAAGAACGGAGGATAAAACGATTGACTATTAGTTATTACACCATTTTTTTGTAACGCCTGGTATCACCGCTTGAGGAATAGGGATGGCATGTCATTGCGGCGATGAAGTGGTCTCTTCCTTTGACCTTGAGTTTTTAGGCGACACAATAAATGCGCGCAAAATAAATATTACAAGTTAGCTGAGAGTACTCTTTGATCCTGTCTCGGAACGTTCTGAATTATACTCATGGATTGGGAGATCCTTGGAGCACACGACTCCATTTCTCTATGACAGCGAATTCATAACATTGGACAACCTGACCGCAAACAAACTGCGGTAGAAATAAGCTATAAAAAAGCAAATCTGTGGAATAACTCGAAATGCTGAAAATGAATCAGGATACTTGTTAACAATATAAATATTTACTATGAAGAATCGTAGGACTGAATGATTTTCTTTGTTCCAATGGTAACTAGCGAGAGGTGATGCTCAAGTGAGACATATGACACTCGCATTAAACATAAGTGGCAATTTAAGGATTTGTGGTCCAATTTAATGAATATCATATTTGTTAGCAAATATAATGGTGGGGTACGTTGAGTGTGCGGAGACCTTACCCATGAGTGATTTGTACGTCAGTGCTCCATACGTATAATCGTAAACCATCCGAATAGATATATAGATATGATCGTCCTAACCTGTTTTAATGTGAGCAACTGTACGTCTACATCTGAAAACTGCTTAACAATCCACCGAAGAGACGTGTGGCATGGCGATTAGGACACCAGCAGAGAAAGGGAAAGGAATTGGAAGGAGTGATGTAAAGACGGGTTGAGTTGCATGTAAATGATGCCTATTGTCAAACGGATTCTGTTAAAATCTCAAATGGTTTGTGAGAAAAAGGAATATTTTTACCTATCCATTTGGCGTCGTATCCCTCTTTACTTGCTTTTATCAGCTCTGGAGGTGTAGGGTGGGTTCAAATGGAATCTTTTTCTCCAATGCGCAGAGTGTTTCATATAATAGAAGTATAACGTGTCACCTCCAAGTGCAAAGACTCCCGACCTAGTCCTTCGATCGGTCACATATCAGTATGCTTTCTATTGTATCCGTATTTAACGAAGCCTTCGGGTGTTCTTTGTATTTAACTTTATTTGCAAACTGAAACTTTCTATGCAAGGCACCAAATTCACGTGGATAATTCGAGTGGAGACCTGTGGGGAGTACTTCGTATGGAAATGGTAATCGTTAGGGGAAATTTTTCGGTCTGGGTGTGCAGCCACATAAGGGCTAGATACTCCGGGAAAAAGACCACTTCCTTATTTTTTACCTCGATGTACAGGTATCCCTCGTCAGCCGCGGGGTTAGGCTTCGGAAAGATCCAGCGGTTGGTAAACCATTACGTCCGAGGAGAGTCTGGGATTAGGTTTTGTGAGCCACAATGCGATGTGTAATATTTAGCTTATTACTTCTTATTTTCACTGAATGATGCACTCATACATTTTTGCTGACCTTGCTACCACTTTTTGACATTATCTCTCGTACGATAGCACTACCACCAATCATAAAGTGCTTATGACGTCATCGAATCCCAGGGCCTCTCCCCCGATCAGAGCCGAGTGTACGATTCGTATTTCTCAGGCATTGATGCGTATTATTTCACTTCTTGGACTGCAAATAAAAGTAGTTACAATGGCGATGTAACTCATTTTATTCCTATTAATGTGTGTAACGGTTTTCTTTCCATACTAGAGATAACTTTTTGCAATCATGCGACGTAATTTGGTCTCGAAGTATTTACATACGATTTAAAAGTGGATTTGTCACTTCTATTACGTGGAGTTAAGTACCTCACTCATTATCATATTTCGTTGAAAATGAGCCAATGTTTATTTTGGCTGTCAGTTTTGGTGATTATCGTGATAGCGGCAGCTGTAAGGAATAAAATACACGAGTGTTCAGCTTGATCGGAGGAACACTAGAAAGCGCTTCAATTTCCAGTGTGATTGCTTACCTGATGCTTATGTATTTAAAAAGTAAATGCATATTAGAGAGTAAGTTATTTAAGAGCAGTTTTCGCCATAAGCTTGCGTGATGAAAGCTAAGTAGGTGAAATTTATACTTTGCTACTACCGCAGACGTTTCATAATCGTTTACGAAGAGGTTATCCCACTGAGCAACCATTTTACTTAATATTACTATGAAGTGCAACAATACATTTTGTTGACTCCCACCTCTTGTCGAAATCTGAGCCAAAGAATTTTTCCACAAGCCAGCCAAAACACTGTGAATATAATATTCACCGCACCAGTGCGCGCAGCCGCCTGCACAGCCTAAATTGAGAAATTGACTTAGTTTTCTCATAAGTTGGCTGTCCATGAAGACAGTATCAACAAGGGCCGAGAATTGAGATATAGACCTTTGAAACCCTCGGGTACGTTTCAATTAAGTAAATACGTATTTTGAGGATTTATTTTTGATCAATAATCCACTGAAAGTTAACAGCCAACTAGCGCCTCTACAAATCCCATCACTCTATTGGCAGTTTACTCGTTGTATGAGACAGAGATGAGGTGCGTTCGAGTTGAAACACGATCTTTTATCTTGTCAGCAATTACTGCTTTTGAGGACAGATCAAGGATATATATAGATTTAGGGGAGAATGTTGCCAGATGTCTGCAAGATCATTTCCCCGATAGAAATGCGACAGGACGGGCAGTTTGTGGTCACATTTAGGAGGTAGGTTAAAAAAACTAGCCACAATATATAGAAACATAATAAATACATATGGGGCAGATGTATTGGGTTTGCCATCCAAAGAGCGACTCTCTTAACATCAAACACAATGCTCCATGCGGTGAAAGAGAACTTATTTGACCATTAAACCAATAAAAACAAACATAAATTCTTTGCTCGCTACACATTAATAATAAAGTGCGTTCTTTTCGAAATGTGCTTGCCTGTTTTTAAATGGTCCATAATAACACATTTTCCACCTAAACTTCAGGCACAGCTAAAGGCTTTGTATATTTAATGTTAAGAATAAAAACGGAACTTGTGTCAAATAAATAGACAGCACAGCATGAAAATATTTCATGAAAACATATCCTACAATTTACGGAGACCCGATATTTGACGGAGGGTGGCTAACCTCGGATCCCCTAATGTAAACGCTAATGATAACTATAGAATTGGATAATATACCGAGACCCAAAACTAGAAATTAATACATTTGTACTCCTATAAATATACTTATAATTATGAAAAGTTTCCTTAACCTTTTTTAGGCATTTTGACAATTGAATTAAAGCTGATTAAGTATAAAAATATAATTTTTAGGTGGCAAAAAAATAGCACGGGAGAAAATATTTGAATCCGTGCCATGGTGGCGATAAGTCCCAAAATAAATTACTTCTCTTCATTAGGCACGAGCAAGGATTTCAACGAAGGCATTTTCCTTAAATTTTGAGGAAAAAACGGGTAAAATATATTTAGCAGGTGTCTAGGGTGAAGCGTGCTGCCGCCCTTTGAGCCGAGGTAGCGTACTCATGATGCGAAAGAACATGCACTGGGCAATAAATTACAAATAACAATGATTTACGATTCCCTTAGGATGCAGTCTTGTTCTGCCTTGGGGCGCCAATTACGCCTCGTTTTGACTACGATTGAGTATAGCGCATGGGCAAACATGAGGGGGGAACTGAGCACTTGAATGCGAGTAATTTATCGGCCACACCGTACACCTTTCGTAATGCTTCAGAGAAAGACGATGCAATCATTTCCAATTCACGTTGAAGAGACGACAAAATGTTGAAATGGTGAACGCAGGGCGACCTATGGAAGGTGAGCCGCTATGAATAAAAATAAATGGTAAAAGTCTGAATGCAATTTCTCCTTTATATGCGTCAGCTGCGCGAATCCAATTCCGTTGAACAAACAAGACTGCGAACGGCAAACTGCAAACCTCCTTCCACCAGCACCGACAATGACCATGTGCTTACACCCAAATGCCCACACAGCACAAAAATGGTCGCTCACGAGGCAATTCATTGAAGATGTAAGCTAAAGTTTGGATAGGATTAAGAAAATCAAGTTAAATCATTTAAAAATCCAATGGAAGGCTGAGCGGTCGATTATTTGCTTTTTGTGGCGCGGGACGGATCGCAACTACGAAGTATGTGGTTTCATATAGAAGGAAAGCTTAATGAGGAATGTAAATGAACCACAAGTCAAGAAAAAAAATGGTACAAAAGGAAAAGAATACATTAAATACCCACAAGTTTTTCATGTAAATATGTCGCAAATATTCATATAATGGTTGGAGTAACGTAAGATTTTCACCACAGATTAAATTAAAACTACATAATCCGTGTTCGACGTTTAACCATGTTTACTAAAAATCAATACAAATGAAACAATCGCGGTTAAAAATGTCGAATTATTCTTTTGTTGTTTTGTGCACATAAATAAAGCTCCATTTTTTATAAAGTTTACAGGGTATGTAACAAGAATTCGTCCGAGTAAATAGCGCAGTTGACCGTTAGAAATGGCACAAATCAGTAAACACGTCCAATACCATTTCGGGAAGGGAATCACGTGTCCAAATGGTAGCTTTCGTATAAGTTTGTGATTGTAGAAAATTATTTACTTTTCACTCCTTCCCAAGCCACATCTTAATATTTCAAAAAGGCTGTTGGCTTGAACGAACTCTATACGAGGATAAGAGCACAGCTGTGCTGAGAAGTGAGCACTGTGCTCTCATTCATCATTCACGGTCTTAAATTATATACACGGACCTTTCGTACATTTATATTTCCTAGAAGATAGTTGTAGTTTAGTGCACATGAATATTCTCCATTTGGGGTTTCGTTTCTCCAATCTAGCAGCATGAGGCACCACGTGACTTCTTCATTCGAACTTCCCTCGTCACTTCACGCAGGTCACTTGCAAACGAGAAGCTTACGAAGAGCGACGGTGACGCTTGATCTGAGTGGGACGTGATGAGGTGGGTCGGGGGAGGAAGAAACGGCGAGACGCGGATCGAGCCTCACGCCGAGAGGCAGACATATGTGAATGGCACGGAGGGGTCGACGCTGAGAGACTACTCTCCAACTGCTTCCGTCTCTAATTCTATCGCTTCATTTTGCAAGCGGTGAAAATGGAAGGGCCCACAAAGGTGACTAATTAACGGCCGAGCAGGGGTTATTGGTCGGAGGGAGGGGCTTAAAACCTGTGGAGGCGGTGGAGTGGCATTCTCGACTTTTCGTGGACAAAATTCCGAATTTTGCAGTTACATTTTCCACATTTCATTCAAAGTATGACAAACCTACAGTTTGCGTGACTTTGTTGCTATTCACCGTGACTCACAAATAAATCTACCTAACTGGCGACTTCACAGCGTGGGTGATTAATATATACTTACATGTACCAACAAAAGCGTCCATTGGTTTAATTTTTTTTCAGAAAATTTGATGTAGCAAAATGGTATTGTGAAGTATAAGCTATTTATGGCTTTCATCATCATTACGCGTCGTGTACAACAAATAAACGAGAACGGGTCATAGTGGTAAATTTGAACTTGAGACTAATTTACCCGCCACATAGGAACATGTAACCTGTCCAATGTATTTCAATTTCAATTGATTAACCATTGACAAATTTCGCGTTTATATCAGCATCGTAAAATATCGGATATAAAAATGACGTACGGTGGTGTGTATTCATTATTATTATTATCAATTGTTACTTAAGTATAATTCCCCTCCGAGTCGTCGGCAGGCATCGAGTTTCATTGCCGTCATTATAGCTGAGGACTCGAGAGGAGTTGGGCAGTGCTCGCAGCCACGCCCGACGCCCATCGGATGTTTGGCTACGCTGCGGTTGGGCCGTGCGTAAGGAGTTGACGGAGGGACCCAAGTAATACGGCCTTCTGCATGCGGGAAAATGACTCCGCTTGAGCCGCGTGAGACGAAATATACTAAATATTTGCCAGCAGTGAGCCTTCAATTCCACCGAGCAAACCAATGATGAGGACAACCAGTTTAATATAGTATCCTGGGAATATTTTCCAAGGCTCAAAAAGCAGGTCTTGATATTTCGCCCGATTTTTCCGCCTCCTTTGTATCCATGTTCGTTTCAGCCGGAGCCGAGTACTCTATCACGAACATGAATCGTGAGAGGTGGTCGAGGAGAACGATATTAGACTTGGTCGCCTCCAACGGTGGTGGAAAAGGAGTAATTCCACTAGATGGTGCATTTATCGTTCTCCACGATAGACTCAATATCTCCAGGGGCATAGGGCAGCACAGGAATATCGGCGATGCCAAATGGTGTCCTAGATGAATATATAACACCCGCAGGGCCGCATTGTGCCTAGCATTATACGCTTACATGGCATAATAACTAGAGCCGGAGGGAAGGTGACTCAAAGTCTCCACCAGGGCTCGGCACGCCCTGCATCTCTTGTCAGCAACTACCGTCTTGAATGTAATGCGGCGGTACACGAGTGTGTTCATGACATCATCCTGGTATGCGAGGACGAAACCCTCGGTCTCTGACTTTGGACCAGCGGAGCGGAGGAAGACAAACGTCAGCTCCTTCGACAGTCCATGCTTCTCCATGGCATCCTGGCATATTTGCACCAATCGATGAGTAGGTTGTCCTTACATCCCGCGATTCCACGCTTTGAGCCCCTCTGCTTGTGCACCTCCTCCCAAACATGCTGGATCTGGTGTAAGATGAGGTCGCTCAAAATGGAGGCGAATGCCTTATATACAGTGTTGAGGCAGGTTAAAGGCAGTAGTTCTTAGGTATAACATTACAATGTGTTATCATTTAAGTGTTTAACAGAAATATGATACCAATGCAAATTTTGAACCAAAAAAGTTAAAAATAAGGGCATATTGTAAAACCAGGAATAAAATTCAGAGTCCTCCTGAGCCTGTTTATGGGTAATCAGAAAGTTCTCAAATTAAAATTAAAATTATCTTATAGTGTTACGTTGGCTTTTTTGCCTTCCTAATGCATGAGTGGTAATATCTACTGTGATACTTTAATTAAAAAATAAAATTGCAAAATACAGGATATTTTATGTGAAGCCCTAATTACACGTAATGATTATTCAATAACCATGGTTTCACTTTTTTCTTTACCTCACCTATTGCACTTAAATCCACTAAATAAATGGGAAATCTATAAAAAAATCTGGCCTAAAACTAATTAGTTTATTTCCTCCGTAATTATTGTAGCATTTTGGTAGAATATTATTATAATTATAACGAGTGTGGGGTTTTCCGTCCCCATGAGTTGCGTCCCCAGGTGGCGGATAGGGGAATGTCCGGCAGAAATGCAGGGTAGATGGGAAATATAATAACACCAGTGGACCAAGACGGAAATCCAAATCCAAGTGCTTCTGTTCTCATAGTGAGCGCCAGCATGGTCAGCGTCTGTTTCCCATGTTAGCAGAGGTTGTAAATAATGAATCTGGCAATATGCATATTATGCGAAAGCTACCCAGGTCCGCAAGCTTGCTTCGGGTTTGAACACTTGAGCTTGAGAACATCGACAGCTGGAGCATATCTTTCAAAATAATTTTTTCCTAAATTACCATATGCGCATATACATCTACATCTACGTAATACCCTGCGAGCCACCACGAGGGTGTGTGGCAGGGGGTGAAGATCACCAAACATGCACTATTGACATGCAACTGGGATAATTAAGGGAGACATGCTAAAGAACAGGGTCACATGCAGCTAGATGGTTAGTATCTACATAATAAGAAAGGGGTTATTGGTTGTTATTACATGCATCATTCACTACAGACTACCTACTCTAACTATATTTCACCAACCTATCCCTTTTCTACGCTCGACGCCTTTCTACGCTTGACGCGATATTCCTCGATTTTAGAAAAGCTTTTGATAAGGTACCTCATGTTAAGTTGCTCTCAAAACTAGAAGCATATGGAATAGATAAAAACATTATTAGTTGGATTAATCAATTCTTACATGGGCGGGAACAAAGGGTTGTCATAGACGGTATCATGTCAAACACAGTTAGCGTTACATCGGGTGTTCCTCAGGGAAGTGTAATTGGTCCACTTTTATTTCTCTTGTACATTAATGATATTAGTAACGTCGTTAAAAGTAAGCTTAGACTCTTCGCAGACGACGCGGTTGTGTATAGGGATATTAACAATTCCGAAGATAGCGACACGTTAACAATCGACCTACTTGCTATTCATGCTTGGTGCGAAAAGTGGCAGATGGAACTAAACATAAAAAAGTGCGTAGCAGTCAGCTTTTGGAAAAAGAAAAATTGGCCAGTTAGGGCTTACAGAATTAAAATTACAGAAATTATTCACGCCGAGTCTGTTAAGTACTTAGGAGTCACAATTAGTCACGACCTATCTTGGGGAAAACATATTAGGGAAATATGCGGTCAAGCATATAGGAAGCTAGGCTTTATCAAGAGAGTACTCGGAAAATGTGATGAGAAAGTGAAAGAGCGTTGTTATTTTTCAATCGTTAGGCCTCATCTGGAATATGCTGTTAGTGTATGGGATCCATACGAAACTGGGTTGATATCAGAGTTAGATCGCGTCCAGCGAAGAGGAGCTAGGTTTGTGAAACGATGCTACGATAAGTTGGCTAGTGTGTCTGGACTGTTAGAAGAATTAGGATGGGAATCGCTATCACAGCGTAGATTAAATTATAGGCTTAACCTCCTAAATAAATTTCAGGAAAATCATTTTACTGATGACGTAAAAAACATACTATTAACCCCTTCGTACTACGGCAGATTAGATCGCGCCAATAAAATTAGAGAGCTAGATTGTAGAACCGATAGGTATAAAATGTCATTTTTTCCGCGTACCATTCGGGACCATAACAGCTGTGATCGTCGTCATGAATAGTTCGAGTATTGACAATAGGCAGGCAGTTAATCTTTCTCATTATATTCTCCTCTTTCTTATTTATACATGATGTAAATAATGATGTTCTTATTTATGCATGATATTTTGAATCTGTAGTAGTAGTCTTTGTATCCCTTGCATGTTAGAACGATTGGAGATAGAATGTTTCTTGGGTATTAGATTTGTAATTGGCGCTTTGCATGTGTGGTACGCGGGTTTTAATGTAATGTCGGTGTTCTACCATATCATTCATGCATGCCTGGTGCGAAAGCACCCCCTGCCACACACCCTTTGGGTGGCTTGCAGGGTATGACGTAGATGTAGATGTAGATGTACGCTGCCTATTGTTCTCTCTTATGGTACGCGGTAAAAATGACATTTTAAATCTATCGGTACGACAATCAATCTCTCTAATCTTGTTAATTTGATCAAACCTAGCATAATACGCAGGGGTTCTTAATATATATCTAACGTAATCTGTGAACAAATCGGTTTCGAATTTACTTAAAAGGTTTAACCTAAATTTTAACCTGCGTTCTGATAGCAATTCCCATCCTAGTTCTTCTATTAAGCTCGTAACACTTGTACAATTACCATAACGGCCTTTAACAAATCTAGCGGATCTCCATTGCACATGCTCTAATTCTTTTATCAAACCTTCCTCGTACGGATCCCATATACTAGCGGCATATTTCTAATGAGGCCTGACAAGTGTAAAATAGCTTCCTTCTCGTACTCTCTCATCGCATTTGCCTAGAACCCCCCCCCTGCCACACACCCTTTGGGTGGCTTGCAGGGTATGACGTCAATGTAGATATATAAATATAAATTGTATTATCCTTGATGACAATAACTGATCCAGTACATGGTGTGTGAGGTGAGCAGAAGTAGAGTTGATATTCCGGAAGTCCAAGCGTTAGAGTGAAGGTAAGGTTTCTTGCAAGAGCATAATATTTGGTCTCCATTTAGCGGTAGAGACCATTTACTGTGCCCAGACTTATCGTTGACAGATATTATAGATAGCTGGGTGTTCATGATTCATCTTATTTTTACTGCAAGTGAGCAATCATCCGGTTAATTCGGCCCATTACCTTGTCGCTGACATTGTGTTTCATGTTATTCAAGTTATCACAAACTCCATTGATTTCTTTGGTTTATTTTTTAAAATATAATTATTTGTTTGGGTACAGCCCTATTGTGTCTCCTCCAAGTGTGCAATGATGGGTTAAGGTGCAATGACATATTTCAACGAGTCATCGCCTAGTATCATTTCTATGATTTTTTTGGTCGCTCTTGTCAAGCCGATGGACCGTCTTGGCTTCTACTGCTCTTTCGTCATTTCGTACCACCTTCATTTTATGAGCAAGAGTTATCAGTGAAGCTTTATTCTAATGTTGCGGTCGTATTGGATTACACGAAACTGGTGTTATATCAATTACCAGCGTCCATCTGAACTGTCTGTCTCAAGAAATTTGACAATAGCATGGTGATGTCAACATAAATATTATGGTACCTTCAAATGATTCTGATCACTACTTAAACTTAATGAGCTCCTTAGGATTAGAGTGTCTGATTGACTCGCCAACTAGGGTAACAGGAAACTCCGCTACCTGCATTGATCACCTGTTCGCTAGGTTATATAACATGTGCACGCATGACATCCAAGTAGAAGTGCTTCATGAAGCGATAACCGATCACTCTTTAATTCGCTGTTCTATTTGTGTGAAAGAACCATTATGCAAAGAAAAAATAACGACTACTCCTGCCAAAACCAAGATAGACTATGAATATTTTAAAACAAAAATAGCTGAAGTAGATTGGAGTCCAGTTGTAAACGAAGTAAACGCATCAAAGGCTTTTTCGTTATTTCATGACTTACTAATAGGTGTTCTATCTGCATCAAGAGTTAAAGTCAATAATTACGACACAAGAAAAAAATTAAAGCCGTGGATAACTACTCATCTTCTAAACCTTATTGAAAGGAAAAATTATCTGTTCAAGAAACATAGACGCCACCCATTAAACGTAAGTTTAGCAAAGGAATTTGTTAACTGTAGAAATAAATTAAAAAATGAACTTAGGATTGCCTCTAATAACTACTATTTGCACAGATTTCAAGGAGCAAATGGAAACTCAAAGATGCAATGGAAAATATTCAAGGAAATATCCGGCCGCATACCACTCAGTCCCCATGAAATCTGCCTGGAAATAGACGGTAGTATATCATCTGCTCGGTCCAAAATAGCTATGGCATTTAATGACTATTTTGTTTCCTCCTACGATAGTAACAATAATAGTAATGACAGTGGCATTGATGAATTCGTCGCTGAATGTTGTGATTATTCACATAGCTTCGAATCCATGTACCTAGAACCAGTCGACTCTGCTGAAATAACCAAATTAGTAAGATCTTTTCCTGCTAGCAAAGCCCCTGGTTACGACAACGTTAACAGTGAACTTTTGAAACTTGTTATTAACGAATTAGCTCCTATTCTCGCACATATATTTAATCTAAGTTTTACCAGTGGTGTTTTTCCTGACGAGCTGAAAAAGGCGGTGGTCATGCCCTTATATAAAAAAGGTGATCGATCAAGTATAATAAATTATCGTCCAATTTCACTGCTATCGATATTTTCAAAAATTATAGAGAAGCTAGTCAAGACGAGATTAATTAAATTTCTCGATAAAAACTGCTTCTTCAGCAAAAATCAGTTTGGTTTTTTAAGTGGAAAAGGAACTGAAGATGCTCTAGAAAATTATTTTACCCACGTTTACAAGGCTATAAACTCAAATCGACGCACTGGCAGCCTATTCATTGACATTAGCAAGGCTTTTGATTCCATTGATCACAGGGTTCTGACCTTTAAGCTTCAGAGGGCTGGTATTCGAGGAATACCACTAAAATGGTTTACCAGTTACCTGTCATCGAGAATGCAGTGTGTAAAAATTGGTGATGTTTATAGTAATTACAATATGATAACTTCTGGAGTTCCACAAGGCTCTGTCTTGGGTCCAATCCTATTTCTAGTTTATATAAACGATCTATGTAATTTCAATTTTAGAGGTCATGTGACAGCATTTGCTGATGATGTCGCCTTAAATTATGGAGGTTTAAACTGGGGTGATGTAAAATATGATATGCAGTCAGATTTGATCAATTTGCGACGTTGGTTTGCTTCCAACAAATTGAAAATGAGTGTAACTAAAACGAAGTATATGTGTTATAATTTATGTAACAGGTACAAGTTTGATTGGGTTTTATATTATCATGAAGAAAACTGTCCGATAAATTCATGCAATAGCTGTTTGCCCATTGAACGGGTTTCCAGTTTGAAGTACCTGGGAGTAACCATTGACGAATTCTTAAAGTGGCAACAACATATTGATAATCTAACAAATATTATGCGAAATACATTGACAAATTTTTATTTCATCAGAAATAAATGTCCTTTAAATTTCCTTAGGATAATTTATAACGCGTTAGTACATTCCAGACTAAGTTATGGCATTTTTTGTTGGGGTGGCGCTTATTTAAACTCCTTGAAACCTGCCGTGTTTTTACAAAAAAGAATTATTCGTGTTATTTTGAAAAAGAACAGATTTGAAAAATCCTTCCCACTTTTTCTTCATTTACGTTTGCTTCCATTGAGGCATCTATATATTTATAAGGTTCTACGGTGTTTCTATACCAGAAGTGGTAACTCTGATGTATTTCAGTGTCTACCTTCTCACATTGCCCTGCGTAAAAAAAATATTCCATTACCAAAACCTAACTTGACGTTGTTTAAAAGATGTTTTTTGTATGTAGGGCTAAAGGTATACAATATGTTACCCCTGTCATGTACTAATTCTAAGTCTGTGAAAAAGTTTTTGGAAAATGTACATTCTTGGCTTCTCACCAAGGAGAGTGTAGAGCATTTATTGCTGTAAATCATTGATGTAATGAGTTATAAGTAAACTATTAGTAAGTAGCTTTTAAGGTACGAACTTACACTGTTAAGCAATTGTCACGGTATCACTGCACGAGCTATATGTATCTTTTAGGAAAAGCATAATGTAATATTATTTGATGGTAGCCTTAAACAGGTTCTCCTTCAAGGCTACCTAAAATTACTCTATTTTGCTATTGAAATGTAATTTGTTGTATGGAGTAATAAACTTTATTATTATTATATTATTATATTATATAGCGTGGATAGCTTGGTGAAGGATGAAAGGGAAGAAAGCAGTCGGTGTTCTTCCTAAAAACAATTTTCATCGATGGCTGATCGAGAGGGAGAGAGGTGTGGGTTCGGTAAGAGGGAATGAAGTTAAGGTTAAGGATGGCGAGGAAGGAGATGGGGAGACTGAAGGCGAGGAGGATGGTGAGGGCTCTCATTCTAGGATAGTCTTATGGGGTTATCCTGAGGAAAGGAATTCGATGTGGCTAGGCCATTGGTTTCTTGGGTTATGGGGGTTAGAGCACTCGAAAGTGAGAGACAGCTGGAGATGATTGCTGGATATCCATCCTCATTGCTTACCGTATTTTCAGAGTTATTGTTCGAGGCGTGCGGATTTTCTGGGAAAGTTGTACTCTGGTAAACTGGCGTTGAATTTGCTACGAATATGCCGTATGTTTTTGAGGCATTGATCAACATCACGGGGTCTTTTGGCGTAGGGGTATCAGTACGTGAGGAAGACGAATCTTTGTCCTGTCGCTTAGCATAGCCTCGCGAAGTGACCTTGAGTTTTGGAATTATAGTCTTGGCTCTTTGAAGGTGAGATATCTTCTGGTGTGTACATTTTCAATATCCAAAGGAACCGATTCTGGAAGCACCGTATTTAGCCGTTGTAAAACTAGTACCTCTCTTCTGTATGACAGTATATGGTCAAAATGTTTTCTTTTTCATCCAATGGTGAAGGGCTTAATTTGGCCTCAAACGGTTCCTGTTGTATAATGATGATTGAATCGGCATCAGATACCTCTGGTGGAACTTTGAAAAGGATTACCTTTTCCACTCTTGCGGCCACTGTGCGAGCATCAAATTGAACAAATTGAGTCTTGATTGTGACTTCTCCGAAATCATTCATAAAATTTCGGACGACCTCTTCTTCATTGATGTGAAAATCAATTCAGTCGCCAGGTATTTTGAATTCGTAGGTTATGTTCTCGCCACCCCCAAGGCGTGTTCCATGGCGTACACATTTTTTACGATAGCGATTTTTCAACTATTGAAAGGTTATTCATCAGACATGAAGGCCTTTTTGTTTCATATATGCAAGTCCACCTGTGGCCATCGGGTAAAATTTTCATGTAGAATATATAGAGTCGAGTACATTTATTGTTGTTTTGTTGCAATTTTACTGATAAAAAGATATAAATAAAGAGTATTGTTAACAGAGATATGTATTTATGTATGATATATTATAAATCACGTAAATAATCGAAAAAATAGATAAAATTAAAGAAAATTTAAAAAGTTTTTTTAGGGCCTGGAGTGCTGTCGGTACTTTAAAGTACCATGGATTGTTATAAACGTTTGCTGCTAAGGAGGTAACTTTTTTATATTTTAAGTGGCACACATAGTTTCTGACCATTATGAGAATAGTAAAAAAAATATTTATGAAATAATAACAATATTTGAATATATTAGTGGGTCATTCCACCACAATTCGACCAGGTGATTGCCCTTGGGGTAACCGATTTCGACAAAATTTGGCAAACCGTCTTCATTTGATTACAAAATGAAAACCCCAAAGTCATTTTGTAATCCATTCAACGGTTTACGAGATATTGCAATGTTGTAAAACAAGAATTTTACAAAAGCGTCGTCGCATTTGACGGCACATCTCTGGAAATAAGGAAGATAAAAATGCATTCAATGACTTATTTTAAAGGTATAAAATTGAGAAAGATAATTAATGGATTATTACATACAATTTAAACAATTAAATAAAGTTTATAACAAATTCAAATGTTCAAATCAATTTTTGACGATGTAGCTATGCCTTCAATTTTCCTCATTTTTTTATGTTGTAGATACAACCCTCCTCTACAAGTTAAAAAAATTTGGTAGGGGTAATATTTCATTTAAGAAAGAAAAAAATTTTTGAGTGAAGGCGTAACGCCAGTCTCCCGCCGCGGCGGCGTCCGGCTCTCGCGCCGAACGTTCAGTAGTCGGTTCTCCAGATCTCATCAGCGCGCTTCCTTTTCCATCTTCTTTTCACCAATTTTAACTGTATACCGACCCTTTGATTCTCTTTACCCATGTCATTCGCTATTTGCTTCCAACTGAAGTGCCCGTCGCTTTAGAGTCTAGGATTAGTGACAACATGCTTAACAGCGGGGGCGACCATGGGCCCACCAGCGGCCGTGCTCGGAGAACAATAGACAAACCTCGCCCCGTCTTAGACCTCCAATGCTACTTTCCTCTCTTCCCCTATCTCATTCTCCTCACATACCCTTTGTTTTGTTCTGAGAAACATCTTTACAACCATTGCGCCCAGTAGCCGTAGCCCACCCTCACCCATTCACATATTAACCCCTGATAAAAAAAACAACGGTAAATGCGAAGAGATACCATGACTTTTTTTCCCTCACTAACTATCGCATTTGAAGCAATTCGTCAGTTGCCGTCTCAAAACAGTGACGTTTCAAAACTCTCCTTGGTCTCATTTTTAGGGAGCGCGTGTTTCAGTGCGAGTAAACATTTCTTGGTCTGCAGTGGTTGATTATGATATGTTCAGTTGGTGATGCTTTAAACCAGAAATGTTCGAGTGTAACAGTATTGAGGAGTCTTCTATTGAGGAGAGGAGGAGAAGACGATTTGCCAAATTTGGTCGAAATCGGTTACCTCAAGGGTCAATTTTGCCAATTTTCTGGTTGAATTGTGGTGGAATGACCCTAGTACATAAGGGGTTAAAATCGAGGAATATCACGTCAAATTGAACATTATTTTCACCCGATAGTGAGATGTCGTGAACGAAGAGAGCCAATTGGATTTCGCAAGATCTACCCTTTCGAAATCCGTGTTGGTAATTTATTAGTAATTCCTCCCTATCTAAATGACTCATAATGGAGCTTACGATAAAGTGTACAAATACCTTACACCAAATTGATGTAAGAGAAATAGGTCTGTAGTTACTTGGGCCTTCCCTGTCGCCGCTTTTGAATGTAAGTGTAACATTTGCTACTCTCCAGTCCTCAGGCACTACGTGATTCACTAATGATTTGGTAAATATTAATTCTAAGTAAGGCGCTATGTCTGTTGCCAATGCTTTATATACGCAAGTAGGAATTTGATCTGGACCGGGGGATTTGTTGGGGTTGATATGTTTTCGCTAACGTTCTTTGCCCCGACAATTTATAATAATTTCAGGAATACATTTCTGGGAACCAACTGGCTGCAGATCAAAAATATGTGGTTTGCAAGTAGTGAAAATGCTTTGGAAGAATGAGTTTAACGAATTTGCTTTTTGTAGACTGTTGGTTAACTTTTCCCCTTTGATGTTCATAAGTGTGTGTACTGTTGATTTATTTCCTTGAGTGTTCCTAACATACGACTAAAATGCCTTAGGATTATCGTTCAAGTGTTCTCCCAGTATTTTACTTTTGAAATCAGCTAACGCCCTTCGGCACGCTTATTGTTAGTTCCTAAGTTAGAGTTTAGTTAGTTCGTAAGAGTTAGAGTTAAGTAAGAGTTAAGATAGTTCGTAATTTTCAGTGACTGTGTCTAATTCGTCGGAAGATTCGTTTATTTTTGCCCTTCTTAACCTAGCATGACATGATCTCTGGCACTTTAATATTTTCCTAACTTCCGCATTATACAACCTAGGCTCTGCATTGGCTCTTTTTCATTTACTTGGTATATATTTGATAACAATTGCTGATGTAGCATCGAGGAAAGTATTCCACAAAAGCTCAGTATTATTGTTGATACTCATTTCTAGAAAATTAGTGAATGAATTTTGCAACTCTCGTTTCATACCTTCGTAGTCAGCCTTATCAGACAAGTAGATTTTTCTTTGGGGATTATATTTATTGATCATGCTCACGGAATAATTAGCTTTTGCTATCTTGAGGTCGCCTATTCCCTTATCAGTACCTATGTTTACAACCATGTTTGGAATATTTGTCGCTAAAAGATGAAGTATATATTTCCCACTAGTTGGGGCAGTTACTAATATTTGCAGTGAGTGAGATGTGAATGTATAGAGAAGTGACTCACAAAGGTCTTTGTCTTACCCCCAGGGATAAAACTGCACGTGTCCTAGTCTATGGACGGAAGATTGCAATCCCACCGATTATAATATGACAGTCGTGTTTTTGAGTGGTTAATTTACTGAGTTGACTTTTTTGTCCTAATTTTGAGCTTACATCGGCATCTGGTTGTCTATAATATGCGTACGCATAGATGGTTTTTGATTTAGGATTTTGAATGGAACACCATACGCTTTCTATCTGATCGTCGGAAAATGACTCCCTCCGACTTATACAATCCTTCACTGCTGTTTAAATTCCTCCGTTGGTTCTTTCGACGCTATCTTTTCTATGAACTGTGAATTTCTTCGGGAGTACTTCATTATCTGCGATTTCGTTACTCAACCAACTTTTCGTCCCTATAATTAAGTCAGCGTCAGTAGTTTCAATTAGATCGTAGAAGTCAGCTATTTTATTTCTTAAGTTACGGCAGTTTATGTCACGACAGAAAAGGATTTATCAATAAGCGTACTCCCGGAATGTGTATTCTCATTACAAGTAGCTTTCTTAGGTACACTCCCAGTTGATTTACTGCTATTTTTTGAAACTGGCTTCTTACTATTCTCGTTAGACTTATTACTTTCTTGGATATGTTTTTCTCTTAAATGTTTTTCGCGATGGTACCCGATTCGACCCACTAACTAACCTACTCTTTGTCCTACCCTCTATCCTAAAAATGTCTACAGTGATCGAATATGCTACTCGCTACATAGCTAGCTGCCTAGGCCGTGTAATGGAAACTAGAACGGTTTAGAGGGTTCCGACCATCGGATTGCCGGCCGAATGTCGTCGAAGGATGCTCCAATGTCCATGCAGAAGCGATGCAGCCTCTGGTTTATGCCTGTTACACGGTTGCTTACACCCTTACGGCCTGCCCTCTCCTGCAGAGGGACCATCACACGGCGGACGTTACTTCTACCATCACAAAGTTGACTGCCTGATGAGACCCATAGTTTCCGGGATCGACAGTCCTACTTACCTCTTGTCTAAATGGCTTGTTTCACAATTCAGTAAGTTAAATTTCCCCAGCCCCCATTCCCTGAAGAACAACCTGGATTTCGCTAACAGAACTGAAGGCCATATATTCAGCGAGGGAGAAATAATGGTTTCCTTTGATGTCTCAAATCCATTTCCGAGTGTGCCAGTGGATATAGCCATTAATTCACTTAAGAATTGGTTGATTTGTATAAATATCGAAGACAAGGTGATAGATGAACACATTAGACTTAGTAACTCAGTCATGAACTAAACTTCTTTGTTTCCCAAGAAAAATTCTATAAACAAGAATTTGGCACTGATAGGTAACTCCCTATCCCCTTTCTTGGCGAATGTATTCATGACCTATTTTGAAAATACTTTCAAGAGTGAATTAAGTTATTTCCCACCTGTAAGTGTAAGATATGTTGATGGCATATTTACCATTTTTGACACGAAAAAATATAATTTAGAACAATTTGCTAGTGATTAAAATAGTTTATTCCCCCCTATCAAGTTCACGCATGAGGGTGAAGAAAACAACCAACTCCCATTTCTAGACCTTCTTCTGACTAGAAACGGTAACAAATTATCCTATGACGTTTACCGCAAGCCGACGCACATGAATAATTATATTCACCGTAACTCATTTGTGCATAACAGCAATAAACTAGCATCGTTTCACGCTCTCGTCCACAGATTGGTTAATGTCCCCCTTAATAAGTGAAATTATTCGAAAGAGCTAAATAATATTAAACGCATCGCTAAACAGAATGGCTTCGAGGAACCTGTTATTGATAATATAGTAAAGAAACACAAATCTGAGAAACTCATCCACAACTCAACTACCCTCACTAAAGACGCCTACTTCCGTTTCATTAAACTCCCGTACCGCCCTTAATTAACTAAAGACTTAGAAAAGACATTTAAAAGAGTAAACACTAAGATTTCGTACAGTAATAACAAGCAAACACAAACACTGCTTGGGGAACACGAAAGACAAGTTCGACACATCCAACAAGCCAGGAATATATCAAATTTCTTGTTCCTCATGTGATCTTACTTACGTTGGGCAACATGAAGAAACATTAAGACTAGATTTAAAGAACACATGGCTCATTTTAAATATAACAGACCTAAAAAATCAAGCCTCGCTCAACACTTACTCAATACAGGACATCATACATCAGAAAGCAATCTTCGTCTGATCAAACAAGCACCTAATTATTTACTTGGCGCATACGATAGTCTTTACATGCACAAATTTAAAACGAACATTGTTAGGAATGATTAAGGACCTTTTCCGCACTCGGCACTATTTTCAATTTTAGATTAAGATGTCACAAACGGACATATTTTAAACGCCCTCCCCCCCTCCAACTTCTTCAACGGTTACGATTTCACTTCTTTTCACTCCCTTTCCTCCCAATGTACGCACTCTCCCCCCCTCTCTCCGCCAATGACTTCAACGCACCCTTTCTCCCTCTCCCACACCCTACTGTCATTGGTTCCTCGCCCCTCTCCACCTTTCTTCAATTTTCGTATTTATAGAACTTCAGTCCTCGCAATTTTTTCACTATCAACCGTGTGTTGCTAGTGTCTTTTCCCTTTAGTTTACTGAAGAGGGCCACCCTGTGGCCGAAAGACGCGTATACGACGCACACCTTCATCTTTTCTTGTTTTATTCCTTTGACCAAGCTCATTTCGAGCCTGATTCTTCCAGAAGTTTGGCCCTGTTGAATGTGTGAGTGATTTTTGAGTGATTGCTTTGTGTTTGTGATCATAACTCAGGCTTCATTAACGGGGTCTCCATAGCCCTGTGCAGGATACCGATTGGGTTGAGTGTGTGTGTCTGTTAATGGTCACTCGCGAGGAATTAACGTTCCCGTGAACCTTCACTAGAGAATTCAGGTTGAGAGGCCTTGGTTGGTCACTGACGTTACCGTCAAACCAACACTGTAAATTTTTTCTGTTCTATCTTTTGACGAGTGGTGTCAATAGTTACGGCCATTGGAGAAGTATTATCATCCTATTTTGTCAACAACAGTTTAATTTATCTTTTTAATCTCAATTCGTGAACTCCGTGATAATGGACGGAGCCAATGTCAAACGGTCAATGATTAATTTGTCTAATGTTGATTATAGACCGACAGTAAAATAAATACTGTGATTTGTGTACTGCTTTTACGAAAGAGTCGGTTACTTTATTGCCATATGTAACGAACCCTGGAGAGTTTAGTTTTTTGTTCTTAATTATTGTATTTCTCCACTGCAAATATCCGTGAGCATGTCGTATTAATGGGCCTCTTGTCGACGGTAAGCTAGTCAACTGGACCCGACGAGAGCCAACCGTTACAGATTAATGTAAGACTTAAGGCCTTCCCGGTGAATTCTTAGAATGAATAGCTTTCGGGTTTCCAACCAGATTGCGGTGGTTTTTGCTCCGACGTTTCGAAGGCGTAGTCTGCCACGATGGCAGACTTCGTGTCAGACCTCAGACACTTCGACAGACAGACCACAGACCTCAGGGTGATAATTTTGACCAGGAGGGTGTCACTTTATATATGCTCTGTGGATTGGCTAGCTTGCTTCTGATTGGCCCTCTTTTCCCGCTCTTTTTCTTATTAGACTCATGATTGTTTTCCACGCATTGCTGATCTGAAAACCTATCTCTCTTGATGTTGTATTTGTGATTGTTGATTTCCACAGCCTCCTTCAAAATCCGGTCCCAATTACTCGGAGCGCGGTGAAGGATCTCGGTACCTCCTTTGAAATTGATTCTGTGTCCATTCTCGAGGCTATGTTCCGCTACTTCGTATTTTCCGGGGTGGAAGAGCCTGATGCCCCTATCAAGTTCCTTTAAGCACTTTTATATAGTGCGGCCAGTTTCGCCGATGCACACCTTCCCGCATTTACATGGTATGTGATAGACGCCTGGTGTTTTTAATCCTAAATCGTCTTTGACGGTCTCCAGGATGTCCCCAGGAAGTTTTCCTTCTGGCTCATGTGTAGTTGTAATGTCGTGTTTCGCCAGTATTCTGGCAATCTGGTTGGATATCCTGGGTATGTAAGGAAGGCCAGCTCTACTCTTTGGGTTTCTCTCTTCCGTCGTATCTCCAATTCTTTCCATCAAGGCCCTTGTCAGGGCCATCTGGATATCTCGTTCTCCATATCCATTGGCAAGAAAGGCCCTATTCAAGTGCTTGATTTCGGCGTCAAGGTTGTCCTTATCCGACATTGTTTTGGCTCTATAGATCAGGGTCATGACGCCCCTTTTGAGGCGCCGAGTGGTGGTTACTTCTCCCGTTTAGGTAGAGGTCGGTGTGTGCGGGATTTCGGTACACACTATGTCCCAAGCTTCTGTCCCTCTTCTTGGATGGATTGGATATTTGGGGAGGCGACCGAGGGCTAAGGTCATTTGCGCCATAGGGGATAGGTAAGGGAGGAAGGGCGGATAGAAACCCGGCGTCGGCGTTAGCCTGCTCTTAACGAAAGGCGCCAAGGGGACCACGGCTTAATTTCTCATCCGACAGACGGAGTACTCTACTTGAAGTGCCCTCCACAAGACACTCAAGTAGGGATCGGGTTTCCTCTGAAAAACATCCGCCTCTGCGGGGATTTGAACCCTGGCCGCCCGTGTGGTAGGCGAGTACTCTAGCCACCACACCAACCCGATCCCTCCTTCTTCTTCTCGATGAGAGTGTCAAGAAAGGGTAGGTGGTTGTATGCTTCGGTTTCTATGGTTTACTTGATCCCCGGGTGGATACTGTTCATGTGGGCGAAGAACTCGGTCAGTGATTCAGATCCATGTGGCCACACAATGAACGCGTCGTCCACATACCTAAAAAAAGATTTAGGTCGCTAGTCCATCCACAGAGCACATATAAAGTGACACCCTCCTGGCCAAAATTATCACCCTGAGGACGATGGCAGACTAAGCCTGCTAAACGTCGATGCCAAATACCACCAGTACCCGGTTGGAAACCCCAGAGCTATACATTCCGTTACATATTAACTGAATATCAGCTGCAAAATGAGGGCTATTTCTGGATCTACATCCACGTAATACCCTGCGAGCCACCACGAGGGTGTGTGGCAGGGGGCGAAGATGTACGCGGGAAGGAAATTCTGCTGGACTTGGTGAATTATTTGGACTGAGCGATTTAAAAAAAAATATTCTCTCCTGTGAATATAAGCGTCAATAAAAGATGTTATTTATCGGTAAGGATAATTAACCGTTACGGATATATTTTTTGATAGCTTTTAAAATACTTTGAAAGTTGTAGTTCGATAAATTAGCCTTGTCCAAACTGATTGTTTTTACTTAACTTTTGTCGTTTTTCAGTGGATTTACTGCAGATATATTGGCTTAATCTACCCTTACGTTTGACCAAATTCTTATTGATTATCGTGTAACTGTTCCAAAAGTGTTTTCTTTTTAAAATCCTTGAATGAATTCAGATACGTATAATTAGTGGCGGTTTTAGGCCATTTTTATTTTTCAGTTATTTACTTGCGATCATTAAGTAAGAAGCCTGCAGGCTCGTGAAGGGTTACTCGGGCATTCCACAGGGTCAGATTCTCCATTTCCGCCGACATTTTGATGAATGTGTCGTCCATCGTCCTCAGGGCATGTTGTGTCTTGGAGGTGGTCTTCATTATATACTGTTGGGCGGGCGAGTCAACCAGGACAGCTGTCAAGCGATTGGTCGAAATTTTTCCGCCTTTTTTTCCAGGCTTCTCGCATGTTCCTCAGCACTCGTTCCCCACAGTTACTGTGCATCCAGCATCTCGATTTATAGTCGTCTTTATTCGGATTTGGCAAGGGTCCTTGCGGCCTCCAGACACCCGGAAACTATTTGATACCATGAAAATGCAGCCTGGATTATGTGGGAGAGACAGAGAGTACCATCGCCACTCGGATCAAAGAACACAAACGAAAATTCAGGCTCGGCCAACCTGAGAAGTCCGCTGTAGCCGACCACAGCATTTCCCAGGACTATGTCATCTGCTAGGAGAAGACAAAGGTTCTCTGCCTCATTGACAAGTTTTGGGAAAGGCTGACGAGAGAGGCAATTGAAGAAGGCCGCCTATCGGCATTTCCCCACCTGCAACAGGTCTTGACCGTTGACAGTGCCTGGCCATTTTTTGTCGCATCACGACAAGGCAAGCGCTGCGTGACCGCCTCGCGGAACCGGGTCAAGCCTCACTGCCCCGGCTGGGGGCCACATGCGGCAATGGCCCACCTGCAGCTTACCGGGGTCCGCACGTAGGTGTGGACGGGCCGGTTGCGCTCAGGGATCGTGAGGACCTCGCCTCGTGCAGCTACCCACACCGGGTATCCCCAGCTGCAATCCCCCTCCCCACAATGGCCCGCATCACCGAGCACCGACTCGGATGCCTCGACACTGAGGGGTCCCCGGGTAGTTGTGGCTCAACCCTCCCCACGCCCAGCGTCCTGCCCAGTGACAGGTCCCAGGGGAGAGGCCCCCCTGAGGATGTTGGCCATCCACCTCTCTTCGGATGAGGAAATCAAGGCCCTGACCGCCCCCTCACCCCACCCCAGTCCAGCCCAAAGCTCCCATTCTCGATCCGTCGTTGTGGCGTCGCCGGATTTTGAGATGTCCCCCATCCTTGCAGACCCGTCTGACGGTGACCCGACAACGTTGGCCACAGTCAGCACGCCAACACCACCAATAAACGGCCACCCCACACCCAACGGCCGGAAATCTGCATTCGTGCCGATCGGGACGGCGCCCCCCATCACCTTCCTCCCTAGCAGGCCAACTAGCCAAATCCCTTCCCTCATGTCGGTGAATCCGTTCGCCGTCGGTCCTCCCCCTACGCTCTCCTATGGTCCTTTCCTCCCCCTTTTCTCCCTGCCCTTCCTCCTACCGCAACCCGCCCGGCCTGCGAAGGAAACTCCGCCCATCCATCCATCGAGTTCCGGGACCATCCCAAAGAACATGCCTCAATCCCAACGGCCAGTTCTGGTCAACGCCCCTGGCGAGTGCACTACCCCCACTGACCGTCGTGCTGGGTCCACGAAGAAAGGGCCCCCTCCCTCCCAGACACACCCAACCCCCCCGCCCGGGGAGGTCCTCTCGTGGGTATCCATCACCCGTCTGCGCCCAAATACCACGCAGCGCCAGTTCCACTAGTGCTGGAAGCAGGCCTTTCCCAGCCCGTCTTCGGCTCGTATGGACGTGCTCTCGGCGGAGAGGACCGTGAGAGTCCAGCTCTGTGGGAAGTGTCTCGAAGTCCTAGGTGGCGGAGAAAATAAATTTTCCCAAATAGTAGGAGAGCCCATATGGGTCACTTACCAGCAGAGTCCCCGCCCCGCCCCCAAAAATTAGGTCCCCCGCTCGGAATCCTTTATTCAAAACACTTTCTCCTTCGTCGTTAAAGGGGTGGGCCATGCGACGCCGGACGGCCTGGAGGACCTAGGTGTTCCCGTTCTCACCATCTGTGGGATAATAGCCCGGCGGACGAAGAGGCCGACGACCGTGATGCGGGTCATCACGGAGCTCCATACGGAGGACCTTTGCCGGGGCATAATGCAGAGTGGGATGGACCTACACGGCAAAATCTACCGATGCGAAGCATCTAAACCACCCTTCCCCACTGCCCAAACTAAGCAGTGCTCTCGAAGCCACCAAGACGGCCACGGGGAACGAGAGTGCAACGAGCGGGCACGTTGCGGACGCTCTTCCGATTCACACCGTGCGAGGGAATGCACGGCCCATAAGGCGCAGTGCTCGGACTGCGGCGACGAGCACAGGGCGGAGTTGTCCCCAACGGCCCCAAGCGCCACCCTCGCTCGGTACGGCCGCCACATTTCACACAGACCCATCTGTGTTGCAGGCCATTCCCGCCACCCTGGAGGACACAAAACCCGTGACCAAGAGGGAACTGCTACACCTGCTGTCCATGATATTGGCCAACCTCCACCCGGATCAGCGCCAGGCAGTCGGATGCGTCATAGACGACGCGGAAAACGCCGTACTAGGGATATCAGTCACCCGGCTGTACTCCCGAAATTCGGTTCTCTCATTTTCCTACGCCAGCTTCTTTCATGGATAGGTCCTGAGTTTCATTTATAAATATTCGCGGTGGCTGGGGCCAAAAAAGGCCCTTGCTTAAAGAGCACATAAGGACAAAGGAGGTCGCCATCATGGGGCTGGTGGAGACCTATCTGTGTCCAAACTCTAAAGTAAAAATCTCTGGATTTCAGGAGTTCAACACCGCGAGGCTAGGAAATACTTCGGGAGGCACCACGCTGCTGATTCGAATTGGCATCGCCGCCGTCAGAGAGGACATTCCCCTAGACTGCCTCACCCCGGGAAATGAAGCGATTCTCGCCCGGGTTAAAATTAAGAGAAGAAAAATGCTTATATATGTTATCTATTCTAGGCCCAACGTGTAACTTCCTTTAAAACTCCCGGATCACATTTTGGCGTCATGTCCCACAGCCATTATTTTAGGAGACCTCAATGAAAGGAACACATCCTTCAGGGATCAGGTCACAAATGCCAAGGGGAGGGTTCTGCAAACATACCTACTACAACATCGCCTAACCCGCTTGGATATCCCAACGCCCACCTTCGTGGGCAATGGGTGTTCCTTCCCCAACCACGCCCTGGTAACCGGAAATCTCATGGCACTCTCGGGTGACGTGACGGTTGACGATTGCCTCACCTCTGACTACCTGCCATTTTCCTTTCCCTTCTACCTTGTGGACCCTCTTTCTTGAATCACGATCACCCGACTAGACTACAAGAAAGCTGACTAGGACAATTTCAACCGGACCATAGAAGGAAAAACAAAAAACATAGAAGAGATGAAAACAACAGACCAGGTGGACAGTGCCCTCAAAACACTGGAAGACGCATTTAAACAGGCCGCCGGTTGCATCCTAACGAAGACAATCGTCCCGAAGAGGCCACCACTACCCAGGGATGTGGTGTATATGATTACACAAAAGAGGTCAATAAACCGGGATTGGGTTAGGATGCCACTAGATTCCACTGCGTGGAATCGGATGAAGAAAGGTCATACTCCAAAAAGAAAAAAGTTGGGAAAACGCCTGAAAAACGCAGGATTACAGGGACGGCGGAGCATTCTGGAGAAAGTTTTAAGTGCTGACAGGACAACACAAAGCAGAAGCATGCCCAATAGTCGACAATAATGGGATGCCGATCTCCGGTGCTGCAGCAAAAGCTGAGGAATTCCGGAGAGTCCTGTCAGAAATATAAACGCCAGCCGAAGATCCCCTCTTCGACGAAGATAACAAGGACAGGTGCACTCTTGCCGTGCAAACGGCAGAAGTGCTGTTGCAACCCCTGAAGACACCTGCCGGGATAGAAGACGACCCGATTCTCCAACCGATTTCTGCGGAAGAAATGGAGAAATGCATGCCGTGGAAAAACAAGGGCGACGACGGGATAACAACACTACATGTTAAAAAAGGCCCCGCTTGTACCCCGCTCCAGATGACAACCTTCAATGCCTTACTCTGCGTAGGTTAATACCCAGAGTCTTGGAAAAGAATTACCATGGTAATGATACCTAAGCCAGGAAAGGATAAAGCAGAGAACTACCTCAATCAACCTCAATAGTACCATCGGCAAATGGTTCGAAATAATACTAACCAGAAGGATGAGCACCGTGTTCGAGGCCAATGGTGTCCTGCCCAAACACCAATATGGCTTTTGACCGCGTAGATGCACCTCCGACCCTCTGGTACTCCTGACTAGCGCCGCCACGGAAGCCATCAACAGAAACAGAATTGCTGCAGCACTGTTCCTGGATATTGAGCGAGCATTAGACAGTGTATGGTATGATGGGCTGATGTGTAAAATGGCAAAAATCCCAGCGGTGGGTGCAAACCTGCTGCGCAACATAAACTGCTTCATCAGGGACAGAAACGCAAGGGTAAGAGTGGCCTCTAATCACACTGCGCTCTTTCCCCTCAAAGCAGGTGTTCAGGCCGCTTCGACAGACATTAAAGTTGTACGCCACCCTGGAGCGAAGGATCCTCCGGCAGACCTTCGAACTGCACCCGTTGACTCGTTCCCGTTCTGTATATGACATAACTAATGTTGAACCTCTACTCCACAGGATGTGCCGCCTACGCTGCGACGGGACGAGGAGGATAGCTGATAACAACAGGATGCTTCTGGACAACATCATTAGCACAGCAGGTGGTCCACTGTCGAGAAAGCCAAAGAAGAAGCTGTACTCCACACCGAGATTTATCTCCGACCACCTACATCTCTAGCACCCAGATGTCACGCTGCCTCCTAATAACATCCGACCAACGGTTCCCGCACCCGCGGAGCTAACTATCACCCCATGTTTTCCTCTAAGTCCCAAGAAAACAAGAAAGAAGAGAAAGAAGAAGAAACAACTGACGGAAGAACAGGCGTCCTCCACAGTGACCCCCCCAGCAACCCTCGCCCCAAGTGACTCCCCCCCACCTCCCCAGTGATACCCAGTTAATCACCAGAGCCAGAGACTTTATTTATTTATTTTTATTTATTATATTATTAATATATATCTATGTAAATGCAAATATATTGTTATTTCTTTGAACCTTTTTATGGGAATACTTTCTCTAAAGGTTTTAACCTCTTTCTTTGGGTATTTGCTCCAATAAAACCATTTTTCTGTTTGAGTATGAATTCCGTCAGAATCAGCTTTCGAAAGACATATCAGATTATTTTTTGAGAGGCGATGGCACGCCTCAATGAGTGAAAAGGGACCGGGTACATACTAAGTCCAAAGAAGCTTTGGACATGGATGAGTAAATATACTTAAAATAAACTTCTAGGTTACGTGATAAAACGGTAATATACGAGAAAAGACGACGCAGATATAGTATGATGCAAGACTTGTTACGATTCCAGCAACGTGTCCGTAATTCATCCAAAAACAGCTTCTACTTTAAGTCGTAGATATCTTCAATGAAATCAAGCAAGGCTAAATTATTACCTAAACAACTCACAATGATACCCGTGCTGCATGTGAAGATTAAAATGAGCTGCAATATTATACAGGGGGTTATATATTGAAACGCTTTGTAATTTCCATGTGAATTTTATTTTCACGACCCAGGTATCGTCGCCATGCGACATCATCGGGTAATTTCCATTTTTGTGCATACAAATATCTGGTCTCTGAGGCAGGCGGACTTTGACTCAGAGACTATATGCACAAAAATGTAAATTACCTGATGATGTCGCACACGGACGAAGCCTAGGTCGTTAAAATAAAATTCATGTGAAAATTGCAAAGTGTTTAAATCTATAGCCATTAAGTTATTCCACAAAGTTACGCCTGAAACCATTACTTTCATACATGCTTTTTATACCCGTCATTTAATTAGGGTAAAAGATAGTTTGTGGAGCTGGATTCGGCGAAGGTCGGAATAGGAAGCACACTGAACGGTGAATTAGTGCCAGATAATGGATAATTTTATTCGGCCAAACCATTAAGAGTACCTATAATTAATTAATCTGATCAATTACTTAATTCATGAAAACTCTTTTCTAAATATGAGTACCGTAAGACCATTGGGGAGAAACCATAGATTATTTTGTACATGTCAAATTGAATGAGAACCGGATTAGACTCAGGAAAAAAGACAGAAGGAAAAATATCGGAATACCGTCACACTCGAGCATAAAGATTAATCTTTCGTCTTCTCTATCCACGGAGGAATGTACTTTCTCCATGAACTATTTAAAATAAAATCTCAATTCTTGCATCTATTACAAACTTGTTTCCAACCGTTCCGAATTTATAATTCAAAGCCTTTTTTTCTGTTCCCTTCTCATGGGAAGGAAAATCTGGCAAGAGAATGACTACTTCGGAGCATTATGAATTTTTTAGATAGACCCACCAACTATTCCGTGGAAGAATTCATTCTAAGTTTTTCAAGTGGAATTGTAATCTGTTTCCGGCTTGTATTTAAACATGTGACCTTTAAGTACACTTATCTTTAACAGTAGGATGAAAAAGAAACAGAACACTCTATGGAGACGATAAGGTTCAGTATATTTACTGGGCGTATCCTGATGCTTTATTTTTTGGCTTAACTTCAGTGAAAATTCATGGCCAGCAAATAAAATCTACACTGTTTCCACTATACAATGAAATACGTGATCAGAATCAGCACATCTGAATCTAATGATGGCGACTATGCCATGGAACCGGTCGTATAGAAGCAACTGTCGGTAATGTGACTTTGTGGAAGAAAGATATTCCTAATCATAAATATATCAAAGAACTGGTAATTTACCTCACTTCTTTAATTCCTGATCTGGCCGATTTGGGTGATTTTAAATTGCTATGAAAGGTAGGGAGGTATAAATCCATTTCAGCCAGTAAGACCAGAAAAATAATTGAAAGTAACCAAGTAATTTTCAAATTCCTTCGTGAAAACATATAAAACTTGCTTAATGAATGACATCCTGGCATTAACAGCACACTCTAGAAGGATGTTAGTTAATCCATGGATCTGTCGACACAGGCACTCTTGAAAGATGAGCATTTGTGGTGCTGAAAACTTATCGCCTGGAACCGTCTACTGTGTCTTCTCTACCGTTTCCACGGTTACGGATTTTCACATCCGTGAAGGTCCAATCCGATGAAGGGATGGCTCACCCCTCACTCAGGGTAGAGAATGCGGCCGCAAGAAATTGCGTAGGTGTGTGCGGGCGCTTGAGGAGCTTTTCTATCGAATCCATGGGGAGATGCACGGCGAGGAGGGAGATGGCGAAATAATTTCATTTGCGGGCCGTGTGAGTCTTCGAAGAAAAGACGAGGTCCAAGGGACGGGGCTTGGAGATGATCGTGTTTCGGCCTCGGGGATGATCGGCCGTGGCCAGAACAACAGCGAGAGGATGCGAAGTGGGGCGTAAAAGGAGGGTATTTAATGGGTCGCAGTGGGAAGGTGAGGCAAAAAGTAGCGAGCGTTTCGGGCTGGGTCGAGGAGTAAGATCAAGTCGGCAGATTTAAAAGACACGCTCCCAAATCCCTTTTCGTCGACAGTGCCTTTAGGTTCGTCTCTCGGCGCTGAGCACGCCTCTCGGACCACGAAATCAATTTCAACTCCAATTCCACTTGCAAACATCTTCAATCCATTTTTATTACTTGCTTGAAAGTAGTCATGTATATGAAGCCACTCAGTTTTTATTCAATAGTTTTTAACATTTCAACGCTCAGATACTTCAGTCTGAAAACAAGTGGTAACACTAGTATGTTTCCGTTCGTCGTATCCACCAAAAAAAGTTTCACTAACTTCCAACGTCAATCTTCAGGTCTCAGCGCGTATAAAATTACTGTTTATAGTTTATACAGGCTATCCGTTCTATTTTCATTACTATTATGGCCCCTAAAGTACGTTGGGAAAAATGACATATTAATCTATCGACTTTGCAGTGTTTTTCCTTAATCTTATGCCTCTGATCGTTTCTGCTTAATAGTTTGGCTGTAGCAACACACGTTGATTGTTTGGTAATAACAGTCTACCCCAAACTTCCGTAAAAGATTTAACTAATATTTTTCCTGCAATCAGTTAGCGGATCCCAGTCAAAACTGTCAAATATTCATTCATGCTGTAATGTTAATCGTCACAACTTTTAACAAATGCGCCTGCTTTCCGCTGTTTTCGACTATTTCTGAAACTAATCCCAATTAGCAGAGGGCCCATATACTTGCGGCGTACTCCAAGTGTGGTCTCACGAAAGAAAAATGACATCGCTCCCTAAATTTCTAGCCAGCCCAGAATTTTAAAAATAAATCGTAATTTATGGTTGGCTGTCCGAAATTTGGATGAAGATTTCTCTGGTCTTCCACCGGGTGAGCAGGTCCATGGGGCCCAACATTTCGGAGAACGACTTGTCCTCCATCTTCAGGGGGGTTCTGCTTCCGAAGAAAAAAAAGTTCCCCGTATGTGCTTCCTCCAAGACAGGTTATTAGTAAGGTCACAACTAAGCACTTAAGACTAAATTTGATAACTCATTTTGATATTATGTGCATTTTTCATCGAGTGGATTATTCCTTTTACAAAAGGTTCACAACTGGTATTTTGTTAAAATTGAAAAATTGAATTATAATTGCCAAATGTTTCACTTTTCGTTAGTGTATACGTTATTTTGGCCTACCCTATACACCTATAGTGTATACGGTTTTTTGGCACAATTCCATTAGACTCGTCAATTACCCTTCGCAACTCAACATTGTACTCAAAGAGGCAAACTTTCCTCGAAGTAACGGCATTGATATAATTAATTTACAAAAGGAATCACGAGGGATCCAAGACACTTCCATAGGGTACACCTGATGCTACTTTTACTCCCTGGAGAGTAGTGTACGACGGGTCACTGAGCAACCCGCGAGGCCTGAAGGTGCCTAAATCTACCGTATATTGGAGAAGTGTACATTGGAGAAACAGGTCAAACCATAGATGAAAGAATTAAAGAACATGAACATCGCTACTGGCTATGCCAACCGGCGAAGTCGGTCGTAACAGAACGCTCCATCAACCGCGATAATATCTTTACATTTACATCTTTACACGGCTGGTGACCTACCACTCCCTGCCACACGCCCAAGCGGCGGCTCGCGGGGTAGTATGTAGATGTAGATGTAGATATCATTGAGTGAAAAGAGAAGGAACTACTCTGCCACTCCAACGGATATTGGGACCAATTCACCCGAGAGGCAAGAGAATTCGCCTGTCGACCAATAACTTTAACAGGGACAAAGGATTTCACCAAAGCAGGATCTGGAACTCAATCCTTAAAAAAAAGGTGGGAATTACTATCAGAACGCCGGTTAAAATTTAGGTTAAACCTTTTAAGTAAATTCGAAACCGATTTGTTCACAGATGACGTTAGATATATATTAAGAACCCCTGCGTATTATGCTAGGTTTGATCAAATTAACAAGATTAGAGAGATTGATTGTCGTGCCGATAGATTTAAAATGTCATTTTTCCCGCGTACCATAAGAGAGAACAATAGGCAGCGTAGCAATGGGATAGGTAGGTGAAATATAGTTAGAGTAGTCTATAGTGCATGATGCATGTAATAACAACCAATAATCCCATTCTTATTATGTAGATACTAACCATCTAGTTGCATGTGACCCTATTATCTAGCTTGTCTCCATTAAATATCCTAGTTGCATGTCAATAGTGCATATTTGGTGATCTTTACCCCTGCCACACGCCCTCGTGGTGGCTCGCAGGTTATTACGTAGACGTAGACGAAGTGGAAGGAGAGGAGGAAAATGGCCTTAGTATCTGATGCCCAGAATTCTGGTTGCGCGGAAAACCATATTTAAGATTCAATATCCGATTCTTAGCCGCCGATTTCCTGTTTCAGTTGGGATTTGTAATGTACAAAATATACATTGTTTTACTTAGAAGCTCTTCGATAACTTACGCGTCAATATACTTACATTCTGACAAAAAGACTGAGCTGGGCAATGCATTTTCTCAAACAACGTATAGTGCTATTCCTAGCCCTTGAAGAAAAGAAAACTATTATCAAACATTTCACCCGGAAAATGTTCCGCAGATTGTTCCGTAGCAGCTGATTAATCCTCTAAGATTCTTTAAAGCGTCAAAAACTATATTTAAATTGAATTTGAAGTGTCATATATAAGGGGTTTTTTTTGATTTATCACAGAGCAAAATAAGTCAAAGAAGTATATTTTATCTGTGCCAGCTATTGATATTCACTCACGATAACCATGTCTACTATTTGAATATTGGAAGACCATTTGTACGCATGTGACTATAATACGCCTCAATGGCCTATTCAATATTCTAGCACCATTGACTAAGATATTATAGAACCGTGTTAACTAAGGCCTTGACAAATACCACATTCGCGCTCACAAGGAAGGTATCCTTCTAATAACGTCACCCAACCTCACTACTAATTCTTCAGTTGAATTGTAGGAACTCATCAATATGCTATAAGGGTAAATACACATAAAAATATGATCTGGCCTCCATGAGAAGTCAAAAAAAATACCATAATGTAAGTTACTCTGAATGAAAAAAAATCCCCAAATTTATAATTTCCTCTCTGAATAGATGAGAAAATTCAGCAGGGAAATGAAAACAAATTTTGAAAATATACTGGATATAGACGACAAATGCTGAAAATAGGAACTTGGACTATGGAAAAAGAATGGCAATATTTTACCAGCATGCAAACAAAGCCGTCAACTCTAGGAATGAAAAATCAGAAATTAGGCTGGAAAAAACTTTTCTGAGATGGCTAACATACGTATAGCTAGCCGCAAAAGTAAATTTGGATTGCTCTGCTGTGCCGCGACACGGATGGAGCTTGAATCACGGGAAATTTTTTCTTGCGTTGGCCCTCCGTGAAGGAATCACACCGTGGTCATGGTGATCGGGTGGGGGGCGTAAGATGGTGAAGGTGGGGGAGAGGAAGTGACGGGCGCGAGAGAGTTTCGTCCCAAAGAGTGAATGGGACTGCGGCCTTCCAAACTGGTTGAACCACGACGAAAATTCTGTCGAGAACAGAGGCTGAGGAAGACGGAATATGAGTCCTTAACCAGCAAACACGAATTGCCCAGTAGGCAGAGAAAGAAGCGCTGAATAGAAATGAGTGATTTCGTGGTGTGTGTCCTTATGAATCGATACCGCTGTGAGCCTAACATTTCTCATTTTGTAATTAATAAACTAATTCTGTGTTACCTCACAGTAAACGAACGTAAAACTAAGTTTCTGTTACAAAATAGAAAAAAAGAGTTAATAATCGGCAAAACATCACCACTGAGAACTACAACTTTGGAGGTATTAACAACTTCACCTGTTTGGGTACCAATGTGTCCTCTGACAACGATGAAACCAAGGAAACAAGGAAGCGAATAGATGCAGCAAACCGTACCTTCTACTCCCTACTTCCTGTCTTTATGTATAGAAATATGCACATGGAAACAAAGGTCTAACTCTATAAAACCCTTATACGTACAGTTCTGTCATACGGAAGTGAAACATAGACAATAACGGCCAAACCTTCTGAACTACTGGATAGCCTAGAAAGAAGAATGCTAAGGAGAACCTTAAGGGATATGGATATTTCGTTGGAACCGTGAAATATATTAACTGTACATAGAGTCTAACATTTTCACACATTTAACTAATGAGGCTCCGATGGGCAGGACATGTCCAGCGGATTCTAGAAACGAGGGTGGCAAAAATAATCCGTTTGGAGACAATGGGAGGAAAGAGACCAGTGGATAAACCAAGGGCAAGTAGGGAAGATAAATTAAGCAAGGATGTAAAAGATCTACTAAAGATCAGGAACTGGAGATAACAGTCAAGAGACCGAGATGGATGGAGATGGAAAATTGACGAGGCCAAGGCTCAACTAGGGCTGTAGCGCCATTGGAGAGAGAGTGAAATTTGCAGTTTGTTGTTTTCCATCATGGATAAATTTCCAAAGCAGCCCCTGACATTGTTCGTTTTGTTTACAAAGTAAAGTATCAAATTGACTAAATGTTAATACAACAGACATACTGGAATATCTTGAAAAATAAATAAAGCTATCCAGAAGCAAATATCTAATCAGGCCATAATTTAGTCATGTAAGAGATATGTATAGCTAAAGCTAAAGAAGCTGTGGAAAGGGAGAACAAAAGAAGTAAAACCAATAAAAAATTACAAAAGATGGGAATATGAAGAAGTTAGCTAGAGGATTCAAAAAGCACTTAATAACAAAAAGTATCATGAACTGTGTGCTCGGAAGATGTAAGGAAATCAAGGGAAGCCTAAGAGATTCAGCGTAAAACATATTAGGAACTGGTGTAAGACAGAAATTATGGAAAGAATGGGTCACACAGGAAATGTAGAATAAAATGGAAGATGGTGGAGAGACAGAAAAAAAGGAGAAGTTAAAAAAGACCTTATAATAAACTTAAAAGAGAGACCAATATAGCTAAAGAAAAATGGAATTTGGATAAGTGTATGGAGGTAGAAAAAATGGAAGAAGAGGGAAGATATGAACTATGAGACTATCTAAAGATGAGCATATAACTTGTTAAAATGATGTACATTATTTTCACTCGTGCATTCATATTTTTCACAATTTTTTTATAATATGATTAATTTCGGTAGGACAAAACATTCGTCGGAAAAGTCCATGTATGAAGAGGACGAGGGCGAGACCCTTGACGATTTTACTTAAAAAATTCACATCTTATCTCTTTTTTACTCACCGCTCTTCCACATCAATGATCATTTCCCTCGATGTAGATGTTCCCTTAAAAACTATAACTTAGTACCTCTGTTCACAAGAAACCCACAAACCTGCAGCAGTACTTGCATTGGGACACCTGTCGTACCGATCACTGCACACGCTCCCTCCCATTTTCACTGGCACGTGAAGGACGCCGTTATTGCTTCAATGATTTTCATTTATTTTATTCTTTGAAAGATTTGGAAACCGCCTTGGTGAGTCGGACATATTCTTTTTGTGAGGAAACAGCTCGACAGGTGAATGAAAACTCACGGAGACCGTCCTCCATGCCTAAACCTGAATCTTCTTCCCTTGATCAGCTAATCTACGCTAATAAGTTTCATCTGGGTCTTGATACTGCACTGAAAAATCTTCTGAAGTCTGCACATTCTATTCTTAGCTCTTCTCCTTCAACTTCTTTTTTACGAAGAACTGCCGCGCTCCACTTCCGCCATACTCCCAATCTCCAAAATAGTCTCTGGATCCGCGAGATCCAACAAACTTCTCTTGTGGGCATTGTTGCCAATACCCCTCTCATGGGATCGAATCCTTGCAGCAAGCCCCGTTGCTTTACCTGCCCACTCAACACTTTGGATTCCACTCTCGGATGATAATATTGAATTATGGTTGATGTCTCTAGACTAAAACGTATGCTGTTCTCTTACGGAGGAATATTGAAATTCTCATAGGGTGTTTTTCCAACCCCCGTTATCGTTCTAGGGTTAAGTACGTATCCATGAGCTCTCCGTCATCAATCCTAGGATTGGGTGGATTATAAATTCCTTTAACCTTAATATTCAGTATCAAGCCACTAAGGGCCACTAGTATTCATATTTTTACCTACGTGTCATATTGATGTCCATTAAAGACTAGGTTGGATCTATTTTTCCAAGGTTTATCCTTAAGAACAAGTGGAACTGACGCAAGTTGCACACTTTTACACCCACGAATTGACTCCGTTGGGGGCAATGTGCTTGAAATGTGACGGTACTTCCTCTGCTATGATAATATTTCACGTATGGACTCAACCCTGCTTAAGACACATTGCTAACGATCTTGCCACCAGAGGAGAAATATTCTTGGAGGATATCTTGAAGGTAGTGTGCGTAAAATCAATATGCACTTTGAGTGATTTCGAGTTTATTTCCCGTCGCTGCTTGGAATTCCCGACCAGCAGAAGGTGCGCGCAATTCACTCCTTGGCAGCGGAGTGGCCTACCTTATTCTCTGAGTCCATCTAAGCCCACCTGCGCAATACATTACTTCGCAGTCGGTCATTGCCGGCGACTAGGCCGCGAATGTTTCTATGTTCGCAAGGAGTCGTGGTGTAAAGTCTTTGTGTAGGACTTTGTGATTCTTAAGATACTGAGAATGCACTTACCAGAACCAGATTTTGAACGAAGAAAAAGAAAGTTATTTCTTCCTACAAATGGAAGAAACGTATACTGAATTGATGGATTCTTTCGTGGCAGTCGAAGTGGGTATCTATTTGATATTTTTTGCTAGTCCATTCCAACATCAGTGATTTCTTGTATCATGGTTACGAAAAAGGACAAAAGCTGGTAGTCTTTGGTAGAAAAATTATATGGTAGTCAGTAACGCTATATTTAATAATCATAAAAGAAGAAGATACACCTGGACTTTACGAATTAATAAAGTAAGGTATCACATTGACTAAATATTAACACAAAAGCAATACTGGAGTAGCTTGACAAATGAAAGAGCCATCCAGGAGCGGATATCTACTCAGGCTATAATGCAGTCATAGTGCAGATATATAACAGAAAAGCAACGACTGTCTCTCCGTCGCTTGCAATGGGATCCAGTGTCTTGGATCCAAGCATTACCTCTAGGTGATTAGCAATGCATTTCTTATCATATTTTTATTTAGAAATGAATTCTGACGATATTTTGCGTTTTAGATTAGGGCTATTGAAATAATTGTATAGAAGTGGTATTGTTTTATTTATATCTGGTTTTTATCAATTTTTAAGCATTATTCCGGATATGGCAACGGACTCGGTTGAAATTCCGGGAAATTAACCTGGAAAGGGTTAACGGTCGTAATCCGGTAGACGGAAGATATTTCTTGAAAAACAATACGTTCCCTCGAGGTCCATCGCCACACGTGCTTGGAAAGTGCTCATGCTGATTTATAACTCAATAAAAGCTCTGGCATGGCATTTAGTGTTTGTGTCCTCAGTGGAAAACGGTGAAGCAAGTCAACAGGTAACCTCTAATTAAAAAAATTACTGCGACAGAAGAAGAAGAAGAAAAAACTGGTTACCAAGGAGCCTTAAGTATCGTCATTTGGGGGTCAATGTCTATTGGAGTAAGGTACTCTTATTTTGAAGAGGTTTCATCGACCCATCGATTTGACATTATTCTGCATGGAAAATAATAAGCAAAATAAGCCCTTTCAAAAGTATGCGTTGATTGGGCCAGCGACAGCTGAAACGATTGCAGTCAGCTCGGAGGTGCCTTGTCAAAAAGATCTCGGAAAAACTTTTTGGAAAGTTGTAAAACAAATGAATCTGAGGAATATGGAGAATACCGTCAGAATGTAGATGGAGTGAAAATGCTAAGAAAAGTGAAAACGATCCTGGAGAAATTGATGGTGAAATAACATTTGACTGGAACTATAGAGAGAGACGCGTGGCCCAACGGAATGTGAGAAATGGTATGCTGAATGCGGAATTGACTGACGCAATCCAATTTCCGTGCTGTTTGTAAAAGAAGAAGTAATTATAAGTGGACGCCACTTGTGAAAAGACAATCGTATGCCGAAACCTTTGAAAATGAGGCAACAACCGAAAAGATACCGAAATTGGTCCAAATGCCATTGAAAATACGACATGGAGAAGTGTTGACATGGGGAAAAGTTTCTCGTTGTGGTCTTTTTATTGATCCTGAGCACAATTTCACATTTACCTCACCTGAAAATAAACACTAGGACGCCCGGAGTTTTCAACATCCGAATTCAGCGGCCAAAGGGGTGGGTCATTTTGACCCACGGTAATTCATGAAATAATTCCTCTCTGTGCACCATTAATTTTACATTTTATAGTTTTTTCTTCAAACTACCACTCTATTTCTTCACACAAATCGACAATTTTACTTTGTAACATTCATAAGTTTGACAATATTGATGATTTACTGATGTAAAAACTCACGGCATTTGTATCATTTTTATCGTTTTTTCAACTTTATTATTTTTTCCTTGCCTAAAATGACATAGCACAGTATAATACGATGACCTTTTGAATAATTTAATACATATCTGTAATTTTTCAAAGTTGGTTTGAATTAATAAGCTGAACATATTAATTTTAGTTCGAGTACCTGCGAATTTTCCCAAAAATCAAAAGCAACTAACTGAGGGATTCTTATTAATGCAGTGATGCACATTTATAAAAATGATATATTGTGCACAAAATAAATTCTATTGTTTATTATTTAGTATAATAAAATTTTTATATCGTTTCTTGTTAATGTATTTGGCATATATATTCAAAGTTGTTTTGGCACACTTCCCGCTGACCTCGCAGAATCGATGTTTTATTCCCTTCACAATTCTCTACAGTTTGACAACTGAGTCTTTTTGCATCCCATTCCCCCCAATCTATTTAGACGGTTATCCTCGGCCGCGTCGCCCTCATCCGCTACATACATGACATAGGACTTTTCCGACGAATGTTTTGTCCTACCGAAATTAATCATATTATAAAAAAATTGTGAAAAATATGAATCCAAGAGTAAAAATAATGTACATCATTTTAACAAGTTATATACTCATCTTTAGATACAGTCTCTCTTGCGTCTTTACCACATTCATCGTCATGTTCTGAGGAATTTCCCTGATGTGTTTCCCCTATGACATGTCTTCAGTGATGGTGATACCTAAGTATTTAATAGATACTACGTTAGATATTTTCTTTTCTTTGATGCTATAATTATTTCGGGGAAAGCCATTCTTTTTCCAAAAGTTCGTTATCGCGCATTTCTTCAAATTTAATTGTAGCCACCAACTATCACACCAGTCATCAATCGCATCTATATCCTTATCTAAAGACAGGATGTCCTCTTCATTTCCAATTTCCTTATACACTACTGCATCATCGGCAAAAAGACGGAGCTTGTAATTTTTACTACTGTATTCAAGTCATTTACGTGGAGAAGAAATAAAATTGGGCCTATCACGCTTCCCTGGGGAACACCCGATGTAACTTTTACTTCGCCTGAGCTGACACCATCTAATACCACCCTTTGAACGGGTTCATCGAAGAAGTCTCCTATAAATAAATATTTCAACATTTACTCTGTTACAGATTTTAAATACTCTAATATTCGCTTGTTATTTCTCTTCTACTGCGCAACCTTTGCTGCGCTCTGAGTTGGCTGACGGAATGTACTTCCTCTCCGCCCCCTCCATTTTTAGATGCAAGCTGCCTTGTTTCGAGTCGAGTCGCTCTCACTCTACGCGCTTGGGCACATAAGGTATTCTCTTTCCATTAGCTTCAGATGCAGCATAACGTGGCCTCGTCCGGCGAATAACTTGATAATAAACTATTTTTGCGCTTAAGTTCTTCTTCTTCTTTTGCTTTTGTGAATTAAGTGGATCAACTCTTAAGCAAGGGACATCTTATAGTTCATGATACGTCACCATCTAATGACATAGAGTTTTATCCATGAAAATAAGCTTAAAATAATCAAATCACCTCTTGTGTTCATCACTACATTATTTCAGCATTTTAGTTTCCTTTTTGAAAAAATAATCCACTGTATATTGCTGTAGTAGCCGTTTCCTTAAATTTTTTAAGAACACGTGTATGTTTGTTTCTGAAGATTGGTACCAAGTTATAGAAAATTGGGGCAAAAAATTCGTATGAACATTTTTAAAACTTCTTATAGGGTCGTGGTATTGCAACTAAGCTACTGGGCTTTAACCTAACAGAAAACACTTTTAGGTTCCCTAATATATGCCCAGATCTGGTATATAAAATTCGCAAAACCCTAAACACAATCAGATATTTTAACGGTAAAGTTTCCAGGGATTAAAATAATGGATAATATGGTTCAAACCTAACTGTACCCATTTAATTATTATTTCTGGGCCACTTTAACTGGATTTTTATCTGAGCCACAATAACTGGATTCAGTTTAGATTGGTAGGCACCACCTCAACAGATTATTCTATATTGCAACTTTGAGTCATCATATGAAAAAGAAACTGTTCTCAATACTGGGAATGGGCAGACATATTCCAATAAGTAAAAATTTCGTAATGCGGAAGTCGTATAGTTTTTCAATTTTTCTAGATGATAATCCCAGTTGAGGAATTGGTCAGTATGTATTCCTAAGTATTTGACGGGATCGACTTGTTCGACTTGTGGTGAGGTCAGGGAATTTTACCAGAATGTGAAATATGAAAGCAAAGGTTTCCAACCTAGAGTTACATATTGTAAAGATAAAGAGGAAAATTTAATTAGAGATGGGAAAGATAATCTAAGGAGGTGGAAAGAGTACTTTTAGGAATTGCTCAATCAGGATTATGTTGGGGTATATGGGAAGGATGAAGAAGCAACCAGCAAGAATGAGAGAAGAGGAAGAAAATATAGAAGAACCAGCGCTTGCAGAGGTCAGAAATGCCATTAAGGAATTGCGTAACAACAAGGCCCCAGGAAAGGATGGAGTAACGCCTCCGCGTCCGCGTAGGCTCCGCGGAGTCATCTGAAGGAAGCAGCAAAACTTCCGAAACTTTTGTCAGCAAGATGATACAACTCGGAAGTTCAACTGCTTCCCGTAACGGCTGGCAGAATAAGACAATCGAGTCTAGTACCCAAATAGTTTCCGAAATATTTTCAAATTACTTTTACCTTGTTTATATGCGGTGATTAAAGCAAATAACGTGGACAAAAAGTATAAGTATATTTTTATATTAGTTATCTCAATTCATAATGCGTTACTATTAATATGTATCTACAAATATAGTTATATGTTCATTTTCGTCTATGCAAGACACTGGTTTTTGTTCACGAGTCTATGTTCTCAAGAGCAAAGAATTTTTATATTATAATTCCCTTCTTTTTCAATCATATTTTGCCGGTATATTTTTACTTTTTCCTACCTCGGCCGTGATTTTAATACGACTTATCAGGTATGGATTCATGGTATTCCGTATATAAATTTATCGCTCAATATAATTGAAGTTGTTTTTATCAGTAAAGGGAAGTGATGTATTGAGAATGTATTCCTTCAGATAATTATGAAGCGTGGGCTTAGGTAACATATTTTTATTTCCTAATATATCATTTTAGTAAATATCAATTGCATTACTTGCACGAAGGTAATAATGTAATGAAATGTACCAAGGAGTAATGTATTTTATATAGTCCTTGGTATTCCGAACCCCAGGGTAAGTCGCATATAACTCATCAGCTATAACCACTCCAGATTTTCCATCATGACCAATTCTGGTTTTTTTGTCATCCCGGTGCTACGTTGATGTCGGAATCTTGTTTCAATGCCGTAAATAAATATATATCATTTGTTGTTTGGGTGCTTTTGGCAATAATGTTAAATTTTTATGAATATTAGAACAAGATAAAAAAGAATTGCGACCTCTACAGGGTGTGACACAGGGTGGCATGTCCTTTTATATGGTACGAAAGCATTTATGTACTAATCGTACAGAAGATGTAGTCATCTTATGAGCAAATGACCTTATAATTCGCTGTTTAATATAATAAGCGTTGCTGCTCTCCTGAAATTTACCTTTAGGCGTTTTCCTGCAATATACTTTTAAATTCCCAATTTCCTTATGTGGTACCTTGGTTAACGACGGCCTTAGTTAACAACGTACTTAGTTAACGACGAGTGGCTGTCAGCAAAAATGCCTTGGGTAACAACGCAGGCGGATTTCAACGAAACATGACCCCTAATGAGAAAAAAATCCGATATTAGGCATAGACGGCCGACAGATTTTGAGAAAATTACATTTAAATTATGCTAAGTATTCATACGCCATTTATAGTTCCTTTACACAACTTGTATTAAACGGTGTAAATATCTTTATATACTGAAATTACAGTGTGTCAGTGTTGGTGCTCTAATGTAACAACGTGTTCGATCGTGATATCAACGAATCGTGGTTTACAATAATCTTTTAATTTTAAGTACAGCATCGTTACATGCAAACACCTCCTTTTTTCCGGTAATAAGTAAACTACAAAGTTGCTATTACAATTTTGTATTTACTTATTTATGTATAGGTTGGTAGCGTTTTAGTCCGAATAGAGTGCGATTGTTTTTTCTTCAATATCTAACTTTGACAATCATATTCTTACTATAGTGAAGTATTGGTAGCTCTAAACACTTACGTATTACACGTGACCGCGTGCATTTCAGCGTATCTGTTCATAATATATACATTTAAAATTCTTTCGGAATTCACATGACAATGATGCATTGGAAATATACTGAAAAAAAAGGTCTTGAGTAAAAAGATGAAAATGGATCGAGGCTTTATTAATGCATCGTAACTTACCTGTAATCAGAATAGCTTAGTATATGAATGAAATAGAAGCGGCTCAGGTTCATCAGTAACCACTTCCGATAACATCTTAAAATACGTATGTAATATTACTATCGGTGATGATTTCAAAGGTCTCTCGATTGACTGGAAGACATGCAGTTTAAAAAATGGAGACACAGATAAGGAGTTGTGCGACACTCTTCTTAATACTTAAACATCAAACTTTTTGCTTCAATCAGTTACAACATCCAAGAATGGAAAGAACGTGCTAGAATTTTTGATGGGAAACACACCTGAGGGCTTCCTTATTGTTGTAACAGTGAACTGAATTAGTGACCACAAAGCAGTAAGTTGAAGAGGGAAAGGAGAGACAGAGCAGAGCAACGGATCACCTCCTGGTATATACCAGGAGAATTAGTACCCAAACCACGGCTGCGATACGCACAGATACGGGCTGCTCCAGGCTGTGGGTGGTGGCCCATGTCGGCACAAATGATACTTCCGAGCATGGAGCTGACGAGATATTAAATTCCTTCAGGGATTTAAACTCAGAGGTGGAACGCGTTCAGAGTGCATCTGGTGATGATTTGCGACTGACCATTTGCACTGTTTTTCCGTGGACCGACCACGGTCACCATGTTCGGAGCACTGCCTGAAAAGGGGGTTAGGGGAACTCTCTGTAGGCACAGAAGCTGGATTCGTAGATCTTCGATATTGTGATACAAGGTAAGAAGTATATGGAAGGAATACATGGAATAGGAACTGGATCCCCGAAGTCCTCGTAAGATTGGGCACATTGTGATACAAAGTACGGGCCAAAGACCATAGCGCAACCAACACCGGGTAAATCTTATGTGTTTTTTACTACTGCTGTTCATGGGCTACGTTGCTAAATCTATACGCGATTGTTTTCCGTTATGGTGAAATTATCCTTACAGTCCAAAGAATTATTTGCAATGAACATGATCATAATGCAATGTTTCCTCGTGCATTCATTCACTAATGATTTGAATTTGTAAGATCTGTAAATGTTCTCACAATAAATGGAGAACTGCATTAAGAATTGATATTTTCAACATATAATTTCTTACCGCAATTGTTAGACAATAGTTATTTCATTTAAGGCATCTGGTTTTCTGATTTTGACACCAAAAACTGACTTTTGATCCTTAGGAACACTCGTTAGCATCTTGCACTTGCACAACTTCTCGTTGGAGTACGATTTGTCCGACAGGCCGGACGAGTGCGCAGATCAACTTATGCTACTGGCAATCGCAGAATTAGATCATTGAGAAAGTTTTAAACTATCAAAAGCTATTGATTGCCATTGTTTTCCAGTGCCAAAATAACACTATTGGAACATGCTAAGAATACGCCGTGTGGTATTGTTGTATAAATGCTCACCGCGTAAAATATGACTTTGGGTTTTTCGTTTTTCGGCCCCAGGCAGAAAGAAGGAACTCGTATCCCCCGATGTAAAGCATTTAAACCATGAGTGAACCCAGACCCAGTAGCAGCCACTGTTTGTTTCACTTTTCAGAAGCTCATCTAAATTTTTTACCGACTCACGCTTGTAAAAAACCTTTCCTCAAACGAAAATCCGAGTCATCAACAACGCAACGGCGATTATCACAATTGTGATACAAGCAAAGGTCTCAAGAGAAGACAAAATCTTACATTTGATGATCTCGGCCCAAATACGTAAGACAATTGAAGAAGAGCCGGAAGAACCAAACTCCCTCCCCCCTTTCATATCTGACGTAATAATTGAATGGGCCATTACTCCCCCTATTCCCCCGTAAGCGAAAGGAAAAATTGTTTATCAGTTTAGAGGTCCATTCGCGCAATCCGATTTTAATATATTTTTCCAGAACAGTGATAGCTTATCACTACTTCAACAACTTCGTATTAAATATTAACGTTTTAAATAACATTTGCACTTAACTAACGTTAATTTATTTCCAAAAAGTTTTTCCTAACTAAAGTGTAATTTTCCGAAGCAGACTACGCTAAATATATTTCATTCGATATCTTGATCGTTCATTGAAGCGATGAGCGTCAGTAGCATGTATATTGTCTCTTGAAGCAAAAAATTCTTCCCTTTCGAAAAATCCTTGTCTCATAAAAAATAGCCTTCTCTCACCAACTTATCTAATGGCATAAAATCCTCCTTGGGAGGCGGTAGCATTCAGCACGGCACAAAAGCCGGTAAGGAAGACCTGACGAAGTCTGGCCATAAACAATGCATAGCTCCCTTTGTATTCGAGATAAAGTTACAATTCACCCACCAAAAATAAATTTACAGTTTTATCTGACGCAATGACCGAGAAATATACGAATGTGAATAAAAATATCGAAAAAAAGTTACGGTCCAGAATGGGTTAATTCTGCACGCAGCATATATGGACCGGTAGTGTATGATACGAAAGTAAGTTGGCGATTGATTCCTACCTTACAAAAATCGGAATTTTTGGCCCAAAGATACTTAACTACATATAACATCGTCCAAACTCAGCTAGAAACATAAAAAGGTTTACCGATATGGTAAATAAGGTATAAAAACTTTCCCTACAAGTTTTACGCTAGTGTTGAGGACTGTTTACCGACAATTGAGTGAAGAATATAGCCACGGAAAACTGCCACGAAATGGCTAGCGGCTGAAATTGCGGCGCGGTAAAAAAATGTAATATAATTTAAAAAATATAGTAAAAAACTCGTCACTTCTTTGTCATTCGAGATACAGTTACGATTCTTTCACCAAAGATACATTGATAATTTTAACCAAATTTAATACGCAGCATAAATAGACCTATATAGTTTGATACGAAAGTTAGCAGGCGATCGATTTTGTACCTTGCAAAATTCCTGATTTTTCGCCAAAAGGATATTTAAAGAAATATAACTATGTTAAACTGAGTTGAAAACAAATGTAAATTCCCCTCTATTGATATGAATGTATAATAAACGTCTTCTGCAAGTTTCAGCTTAATACTGTGAGAAGTCTGCCGGCAACTGGATAAGGAATATAAACTCGAAAGGGCCAAGTTGTTTGCCGAAATTCAAGGAATTATTTTTAATAACTATTATTATTTACAAAATCGACCAACTATTATCACCACTAAACTAAGCTTCTCTTTCTACTTCAGTGCACATTTATTTAAACCTTATAGCGCTCTATTAATTTTCAGGCTTGTGCGCGCAGCGCGCTAATTCTTCCTCCTCGTCAAAAAATTCCTCCCTCGCCATCTAGGTTTTTCTTCCGGAACTACTTCAAAAATAAATACGGTATCTGGGCGAGCGGTGAACGCTCTATATTCCATTTTCTCTATGATTGTGCTTTTCCATAGTTATTTATTGTTAACGTACAACGCGTTTTACTGCTTGCTACTTCTTGAGGCACAATTGTTTATCTTTTATTTATTTACTGTTACGACAGTAACCTTACGCTAAGACGGGGAGTTTGGAGAATAAACAGATTTGGGATTTTGGGATTGGGATGGGACATGTGACCTAATCAATTTTCTCCTGCCTTCCACCCCAAACTTAGTTTTTTTCTCTTATTGTTTCTCTTAGCGTAAGGCTACCATCGTAACAATCAATAAATAAAAGATAAATAATTATACCTGAATATGCATCAAGCTGCGAAACGTGTAAAATAAATAACTGTGAAAAAGTTCAGTCCTTATTTACAATGTGAATTCGAATATTTAATGAGTCACATTGTGAAAAATTATCGCGTTCATAATTCAAAATTACGAATTTATAGATTTGTTTATTATATTATTTATCAACAGAGACTTTAACATATCATTGTCAATATAGACGTAAGTACAAGTTGACACCTGGGAAATAAATAATAGCCTGACAGATATACTAATGAGCTGAAACTTTGGTCGGTAAACAAACGAAATGTGAAAATATAAGTTCAATAAAATACAATTTATGAGCTAGCTCATCAAGATTGTAAATATATGACTCAATCTATACACACTCACGATTACTCCCGTAAATAATATGTGGTCCGCAGGATTCAGTCTCAATGGTTGAAGGACAAGCGGTAAGTAGCATGTGGTATTTTCTCCATAGTTTAGTTAAAGGAAAACGTTCACTTCACGTCTCACTTCGGTCGATTACCAAGAAAGAATTTAATGGAGTGTTTTACAAATTTTCTAAGGATTGGCCATGTAAAGCCACTCCGGTTTTGTTGCCAACATGACAAATTCCCGGGGCAACAAGAAACAGACAACAATTTAGTGATGAGTTTATTACCACTTTGCTTTGTTATTCACTAAATAAATACGAGGGTTGAGAAAAATATGCTATCAGAGAGGAAGGGCAATTCCTTCCAGAGTAAGAGTGGCTCCGCTCAGATTGTTGGGATCCTCTTTAATGCTATAATAATTTTCACGCCAGCTAATTATTATTTGAGACAGCGTTTTGTAAATCAAAAGAGGTAAACCAATATTTTCCTATTTTCATTCCGGTTTAAACTCGAATATTTTTCAGAGTGATGCCGCTGTTTTAATATGTGGGCACGCTACTTTATGTGTACATTACAATTTAGAGTCATAAAATACGCTCCAGTCACATAATTTGTCACGGATATATACCAAGAGCCCAAAGACCGTAATTCCTACGATATATATACCTATTTTAAAATGATCCCCTCTGAATAAGAAAAATATAACTGTTATCAATTATCTTACCAATGATATCGATAAAGAATATTATGAGGATAATTTTATTGGTTGGAGTTTTTAAAACAATAACGGTGAGTGCATCATGGTAGTAATTACTGCTCTTCAAGTTTATGGCATTGTGCATCGTTAAAGAGGTCTTTGCGGGTTTCCTCCCGCACTATGGTGAACCGAGAATCTATACCATTTCCAAGAGTAACACATGAAATAACACTTGGCCAAGGTAGAAGGGAATAGGGGAACGGACTGCGTTGATTTTTTTCAATGCACATTATCTGAAGTTGAAATGAAATTACCAAAAGAGGCGCTTTTATAACGTTTTTGACTCTGTTTTGTCGTATTTTAGGTTTTAATGAAGATTTTGTGTCGGCCACAATGGCAATATAAGCGCCTTCTTGACTACGCATTTCAAAACGATAGACGTTCATGAGGTGGCTTTCAGCGTGTTCAAGTGGAAATAATTAGTTGCTAAAAGACATAGATCATTTAAAAAATCTAACATAATATTATAGCAGGGTAGCACTGATATATGATGCAAGTTAGCGGTGTCCAAAGAAGCCTTCAGGTATGAGAGGGGTCTAATTAGGAAGAAAAACGAGGAAGTGGTTGATGTGGTTTCTTGGGGAAATTAGAAGGAGGCAGAGGAGGTGGTTGGCGGAGCCTATGTTGGACAAAGGGTTACCGAAGGCCCTAGTATAAATAAATACATAAATTTATTGCTGTTCTAGGACCTTGTCCTATGGATCACATACAATTTCCTAAGTTGAGACTTATGCGAAAGCAATTAACAAAAGAAAAACTTGCAAAACTAAATACAGTCAGATGTTATAAAAAAATTGGACGAGAATTGCACCTTAGGCGCTGTAAAAAATAGACATTTGACTTTCAACACATACATATTGACCAAACACAGTAATAAAAGAATTAAACAAAAGCAAGATGAAATGTGTAGATTGATGAATTTTAGCATTATTATAAATATTTATAATACTTAGATTAAATATCTTCAAATTGAATTACAGTAATGTTTTTCAAACTAATAAGTGATTATTTTTATTGGAATTGTTGAACACTGGTAGAAATGATTATATCATTTGGAATATTATTCCATACCCTCATGGCAGAGTTGAGTTTGGACAACTGATACACTGATGTTCTTAATTTGGGCATTTTGTATCGTCTTCTGGCTCCTACTGGTCTATTAGCATTACTTAAGTCAAGCATTAACATTTCACAAAGATAATCCGGTGATTGCATGATAATATATTGTACACAAATATAGCTAACTGAAGTTTAATTTTTGCTGAGGTTCCAACCAAGATATCTTAACATAATGAGTAATATGATCACAGATATTAATGTTATATACATACCCTTGGGCAGAATTTAACAAGGTTTGCAACTTCTTATTTAATTCACCAGTTAGGTCAGTGGGAACAATAATCAATATGTGGAACTATTAGACAATTAACCAGTTTTTTTCCGTACCTCTATTGGAATTAAGCTTTTGAATTGTTTCATCTGTGTTAATGTTTTATACACCTTGTTTGAAATAGAAAATACATGTTCATTCGAGGTTAGCGTATTATTTATATTGAACCCTATATTGATTACCCTGTCTGAGCAGTCAATTTCAGTGTCTTCAACTTTAATTTTTGGCAATCTATCATAATTTATTTATTTATTTTCACTGCCCCGAATACAGCACAATTAGGCCATTTTACGTCGGGTGAACAACAGTAACAACGGAAAAGACACAGACACCCATGTCCTGGGCAGATAATATTCTACCCAGGCGGGACTCGAACCCGCGACCCTCGGATTAGCAGGCGAGGACTTTACCCCGCCGCCTCCGGGGCCGAACATAATAAAGTTTATTGACAAATTTAGTAACCTCTATTATAAAAGGCTTTGTTTTTTTAGGGTTTATTTTTAGTAAATTAGTTTTAGCCCAATCACAAACATAGCTAACGTCTTGATTCAATTTTTCAATGGCATTATCGATCTGTGTTGGATAACAGTCAAAGTAGATTTGTAGGTCATCCACAGAAAATTGATTTGTTCTCGAGCGTAAATGTGAACGCCTTGGAGTGTTTTCAAACACTCTACAAAGCGTTTAGCAACGTTCTCGAGTGTTCGTGAACGCCCTGTAAGTCACAATCTTCAGCGTTTCAGAGCGCTTACGTGCATTTCAGAAAATCCTGTCTAGGGTGTTGAGAGCATTCGTCAACATAATGTAATATGAACGTTAGGCACTCATCTAGAAATTTGGGAATTTGCCATAATAAAAATATTTAAAAAAAACTTCGTGCCCTTAAAGACCTTTGAAGTTATTATTTTATTACTTCGTATAACAGTGAGCATATACATCGAATAAATTCTTACTGGCTAGGGGATTCGAACTTACGACCTTTCACGCAGTTAACCGTAAAGAAAACGCAGACTACCGGAAAGAAAACGGCTGTGTTTTCAATAAATTCATAGATGAAGGTGGACCGCTAAAATATATCCATTAGATGTCTATTAGATATTGATGTTTGAGGATTGGGTGCGCTTTTTTATTTCTTAGAAGCTTATTCTCACAATGGATTTGTTAGTGGAGTTGTAGTTATTCTCACAATGGATTTGCAATCAAAATGGTAATACTGTGTCATGGCTTTTGGAGCGTTCGAACATGTTTCAAAACATTCTCGGCAGCGTTCATCTGCGTTCCATAAGAGCTCAGTCGGACAGCGTTCTTGAGTGTTCCAGAACAGAAAGGCAAACACTCTCAGAAGGCGTTCTCCGAGCGTTTCAGACCTAGGTCGTCGGAACAGCGTTTACGAACGCATGAGAACAGTGAGGGAAACACAGATTAACGTGGTTGAACACCGACAAACGCTATGAAAACGCCAAAGAACGCACAGGAACGTTAAAAGAACACCTGAAAACGCACTCCAGCAGCGTCATCAGCCTCCTTCATTTTCGCCAGGGAAATTGTTAGATACTTTTTTTTAGAATCATTTTCCAGAAATTTTTTTTCTGTTCTCGTCAACGTCAATACCGCATGGTATCTCTCGGGGGGTAATGAGGGGGTGAATGACGAATATTTAAATATCCTCCAGTCGACCGCTAGATCTGCTGTCACCCAATGCACATTGAAAAGGGCTGTTAACCAAAATTTACATTCATGATGATATAATCTATCGAATTCATAAATTTTCAAAGCCCTTCCTTGCGAGTCCAAATACCCTGTTTTATAATTTGAAAATAAATGTATCGCTTTGCACTCATCGCCCCACTGCAGAAATATAAAAAAACAATTAAAATATACCCAAATTGGCAACATAAATCAAGCTTCTACGAGTCGAATTGGGGCCTCCTGTATGTAGTCCTCTTGGTGTGAATCTCGAGTCATTTTTATCGAAAACAGCCACGAAAAAGTAATGCAATAGACGTGGGACATGAAATTTAAACGTTTCCCTTCGAAGGCCACTAAAAAAATAAAAATAAAGCGATGAAGGGTAAACTGACCGCTCGCTCTCATGGTAAAATAATTCGCGTCTCTATAAGTGGAGTGAGATCTCACTTCATGTAATACGAGAACGGACTCCATGAGTAATGCGATAGCCATGAAACCCGATATGGAGACACTTGCCTGGCAATATAAATCAAGCTTCTACGGGACAAACTGGGGCCTTCCGTATGTAGTCCTCTTGGTGTGAACCTCGAGTCATTTGTATCGAAGCAACCACGAAAAAGTAATTCGATACACGTGGGAATACGAAATTTGAACTTTTCCCTGCCGAAGGATAATATAAAATAATGAGACATTGAAGGGTAAACTGACCGTTCGCTCTCATGGTAATATAATCCGCGTCTCTATAAGTGGAGTGAGATTTCATTTCATTTTATACGAGAACTAACTCCATGAGTAATGCGATAGCAGCGGTAACCCGATATGGAGACACTTCCAATTTCAAAGACATGGCCCTCGACGAAATAGACATCAATTTAAATGATAAGATCCCTATTGAAGATGATGGAGGTGAAAAAGATGATGAGGATGATAGGAATATGAGCAATGTAATCGGCGATTCATTCTCAAGTTTCGAGGTAGAAAAAGGGAATGATACCAGATCACCTAATGTTTCCCCTTGTACTTCGAAAAAAACTAAAAGGATACTCTCCCCATGGACGGGAGCAAAAACATATTGTGGCATCATATTTTAAGAAAAACATACAAAACAAAATACCCCCGAAAAAGAGAGTGTGATAACCTTAAGGAAAAGTATCCAGAGGTCCTTGACAACAAAACGTGGTTACAAATTAAAGTTTTTATACAAAACATTTATAAAAAACTGGATTTGTTATGTACAATGATATTATAAAAGTAAATTTCAAAGGCAAAATAGCCTAAGCAGAGCTTCGTAATACTTGTTTAATCCTTTGAGAGTTTTGGTATTACTCAATTTTTTAATAAATCAATACATTTTTTTAAATCAAATTTTGCAGTTTTCTTGCTACCTGATGAACAATTGTACCACTGATTTTGATCTACAAAGACCAGTTATTTAATTTGTACATTTCATTGATCTTGAGAATTTCATTGTAAGTCTTTAATTCTAAATCAAAGGTTGTTTGATTTTTCCTCAAAGTGGCATATTTAGTTGATAATGCAATATAATATTGCAGTAGTGATAAAAAAACTGCATAAACACTTCAAAGCCAATGTATTTATTTTGAATATTGACAAAACTTTTCCTCTCTGCAGAAGTGAAACCCGAATTAATTGATACTGCTTTCTAATGTTTATCCTCATAGAAAGGTGACTTTAATTTAATGGTATTAAAATCTTTGGCTAATTTATATGTACAATTTATTCTAATCTTTCTTCAGCCAATAAGGTTCGAAATCTGCGTTACTCTTCACTATCCATAAGTTTAGGCATCGGTAGCTACTGAATCCGCGAACTATTTTCCAGCTAAAGATACACCAGCAACTGTGGTTTTAAGGAAAAGAATGTTGGTAATGAACCAAATAATGGGGGTAAAGTAAGTTGTTGTTAAACGTTTTTCTAGCGGATATCTGTAAAATGTACTCAAAGATACCAACTAAAAACCGTCTTTACCGCGAAAATAATTATCTTTTGTCAATTTTTATCTTTTGTGCGGAATTGAATCTTCTTTATTAAAGCCTCGGCAGTAGTTTCCCATTGTTAACGATTACCAGAGCCTTAGTATCTATATTGACTAACACTTATGCCTTCATAAAATCTTTCCCCCGGATTATTTCCTCCCGCCCCACGATTTTGAGGAAATGCGTCTGTAAGCTAATGCAGGAAGTGGATTTTTAACGATATTTGGCACCCTATTGCATTTTAAGTGGCAGTATGGCAACAAATAAAAGTTGTTCCTCACCTCTCTTAAGCTTTTCTGCTTTCAGCATCCCATTGTTTATTATATTTTGAAATTCAGGGCCTAGGGTTATCATCCTGTTTTCGGGTCCAGTAAAAATGCTTTCTTTTAGACGTAGCTTTTCACTATATGCTGTGAAAATATTTCCACTTAGTACTAACAACCACTTTCATATCTTCTCAGCGTTTTATCAAAATTCTTTATCAGTCATTACTTGATAAGCAAAAAAGATAGAAGCATTTGCTTCGGACCAACTAAAGGATAGTAGAGTAAATTGTAATTTCCTAGGTTATAAATTCTTCTTTAAGCCACAGTTTTTCAAGGAAGAGATATTTCCTGCCTTTGCTGTCCCATAAACATTAGAATAGTTATATTTTGTGTGCAGTCATGGAAGTTGTGAAAAGTGAAGTTAAATTTTGAGCCCCCACCGTAATTATACAAGTTCTGATTCACGGCCCACGTCATCGCGTAGTCATCACGATAAACACGTTGTGTCCTTGGCTTTATAAAAAGCAAGGGTTTTGGCATTTTTCTTCTTAAATGAAGTTTAACTTACTCTTTTGTTGCATTAATATGGAAAAAGAATATAATTTAGCATTCTATTGACTCATGTATTTCATGGTAACATTTTAATGTGTTTTAGTGATAGAAGAAATGCCAGCAAATATCAAATCCCTTTCTAACTTATGAAGAGTAATTGACCCCTTTTTCAGCCGCTTGTGTTTCATTTTTTGATTAATTTTCACGTAAATGATGGTATTTTAATTGAATTGAACAACTATTGTAAACATGAAACGCGAAGATACTGGGATAATGATAAATACAGTTTGAGAGTCCTTCACGTATTTCGCGTTTCCACATATAATGAAATAAAAGGGCGAATTTGGTGGAATGTGACATGATGGAAACTTATTGATTTACAACCCAGTATTAGAATACCAAGTGCTTTGTGAAAGTAATATTTGTATGCATGTTGCTTAAACCGTGTTTTAAACCTTAAACCGGCTAGTTTTATTGGAAGAATCTTCTTGTAGTATTAGGAAAATCTTCAATTTTTTTTCCTGCAAATCGATTTCGTGACACAGTGCTGCGTGATAGGCCACCGCGAACTACCTACTAGACTGCGCCAGTCCAATTCCTCTCTCGCTTTCCTCTAGGCGTGTTTTTAGCATAGCGAAACAAAACTGATATACATGAATGAGGAGCAAAGTAAGATATTGAATTCAACAAAACTTGGCTAAGTACAGGGTGGGGCAGAATGGACTCCCTGATTTGAAATATTATTATTTATCTCCAGGTACTAAAATCAATTTTTGCATGTCAAAAATGTGTTTTCCCAAACAAATAATAATCCTTTTTCAGACAATAGCAAATATATATTTGTTTCTTTCCACAGGAATTGAATTAAAGATAGGAAGTCATTAAAAAAAAACAATGTTTAATCCTATGCTGATTATAATCGTTGTTTGGCAGTTTTAGTACATTTCGTTAATAGTAGTTAATAGTTAAGTTCAACACGTTCGCCCATTTAATGCAATAGCAGCTATAAACTGCAAAAATGACAAGCGAGAGCAAAGTTTGCATGATAGATAAATTTGGCAACAGCGCAGGAAGGCAAAATGATATCGTAGTGGTAGTAAATATACAAAATGGATTCCAAATTGATGATGCATTCAGAGCCTTAGTATCTATAGTGGCTTAGTATCTGGCATAAATGCGATTATAAAAAACTGGATTTGTTATGTACAATGATATTATAAAAGTAAATTTCAAAGGCAAAATAGCCTAAGCAGAGCTTCGTAATACTTGTTTAATCCTTTGAGAGTTTTAGTATTACTCAATTTGTTTAATAAATCAATACATTTTTTTAAATCAAATTTTGCAGTTTTATTGCTACCTGATGAAAAATTGTACCACTGATTTTGATCCACAAAGACCAGTTATTTAATTCGTACATTTCATTGATCTTGAGAATTTCATTGTAAGTCTTTAATTTTAAATCAAAGGGTGTTTGCTTTTTCCTCAAAGTGGCATATGTAGTTGATAATGCAATATAATATTGCAGTAGTGATAAAAAAAACTGCATAAACCCTTCAATGCTAATGTATTTATTTTGAATATTGACAAAAGTTTCCTCTCTGCAGAAGTGAAACCCGAATTAATTGATACTGCTTTCTAATGTTTATCCTCATAGAAAGGTGACTTTAATTGATGGTTCTAATTTGGCTCATTTATATGTACAATTTATTCTAATCTTTCTTCAGCCAATAAGGTTCGAAAACTGCGTTACTCTTCACTATCCATAAGTTTAGGCATCGGTAGCTACTGAATCCGCGAACTATTTTCCAGCTAAAGATACACCAGCAACTGTGGTTTTAAGGAAAAGAATGTTGGTAATGAACCAAATAATGAGGGTAAAGTAAGTGGTTTTTAAACTTTTTTCTAAAATGTACTCAAAGATACCAACTAAAAACCGTCTTTATATATATATATATATATATATATATATATATATATATATATATATATATATATATATATATATATATATAAAGCATACAGAAAGGTAGAAAGAAAGTGGATAGGAACACCTAAAATTTACAAACACAATGGTGGTGTGAAGATGAAATGATGGCCGATTCCAAGCAGAAAAAATTCGACTGGACCGGGAATCGAACCACGGACACTTGGATTTCGCGCCGCCGATTCCAGTAGTTTCTTAGTAGACTGGGTAGCTTGGTGGTCTGAGCATTGGACGCGAAATCCAAAGGTCCGTGGTTCGATTCCCGGTCCAGTCGAATTTTTTCTGCTTGGAATCGGCCATCATTTCATCTTCACACCACCATTGTGTTTGTAAATTTTATGTGTTCCTATCCACTTTCTTTCTACCTTTCTGTATGAACATTTATATGAGTATATTTGCCGCTGAGCGGTCTGAGTGAATGGATGAACGATTGTATGGCCGGAATGGCTCATTTCTTACTTGGGTTAGCGTACCCCGAAACGCCTGTTCTTTATCTTTCACCACTGTCTGTGTGCTTGAGTTATTCTTTCATTTCGCCTTCTGTGTATGTCATTCCTTCTCTGCCGGTGGGTGATAAGCTGCCCGCGCGCCATCTATTGGCCGCTCTCGTGGGTCATGCCCTGGGGAGTGTTTGTTCATATAAACCCCCCGCCGATTCCAGTAGTTTCTTAGTAGACTGGGTAGCTTGGTGGTCTGAGCATTGGACGCGAAATCCAAAGGTCCGTGGTTCGATTCCCGGTCCAGTCGAATTTTTTCTGCTTGGAATCGGCCATCATTTCATCTTCACACCACCATTGTGTTTGTAAATTTTATGTGTTCCTATCCACTTTCTTTCTACCTTTCTGTATGAACATTTATATGAGTATATTTGCCGCTGAGCGGTCTGAGTGAATGGATGAACGATTGTATGGCCGGAATGGCTCATTTCTTACTTGGGTTAGCGTACCCCGAAACGCCTGTTCTTTATCTTTCACCACTGTCTGTGTGCTTGAGTTATTCTTTCATTTCGCCTTCTGTGTATGTCATTCCTTCTCTGCCGGTGGGTGATAAGCTGCCCGCGCGCCATCTATTGGCCGCTCTCGTGGGTCATGCCCTGGGGAGTGTTTGTTCATATAAACCCCCCGCCGATTCCAGTAGTTTCTTAGTAGACTGGGTAGCTTGGTGGTCTGAGCATTGGACGCGAAATCCAAAGGTCCGTGGTTCGATTCCCGGTCCAGTCGAATTTTTTCTGCTTGGAATCGGCCATCATTTCATCTTCACACCACCATTGTGTTTGTAAATTTTATGTGTTCCTATCCACTTTCTTTCTACCTTTCTGTATGAACATTTATATGAGTATATTTGCCGCTGAGCGGTCTGAGTGAATGGATGAACGATTGTATGGCCGGAATGGCTCATTTCTTACTTGGGTTAGCGTACCCCGAAACGCCTGTTCTTTATCTTTCACCACTGTCTGTGTGCTTGAGTTATTCTTTCATTTCGCCTTCTGTGTATGTCATTCCTTCTCTGCCGGTGGGTGATAAGCTGCCCGCGCGCCATCTATTGGCCGCTCTCGTGGGTCATGCCCTGGGGAGTGTTTGTTCATATAAACCCCCCGCCGATTCCAGTAGTTTCTTAGTAGACTGGGTAGCTTGGTGGTCTGAGCATTGGACGCGAAATCCAAAGGTCCGTGGTTCGATTCCCGGTCCAGTCGAATTTTTTCTGCTTGGAATCGGCCATCATTTCATCTTCACACCACCATTGTGTTTGTAAATTTTATGTGTTCCTATCCACTTTCTTTCTACCTTTCTGTATGAACATTTATATGAGTATATTTGCCGCTGAGCGGTCTGAGTGAATGGATGAACGATTGTATGGCCGGAATGGCTCATTTCTTACTTGGGTTAGCGTACCCCGAAACGCCTGTTCTTTATCTTTCACCACTGTCTGTGTGCTTGAGTTATTCTTTCATTTCGCCTTCTGTGTATGTCATTCCTTCTCTGCCGGTGGGTGATAAGCTGCCCGCGCGCCATCTATTGGCCGCTCTCGTGGGTCATGCCCTGGGGAGTGTTTGTTCATATAAACCCCCCGCCGATTCCAGTAGTTTCTTAGTAGACTGGGTAGCTTGGTGGTCTGAGCATTGGACGCGAAATCCAAAGGTCCGTGGTTCGATTCCCGGTCCAGTCGAATTTTTTCTGCTTGGAATCGGCCATCATTTCATCTTCACACCACCATTGTGTTTGTAAATTTTATGTGTTCCTATCCACTTTCTTTCTACCTTTCTGTATGAACATTTATATGAGTATATTTGCCGCTGAGCGGTCTGAGTGAATGGATGAACGATTGTATGGCCGGAATGGCTCATTTCTTACTTGGGTTAGCGTACCCCGAAACGCCTGTTCTTTATCTTTCACCACTGTCTGTGTGCTTGAGTTATTCTTTCATTTCGCCTTCTGTGTATGTCATTCCTTCTCTGCCGGTGGGTGATAAGCTGCCCGCGCGCCATCTATTGGCCGCTCTCGTGGGTCATGCCCTGGGGAGTGTTTGTTCATATAAACCCCCCGCCGATTCCAGTAGTTTCTTAGTAGACTGGGTAGCTTGGTGGTCTGAGCATTGGACGCGAAATCCAAAGGTCCGTGGTTCGATTCCCGGTCCAGTCGAATTTTTTCTGCTTGGAATCGGCCATCATTTCATCTTCACACCACCATTGTGTTTGTAAATTTTATGTGTTCCTATCCACTTTCTTTCTACCTTTCTGTATGAACATTTATATGAGTATATTTGCCGCTGAGCGGTCTGAGTGAATGGATGAACGATTGTATGGCCGGAATGGCTCATTTCTTACTTGGGTTAGCGTACCCCGAAACGCCTGTTCTTTATCTTTCACCACTGTCTGTGTGCTTGAGTTATTCTTTCATTTCGCCTTCTGTGTATGTCATTCCTTCTCTGCCGGTGGGTGATAAGCTGCCCGCGCGCCATCTATTGGCCGCTCTCGTGGGTCATGCCCTGGGGAGTGTTTGTTCATATAAACCCCCCGCCGATTCCAGTAGTTTCTTAGTAGACTGGGTAGCTTGGTGGTCTGAGCATTGGACGCGAAATCCAAAGGTCCGTGGTTCGATTCCCGGTCCAGTCGAATTTTTTCTGCTTGGAATCGGCCATCATTTCATCTTCACACCACCATTGTGTTTGTAAATTTTATGTGTTCCTATCCACTTTCTTTCTACCTTTCTGTATGAACATTTATATGAGTATATTTGCCGCTGAGCGGTCTGAGTGAATGGATGAACGATTGTATGGCCGGAATGGCTCATTTCTTACTTGGGTTAGCGTACCCCGAAACGCCTGTTCTTTATCTTTCACCACTGTCTGTGTGCTTGAGTTATTCTTTCATTTCGCCTTCTGTGTATGTCATTCCTTCTCTGCCGGTGGGTGATAAGCTGCCCGCGCGCCATCTATTGGCCGCTCTCGTGGGTCATGCCCTGGGGAGTGTTTGTTCATATAAACCCCCCGCCGATTCCAGTAGTTTCTTAGTAGACTGGGTAGCTTGGTGGTCTGAGCATTGGACGCGAAATCCAAAGGTCCGTGGTTCGATTCCCGGTCCAGTCGAATTTTTTCTGCTTGGAATCGGCCATCATTTCATCTTCACACCACCATTGTGTTTGTAAATTTTATGTGTTCCTATCCACTTTCTTTCTACCTTTCTGTATGAACATTTATATGAGTATATTTGCCGCTGAGCGGTCTGAGTGAATGGATGAACGATTGTATGGCCGGAATGGCTCATTTCTTACTTGGGTTAGCGTACCCCGAAACGCCTGTTCTTTATCTTTCACCACTGTCTGTGTGCTTGAGTTATTCTTTCATTTCGCCTTCTGTGTATGTCATTCCTTCTCTGCCGGTGGGTGATAAGCTGCCCGCGCGCCATCTATTGGCCGCTCTCGTGGGTCATGCCCTGGGGAGTGTTTGTTCATATAAACCCCCCGCCGATTCCAGTAGTTTCTTAGTAGACTGGGTAGCTTGGTGGTCTGAGCATTGGACGCGAAATCCAAAGGTCCGTGGTTCGATTCCCGGTCCAGTCGAATTTTTTCTGCTTGGAATCGGCCATCATTTCATCTTCACACCACCATTGTGTTTGTAAATTTTATGTGTTCCTATCCACTTTCTTTCTACCTTTCTGTATGAACATTTATATGAGTATATTTGCCGCTGAGCGGTCTGAGTGAATGGATGAACGATTGTATGGCCGGAATGGCTCATTTCTTACTTGGGTTAGCGTACCCCGAAACGCCTGTTCTTTATCTTTCACCACTGTCTGTGTGCTTGAGTTATTCTTTCATTTCGCCTTCTGTGTATGTCATTCCTTCTCTGCCGGTGGGTGATAAGCTGCCCGCGCGCCATCTATTGGCCGCTCTCGTGGGTCATGCCCTGGGGAGTGTTTGTTCATATAAACCCCCCGCCGATTCCAGTAGTTTCTTAGTAGACTGGGTAGCTTGGTGGTCTGAGCATTGGACGCGAAATCCAAAGGTCCGTGGTTCGATTCCCGGTCCAGTCGAATTTTTTCTGCTTGGAATCGGCCATCATTTCATCTTCACACCACCATTGTGTTTGTAAATTTTATGTGTTCCTATCCACTTTCTTTCTACCTTTCTGTATGAACATTTATATGAGTATATTTGCCGCTGAGCGGTCTGAGTGAATGGATGAACGATTGTATGGCCGGAATGGCTCATTTCTTACTTGGGTTAGCGTACCCCGAAACGCCTGTTCTTTATCTTTCACCACTGTCTGTGTGCTTGAGTTATTCTTTCATTTCGCCTTCTGTGTATGTCATTCCTTCTCTGCCGGTGGGTGATAAGCTGCCCGCGCGCCATCTATTGGCCGCTCTCGTGGGTCATGCCCTGGGGAGTGTTTGTTCATATAAACCCCCCGCCGATTCCAGTAGTTTCTTAGTAGACTGGGTAGCTTGGTGGTCTGAGCATTGGACGCGAAATCCAAAGGTCCGTGGTTCGATTCCCGGTCCAGTCGAATTTTTTCTGCTTGGAATCGGCCATCATTTCATCTTCACACCACCATTGTGTTTGTAAATTTTATGTGTTCCTATCCACTTTCTTTCTACCTTTCTGTATGAACATTTATATGAGTATATTTGCCGCTGAGCGGTCTGAGTGAATGGATGAACGATTGTATGGCCGGAATGGCTCATTTCTTACTTGGGTTAGCGTACCCCGAAACGCCTGTTCTTTATCTTTCACCACTGTCTGTGTGCTTGAGTTATTCTTTCATTTCGCCTTCTGTGTATGTCATTCCTTCTCTGCCGGTGGGTGATAAGCTGCCCGCGCGCCATCTATTGGCCGCTCTCGTGGGTCATGCCCTGGGGAGTGTTTGTTCATATAAACCCCCCGCCGATTCCAGTAGTTTCTTAGTAGACTGGGTAGCTTGGTGGTCTGAGCATTGGACGCGAAATCCAAAGGTCCGTGGTTCGATTCCCGGTCCAGTCGAATTTTTTCTGCTTGGAATCGGCCATCATTTCATCTTCACACCACCATTGTGTTTGTAAATTTTATGTGTTCCTATCCACTTTCTTTCTACCTTTCTGTATGAACATTTATATGAGTATATTTGCCGCTGAGCGGTCTGAGTGAATGGATGAACGATTGTATGGCCGGAATGGCTCATTTCTTACTTGGGTTAGCGTACCCCGAAACGCCTGTTCTTTATCTTTCACCACTGTCTGTGTGCTTGAGTTATTCTTTCATTTCGCCTTCTGTGTATGTCATTCCTTCTCTGCCGGTGGGTGATAAGCTGCCCGCGCGCCATCTATTGGCCGCTCTCGTGGGTCATGCCCTGGGGAGTGTTTGTTCATATAAACCCCCCGCCGATTCCAGTAGTTTCTTAGTAGACTGGGTAGCTTGGTGGTCTGAGCATTGGACGCGAAATCCAAAGGTCCGTGGTTCGATTCCCGGTCCAGTCGAATTTTTTCTGCTTGGAATCGGCCATCATTTCATCTTCACACCACCATTGTGTTTGTAAATTTTATGTGTTCCTATCCACTTTCTTTCTACCTTTCTGTATGAACATTTATATGAGTATATTTGCCGCTGAGCGGTCTGAGTGAATGGATGAACGATTGTATGGCCGGAATGGCTCATTTCTTACTTGGGTTAGCGTACCCCGAAACGCCTGTTCTTTATCTTTCACCACTGTCTGTGTGCTTGAGTTATTCTTTCATTTCGCCTTCTGTGTATGTCATTCCTTCTCTGCCGGTGGGTGATAAGCTGCCCGCGCGCCATCTATTGGCCGCTCTCGTGGGTCATGCCCTGGGGAGTGTTTGTTCATATAAACCCCCCGCCGATTCCAGTAGTTTCTTAGTAGACTGGGTAGCTTGGTGGTCTGAGCATTGGACGCGAAATCCAAAGGTCCGTGGTTCGATTCCCGGTCCAGTCGAATTTTTTCTGCTTGGAATCGGCCATCATTTCATCTTCACACCACCATTGTGTTTGTAAATTTTATGTGTTCCTATCCACTTTCTTTCTACCTTTCTGTATGAACATTTATATGAGTATATTTGCCGCTGAGCGGTCTGAGTGAATGGATGAACGATTGTATGGCCGGAATGGCTCATTTCTTACTTGGGTTAGCGTACCCCGAAACGCCTGTTCTTTATCTTTCACCACTGTCTGTGTGCTTGAGTTATTCTTTCATTTCGCCTTCTGTGTATGTCATTCCTTCTCTGCCGGTGGGTGATAAGCTGCCCGCGCGCCATCTATTGGCCGCTCTCGTGGGTCATGCCCTGGGGAGTGTTTGTTCATATAAACCCCCCGCCGATTCCAGTAGTTTCTTAGTAGACTGGGTAGCTTGGTGGTCTGAGCATTGGACGCGAAATCCAAAGGTCCGTGGTTCGATTCCCGGTCCAGTCGAATTTTTTCTGCTTGGAATCGGCCATCATTTCATCTTCACACCACCATTGTGTTTGTAAATTTTATGTGTTCCTATCCACTTTCTTTCTACCTTTCTGTATGAACATTTATATGAGTATATTTGCCGCTGAGCGGTCTGAGTGAATGGATGAACGATTGTATGGCCGGAATGGCTCATTTCTTACTTGGGTTAGCGTACCCCGAAACGCCTGTTCTTTATCTTTCACCACTGTCTGTGTGCTTGAGTTATTCTTTCATTTCGCCTTCTGTGTATGTCATTCCTTCTCTGCCGGTGGGTGATAAGCTGCCCGCGCGCCATCTATTGGCCGCTCTCGTGGGTCATGCCCTGGGGAGTGTTTGTTCATATAAACCCCCCGCCGATTCCAGTAGTTTCTTAGTAGACTGGGTAGCTTGGTGGTCTGAGCATTGGACGCGAAATCCAAAGGTCCGTGGTTCGATTCCCGGTCCAGTCGAATTTTTTCTGCTTGGAATCGGCCATCATTTCATCTTCACACCACCATTGTGTTTGTAAATTTTATGTGTTCCTATCCACTTTCTTTCTACCTTTCTGTATGAACATTTATATGAGTATATTTGCCGCTGAGCGGTCTGAGTGAATGGATGAACGATTGTATGGCCGGAATGGCTCATTTCTTACTTGGGTTAGCGTACCCCGAAACGCCTGTTCTTTATCTTTCACCACTGTCTGTGTGCTTGAGTTATTCTTTCATTTCGCCTTCTGTGTATGTCATTCCTTCTCTGCCGGTGGGTGATAAGCTGCCCGCGCGCCATCTATTGGCCGCTCTCGTGGGTCATGCCCTGGGGAGTGTTTGTTCATATAAACCCCCCGCCGATTCCAGTAGTTTCTTAGTAGACTGGGTAGCTTGGTGGTCTGAGCATTGGACGCGAAATCCAAAGGTCCGTGGTTCGATTCCCGGTCCAGTCGAATTTTTTCTGCTTGGAATCGGCCATCATTTCATCTTCACACCACCATTGTGTTTGTAAATTTTATGTGTTCCTATCCACTTTCTTTCTACCTTTCTGTATGAACATTTATATGAGTATATTTGCCGCTGAGCGGTCTGAGTGAATGGATGAACGATTGTATGGCCGGAATGGCTCATTTCTTACTTGGGTTAGCGTACCCCGAAACGCCTGTTCTTTATCTTTCACCACTGTCTGTGTGCTTGAGTTATTCTTTCATTTCGCCTTCTGTGTATGTCATTCCTTCTCTGCCGGTGGGTGATAAGCTGCCCGCGCGCCATCTATTGGCCGCTCTCGTGGGTCATGCCCTGGGGAGTGTTTGTTCATATAAACCCCCCGCCGATTCCAGTAGTTTCTTAGTAGACTGGGTAGCTTGGTGGTCTGAGCATTGGACGCGAAATCCAAAGGTCCGTGGTTCGATTCCCGGTCCAGTCGAATTTTTTCTGCTTGGAATCGGCCATCATTTCATCTTCACACCACCATTGTGTTTGTAAATTTTATGTGTTCCTATCCACTTTCTTTCTACCTTTCTGTATGAACATTTATATGAGTATATTTGCCGCTGAGCGGTCTGAGTGAATGGATGAACGATTGTATGGCCGGAATGGCTCATTTCTTACTTGGGTTAGCGTACCCCGAAACGCCTGTTCTTTATCTTTCACCACTGTCTGTGTGCTTGAGTTATTCTTTCATTTCGCCTTCTGTGTATGTCATTCCTTCTCTGCCGGTGGGTGATAAGCTGCCCGCGCGCCATCTATTGGCCGCTCTCGTGGGTCATGCCCTGGGGAGTGTTTGTTCATATAAACCCCCCGCCGATTCCAGTAGTTTCTTAGTAGACTGGGTAGCTTGGTGGTCTGAGCATTGGACGCGAAATCCAAAGGTCCGTGGTTCGATTCCCGGTCCAGTCGAATTTTTTCTGCTTGGAATCGGCCATCATTTCATCTTCACACCACCATTGTGTTTGTAAATTTTATGTGTTCCTATCCACTTTCTTTCTACCTTTCTGTATGAACATTTATATGAGTATATTTGCCGCTGAGCGGTCTGAGTGAATGGATGAACGATTGTATGGCCGGAATGGCTCATTTCTTACTTGGGTTAGCGTACCCCGAAACGCCTGTTCTTTATCTTTCACCACTGTCTGTGTGCTTGAGTTATTCTTTCATTTCGCCTTCTGTGTATGTCATTCCTTCTCTGCCGGTGGGTGATAAGCTGCCCGCGCGCCATCTATTGGCCGCTCTCGTGGGTCATGCCCTGGGGAGTGTTTGTTCATATAAACCCCCCGCCGATTCCAGTAGTTTCTTAGTAGACTGGGTAGCTTGGTGGTCTGAGCATTGGACGCGAAATCCAAAGGTCCGTGGTTCGATTCCCGGTCCAGTCGAATTTTTTCTGCTTGGAATCGGCCATCATTTCATCTTCACACCACCATTGTGTTTGTAAATTTTATGTGTTCCTATCCACTTTCTTTCTACCTTTCTGTATGAACATTTATATGAGTATATTTGCCGCTGAGCGGTCTGAGTGAATGGATGAACGATTGTATGGCCGGAATGGCTCATTTCTTACTTGGGTTAGCGTACCCCGAAACGCCTGTTCTTTATCTTTCACCACTGTCTGTGTGCTTGAGTTATTCTTTCATTTCGCCTTCTGTGTATGTCATTCCTTCTCTGCCGGTGGGTGATAAGCTGCCCGCGCGCCATCTATTGGCCGCTCTCGTGGGTCATGCCCTGGGGAGTGTTTGTTCATATAAACCCCCCGCCGATTCCAGTAGTTTCTTAGTAGACTGGGTAGCTTGGTGGTCTGAGCATTGGACGCGAAATCCAAAGGTCCGTGGTTCGATTCCCGGTCCAGTCGAATTTTTTCTGCTTGGAATCGGCCATCATTTCATCTTCACACCACCATTGTGTTTGTAAATTTTATGTGTTCCTATCCACTTTCTTTCTACCTTTCTGTATGAACATTTATATGAGTATATTTGCCGCTGAGCGGTCTGAGTGAATGGATGAACGATTGTATGGCCGGAATGGCTCATTTCTTACTTGGGTTAGCGTACCCCGAAACGCCTGTTCTTTATCTTTCACCACTGTCTGTGTGCTTGAGTTATTCTTTCATTTCGCCTTCTGTGTATGTCATTCCTTCTCTGCCGGTGGGTGATAAGCTGCCCGCGCGCCATCTATTGGCCGCTCTCGTGGGTCATGCCCTGGGGAGTGTTTGTTCATATAAACCCCCCGCCGATTCCAGTAGTTTCTTAGTAGACTGGGTAGCTTGGTGGTCTGAGCATTGGACGCGAAATCCAAAGGTCCGTGGTTCGATTCCCGGTCCAGTCGAATTTTTTCTGCTTGGAATCGGCCATCATTTCATCTTCACACCACCATTGTGTTTGTAAATTTTATGTGTTCCTATCCACTTTCTTTCTACCTTTCTGTATGAACATTTATATGAGTATATTTGCCGCTGAGCGGTCTGAGTGAATGGATGAACGATTGTATGGCCGGAATGGCTCATTTCTTACTTGGGTTAGCGTACCCCGAAACGCCTGTTCTTTATCTTTCACCACTGTCTGTGTGCTTGAGTTATTCTTTCATTTCGCCTTCTGTGTATGTCATTCCTTCTCTGCCGGTGGGTGATAAGCTGCCCGCGCGCCATCTATTGGCCGCTCTCGTGGGTCATGCCCTGGGGAGTGTTTGTTCATATAAACCCCCCGCCGATTCCAGTAGTTTCTTAGTAGACTGGGTAGCTTGGTGGTCTGAGCATTGGACGCGAAATCCAAAGGTCCGTGGTTCGATTCCCGGTCCAGTCGAATTTTTTCTGCTTGGAATCGGCCATCATTTCATCTTCACACCACCATTGTGTTTGTAAATTTTATGTGTTCCTATCCACTTTCTTTCTACCTTTCTGTATGAACATTTATATGAGTATATTTGCCGCTGAGCGGTCTGAGTGAATGGATGAACGATTGTATGGCCGGAATGGCTCATTTCTTACTTGGGTTAGCGTACCCCGAAACGCCTGTTCTTTATCTTTCACCACTGTCTGTGTGCTTGAGTTATTCTTTCATTTCGCCTTCTGTGTATGTCATTCCTTCTCTGCCGGTGGGTGATAAGCTGCCCGCGCGCCATCTATTGGCCGCTCTCGTGGGTCATGCCCTGGGGAGTGTTTGTTCATATAAACCCCCCGCCGATTCCAGTAGTTTCTTAGTAGACTGGGTAGCTTGGTGGTCTGAGCATTGGACGCGAAATCCAAAGGTCCGTGGTTCGATTCCCGGTCCAGTCGAATTTTTTCTGCTTGGAATCGGCCATCATTTCATCTTCACACCACCATTGTGTTTGTAAATTTTATGTGTTCCTATCCACTTTCTTTCTACCTTTCTGTATGAACATTTATATGAGTATATTTGCCGCTGAGCGGTCTGAGTGAATGGATGAACGATTGTATGGCCGGAATGGCTCATTTCTTACTTGGGTTAGCGTACCCCGAAACGCCTGTTCTTTATCTTTCACCACTGTCTGTGTGCTTGAGTTATTCTTTCATTTCGCCTTCTGTGTATGTCATTCCTTCTCTGCCGGTGGGTGATAAGCTGCCCGCGCGCCATCTATTGGCCGCTCTCGTGGGTCATGCCCTGGGGAGTGTTTGTTCATATAAACCCCCCGCCGATTCCAGTAGTTTCTTAGTAGACTGGGTAGCTTGGTGGTCTGAGCATTGGACGCGAAATCCAAAGGTCCGTGGTTCGATTCCCGGTCCAGTCGAATTTTTTCTGCTTGGAATCGGCCATCATTTCATCTTCACACCACCATTGTGTTTGTAAATTTTATGTGTTCCTATCCACTTTCTTTCTACCTTTCTGTATGAACATTTATATGAGTATATTTGCCGCTGAGCGGTCTGAGTGAATGGATGAACGATTGTATGGCCGGAATGGCTCATTTCTTACTTGGGTTAGCGTACCCCGAAACGCCTGTTCTTTATCTTTCACCACTGTCTGTGTGCTTGAGTTATTCTTTCATTTCGCCTTCTGTGTATGTCATTCCTTCTCTGCCGGTGGGTGATAAGCTGCCCGCGCGCCATCTATTGGCCGCTCTCGTGGGTCATGCCCTGGGGAGTGTTTGTTCATATAAACCCCCCGCCGATTCCAGTAGTTTCTTAGTAGACTGGGTAGCTTGGTGGTCTGAGCATTGGACGCGAAATCCAAAGGTCCGTGGTTCGATTCCCGGTCCAGTCGAATTTTTTCTGCTTGGAATCGGCCATCATTTCATCTTCACACCACCATTGTGTTTGTAAATTTTATGTGTTCCTATCCACTTTCTTTCTACCTTTCTGTATGAACATTTATATGAGTATATTTGCCGCTGAGCGGTCTGAGTGAATGGATGAACGATTGTATGGCCGGAATGGCTCATTTCTTACTTGGGTTAGCGTACCCCGAAACGCCTGTTCTTTATCTTTCACCACTGTCTGTGTGCTTGAGTTATTCTTTCATTTCGCCTTCTGTGTATGTCATTCCTTCTCTGCCGGTGGGTGATAAGCTGCCCGCGCGCCATCTATTGGCCGCTCTCGTGGGTCATGCCCTGGGGAGTGTTTGTTCATATAAACCCCCCGCCGATTCCAGTAGTTTCTTAGTAGACTGGGTAGCTTGGTGGTCTGAGCATTGGACGCGAAATCCAAAGGTCCGTGGTTCGATTCCCGGTCCAGTCGAATTTTTTCTGCTTGGAATCGGCCATCATTTCATCTTCACACCACCATTGTGTTTGTAAATTTTATGTGTTCCTATCCACTTTCTTTCTACCTTTCTGTATGAACATTTATATGAGTATATTTGCCGCTGAGCGGTCTGAGTGAATGGATGAACGATTGTATGGCCGGAATGGCTCATTTCTTACTTGGGTTAGCGTACCCCGAAACGCCTGTTCTTTATCTTTCACCACTGTCTGTGTGCTTGAGTTATTCTTTCATTTCGCCTTCTGTGTATGTCATTCCTTCTCTGCCGGTGGGTGATAAGCTGCCCGCGCGCCATCTATTGGCCGCTCTCGTGGGTCATGCCCTGGGGAGTGTTTGTTCATATAAACCCCCCGCCGATTCCAGTAGTTTCTTAGTAGACTGGGTAGCTTGGTGGTCTGAGCATTGGACGCGAAATCCAAAGGTCCGTGGTTCGATTCCCGGTCCAGTCGAATTTTTTCTGCTTGGAATCGGCCATCATTTCATCTTCACACCACCATTGTGTTTGTAAATTTTATGTGTTCCTATCCACTTTCTTTCTACCTTTCTGTATGAACATTTATATGAGTATATTTGCCGCTGAGCGGTCTGAGTGAATGGATGAACGATTGTATGGCCGGAATGGCTCATTTCTTACTTGGGTTAGCGTACCCCGAAACGCCTGTTCTTTATCTTTCACCACTGTCTGTGTGCTTGAGTTATTCTTTCATTTCGCCTTCTGTGTATGTCATTCCTTCTCTGCCGGTGGGTGATAAGCTGCCCGCGCGCCATCTATTGGCCGCTCTCGTGGGTCATGCCCTGGGGAGTGTTTGTTCATATAAACCCCCCGCCGATTCCAGTAGTTTCTTAGTAGACTGGGTAGCTTGGTGGTCTGAGCATTGGACGCGAAATCCAAAGGTCCGTGGTTCGATTCCCGGTCCAGTCGAATTTTTTCTGCTTGGAATCGGCCATCATTTCATCTTCACACCACCATTGTGTTTGTAAATTTTATGTGTTCCTATCCACTTTCTTTCTACCTTTCTGTATGAACATTTATATGAGTATATTTGCCGCTGAGCGGTCTGAGTGAATGGATGAACGATTGTATGGCCGGAATGGCTCATTTCTTACTTGGGTTAGCGTACCCCGAAACGCCTGTTCTTTATCTTTCACCACTGTCTGTGTGCTTGAGTTATTCTTTCATTTCGCCTTCTGTGTATGTCATTCCTTCTCTGCCGGTGGGTGATAAGCTGCCCGCGCGCCATCTATTGGCCGCTCTCGTGGGTCATGCCCTGGGGAGTGTTTGTTCATATAAACCCCCCGCCGATTCCAGTAGTTTCTTAGTAGACTGGGTAGCTTGGTGGTCTGAGCATTGGACGCGAAATCCAAAGGTCCGTGGTTCGATTCCCGGTCCAGTCGAATTTTTTCTGCTTGGAATCGGCCATCATTTCATCTTCACACCACCATTGTGTTTGTAAATTTTATGTGTTCCTATCCACTTTCTTTCTACCTTTCTGTATGAACATTTATATGAGTATATTTGCCGCTGAGCGGTCTGAGTGAATGGATGAACGATTGTATGGCCGGAATGGCTCATTTCTTACTTGGGTTAGCGTACCCCGAAACGCCTGTTCTTTATCTTTCACCACTGTCTGTGTGCTTGAGTTATTCTTTCATTTCGCCTTCTGTGTATGTCATTCCTTCTCTGCCGGTGGGTGATAAGCTGCCCGCGCGCCATCTATTGGCCGCTCTCGTGGGTCATGCCCTGGGGAGTGTTTGTTCATATAAACCCCCCGCCGATTCCAGTAGTTTCTTAGTAGACTGGGTAGCTTGGTGGTCTGAGCATTGGACGCGAAATCCAAAGGTCCGTGGTTCGATTCCCGGTCCAGTCGAATTTTTTCTGCTTGGAATCGGCCATCATTTCATCTTCACACCACCATTGTGTTTGTAAATTTTATGTGTTCCTATCCACTTTCTTTCTACCTTTCTGTATGAACATTTATATGAGTATATTTGCCGCTGAGCGGTCTGAGTGAATGGATGAACGATTGTATGGCCGGAATGGCTCATTTCTTACTTGGGTTAGCGTACCCCGAAACGCCTGTTCTTTATCTTTCACCACTGTCTGTGTGCTTGAGTTATTCTTTCATTTCGCCTTCTGTGTATGTCATTCCTTCTCTGCCGGTGGGTGATAAGCTGCCCGCGCGCCATCTATTGGCCGCTCTCGTGGGTCATGCCCTGGGGAGTGTTTGTTCATATAAACCCCCCGCCGATTCCAGTAGTTTCTTAGTAGACTGGGTAGCTTGGTGGTCTGAGCATTGGACGCGAAATCCAAAGGTCCGTGGTTCGATTCCCGGTCCAGTCGAATTTTTTCTGCTTGGAATCGGCCATCATTTCATCTTCACACCACCATTGTGTTTGTAAATTTTATGTGTTCCTATCCACTTTCTTTCTACCTTTCTGTATGAACATTTATATGAGTATATTTGCCGCTGAGCGGTCTGAGTGAATGGATGAACGATTGTATGGCCGGAATGGCTCATTTCTTACTTGGGTTAGCGTACCCCGAAACGCCTGTTCTTTATCTTTCACCACTGTCTGTGTGCTTGAGTTATTCTTTCATTTCGCCTTCTGTGTATGTCATTCCTTCTCTGCCGGTGGGTGATAAGCTGCCCGCGCGCCATCTATTGGCCGCTCTCGTGGGTCATGCCCTGGGGAGTGTTTGTTCATATAAACCCCCCGCCGATTCCAGTAGTTTCTTAGTAGACTGGGTAGCTTGGTGGTCTGAGCATTGGACGCGAAATCCAAAGGTCCGTGGTTCGATTCCCGGTCCAGTCGAATTTTTTCTGCTTGGAATCGGCCATCATTTCATCTTCACACCACCATTGTGTTTGTAAATTTTATGTGTTCCTATCCACTTTCTTTCTACCTTTCTGTATGAACATTTATATGAGTATATTTGCCGCTGAGCGGTCTGAGTGAATGGATGAACGATTGTATGGCCGGAGTGGCTCATTTCTTACTTGGGTTAGCGTACCCCGAAACGCCTGTTCTTTATCTTTCACCACTGTCTGTGTGCTTGAGTTATTCTTTCATTTCGCCTTCTGTGTATGTCATTCCTTCTCTGCCGGTGGGTGATAAGCTGCCCGCGCGCCATCTATTGGCCGCTCTCGTGGGTCATGCCCTGGGGAGTGTTTGTTCATATAAACCCCCCGCCGATTCCAGTAGTTTCTTAGTAGACTGGGTAGCTTGGTGGTCTGAGCATTGGACGCGAAATCCAAAGGTCCGTGGTTCGATTCCCGGTCCAGTCGAATTTTTTCTGCTTGGAATCGGCCATCATTTCATCTTCACACCACCATTGTGTTTGTAAATTTTATGTGTTCCTATCCACTTTCTTTCTACCTTTCTGTATGAACATTTATATGAGTATATTTGCCGCTGAGCGGTCTGAGTGAATGGATGAACGATTGTATGGCCGGAATGGCTCATTTCTTACTTGGGTTAGCGTACCCCGAAACGCCTGTTCTTTATCTTTCACCACTGTCTGTGTGCTTGAGTTATTCTTTCATTTCGCCTTCTGTGTATGTCATTCCTTCTCTGCCGGTGGGTGATAAGCTGCCCGCGCGCCATCTATTGGCCGCTCTCGTGGGTCATGCCCTGGGGAGTGTTTGTTCATATAAACCCCCCGCCGATTCCAGTAGTTTCTTAGTAGACTGGGTAGCTTGGTGGTCTGAGCATTGGACGCGAAATCCAAAGGTCCGTGGTTCGATTCCCGGTCCAGTCGAATTTTTTCTGCTTGGAATCGGCCATCATTTCATCTTCACACCACCATTGTGTTTGTAAATTTTATGTGTTCCTATCCACTTTCTTTCTACCTTTCTGTATGAACATTTATATGAGTATATTTGCCGCTGAGCGGTCTGAGTGAATGGATGAACGATTGTATGGCCGGAATGGCTCATTTCTTACTTGGGTTAGCGTACCCCGAAACGCCTGTTCTTTATCTTTCACCACTGTCTGTGTGCTTGAGTTATTCTTTCATTTCGCCTTCTGTGTATGTCATTCCTTCTCTGCCGGTGGGTGATAAGCTGCCCGCGCGCCATCTATTGGCCGCTCTCGTGGGTCATGCCCTGGGGAGTGTTTGTTCATATAAACCCCCCGCCGATTCCAGTAGTTTCTTAGTAGACTGGGTAGCTTGGTGGTCTGAGCATTGGACGCGAAATCCAAAGGTCCGTGGTTCGATTCCCGGTCCAGTCGAATTTTTTCTGCTTGGAATCGGCCATCATTTCATCTTCACACCACCATTGTGTTTGTAAATTTTATGTGTTCCTATCCACTTTCTTTCTACCTTTCTGTATGAACATTTATATGAGTATATTTGCCGCTGAGCGGTCTGAGTGAATGGATGAACGATTGTATGGCCGGAATGGCTCATTTCTTACTTGGGTTAGCGTACCCCGAAACGCCTGTTCTTTATCTTTCACCACTGTCTGTGTGCTTGAGTTATTCTTTCATTTCGCCTTCTGTGTATGTCATTCCTTCTCTGCCGGTGGGTGATAAGCTGCCCGCGCGCCATCTATTGGCCGCTCTCGTGGGTCATGCCCTGGGGAGTGTTTGTTCATATAAACCCCCCGCCGATTCCAGTAGTTTCTTAGTAGACTGGGTAGCTTGGTGGTCTGAGCATTGGACGCGAAATCCAAAGGTCCGTGGTTCGATTCCCGGTCCAGTCGAATTTTTTCTGCTTGGAATCGGCCATCATTTCATCTTCACACCACCATTGTGTTTGTAAATTTTATGTGTTCCTATCCACTTTCTTTCTATCTTTCTGTATGAACATTTATATGAGTATATTTGCCGCTGAGCGGTCTGAGTGAATGGATGAACGATTGTATGGCCGGAATGGCTCATTTCTTACTTGGGTTAGCGTACCCCGAAACGCCTGTTCTTTATCTTTCACCACTGTCTGTGTGCTTGAGTTATTCTTTCATTTCGCCTTCTGTGTATGTCATTCCTTCTCTGCCGGTGGGTGATAAGCTGCCCGCGCGCCATCTATTGGCCGCTCTCGTGGGTCATGCCCTGGGGAGTGTTTGTTCATATAAACCCCCCGCCGATTCCAGTAGTTTCTTAGTAGACTGGGTAGCTTGGTGGTCTGAGCATTGGACGCGAAATCCAAAGGTCCGTGGTTCGATTCCCGGTCCAGTCGAATTTTTTCTGCTTGGAATCGGCCATCATTTCATCTTCACACCACCATTGTGTTTGTAAATTTTATGTGTTCCTATCCACTTTCTTTCTACCTTTCTGTATGAACATTTATATGAGTATATTTGCCGCTGAGCGGTCTGAGTGAATGGATGAACGATTGTATGGCCGGAATGGCTCATTTCTTACTTGGGTTAGCGTACCCCGAAACGCCTGTTCTTTATCTTTCACCACTGTCTGTGTGCTTGAGTTATTCTTTCATTTCGCCTTCTGTGTATGTCATTCCTTCTCTGCCGGTGGGTGATAAGCTGCCCGCGCGCCATCTATTGGCCGCTCTCGTGGGTCATGCCCTGGGGAGTGTTTGTTCATATAAACCCCCCGCCGATTCCAGTAGTTTCTTAGTAGACTGGGTAGCTTGGTGGTCTGAGCATTGGACGCGAAATCCAAAGGTCCGTGGTTCGATTCCCGGTCCAGTCGAATTTTTTCTGCTTGGAATCGGCCATCATTTCATCTTCACACCACCATTGTGTTTGTAAATTTTATGTGTTCCTATCCACTTTCTTTCTACCTTTCTGTATGAACATTTATATGAGTATATTTGCCGCTGAGCGGTCTGAGTGAATGGATGAACGATTGTATGGCCGGAATGGCTCATTTCTTACTTGGGTTAGCGTACCCCGAAACGCCTGTTCTTTATCTTTCACCACTGTCTGTGTGCTTGAGTTATTCTTTCATTTCGCCTTCTGTGTATGTCATTCCTTCTCTGCCGGTGGGTGATAAGCTGCCCGCGCGCCATCTATTGGCCGCTCTCGTGGGTCATGCCCTGGGGAGTGTTTGTTCATATAAACCCCCCGCCGATTCCAGTAGTTTCTTAGTAGACTGGGTAGCTTGGTGGTCTGAGCATTGGACGCGAAATCCAAAGGTCCGTGGTTCGATTCCCGGTCCAGTCGAATTTTTTCTGCTTGGAATCGGCCATCATTTCATCTTCACACCACCATTGTGTTTGTAAATTTTATGTGTTCCTATCCACTTTCTTTCTACCTTTCTGTATGAACATTTATATGAGTATATTTGCCGCTGAGCGGTCTGAGTGAATGGATGAACGATTGTATGGCCGGAATGGCTCATTTCTTACTTGGGTTAGCGTACCCCGAAACGCCTGTTCTTTATCTTTCACCACTGTCTGTGTGCTTGAGTTATTCTTTCATTTCGCCTTCTGTGTATGTCATTCCTTCTCTGCCGGTGGGTGATAAGCTGCCCGCGCGCCATCTATTGGCCGCTCTCGTGGGTCATGCCCTGGGGAGTGTTTGTTCATATAAACCCCCCGCCGATTCCAGTAGTTTCTTAGTAGACTGGGTAGCTTGGTGGTCTGAGCATTGGACGCGAAATCCAAAGGTCCGTGGTTCGATTCCCGGTCCAGTCGAATTTTTTCTGCTTGGAATCGGCCATCATTTCATCTTCACACCACCATTGTGTTTGTAAATTTTATGTGTTCCTATCCACTTTCTTTCTACCTTTCTGTATGAACATTTATATGAGTATATTTGCCGCTGAGCGGTCTGAGTGAATGGATGAACGATTGTATGGCCGGAATGGCTCATTTCTTACTTGGGTTCGCGTACCCCGAAACGCCTGTTCTTTATCTTTCACCACTGTCTGTGTGCTTGAGTTATTCTTTCATTTCGCCTTCTGTGTATGTCATTCCTTCTCTGCCGGTGGGTGATAAGCTGCCCGCGCGCCATCTATTGGCCGCTCTCGTGGGTCATGCCCTGGGGAGTGTTTGTTCATATAAACCCCCCGCCGATTCCAGTAGTTTCTTAGTAGACTGGGTAGCTTGGTGGTCTGAGCATTGGACGCGAAATCCAAAGGTCCGTGGTTCGATTCCCGGTCCAGTCGAATTTTTTCTGCTTGGAATCGGCCATCATTTCATCTTCACACCACCATTGTGTTTGTAAATTTTATGTGTTCCTATCCACTTTCTTTCTACCTTTCTGTATGAACATTTATATGAGTATATTTGCCGCTGAGCGGTCTGAGTGAATGGATGAACGATTGTATGGCCGGAATGGCTCATTTCTTACTTGGGTTAGCGTACCCCGAAACGCCTGTTCTTTATCTTTCACCACTGTCTGTGTGCTTGAGTTATTCTTTCATTTCGCCTTCTGTGTATGTCATTCCTTCTCTGCCGGTGGGTGATAAGCTGCCCGCGCGCCATCTATTGGCCGCTCTCGTGGGTCATGCCCTGGGGAGTGTTTGTTCATATAAACCCCCCGCCGATTCCAGTAGTTTCTTAGTAGACTGGGTAGCTTGGTGGTCTGAGCATTGGACGCGAAATCCAAAGGTCCGTGGTTCGATTCCCGGTCCAGTCGAATTTTTTCTGCTTGGAATCGGCCATCATTTCATCTTCACACCACCATTGTGTTTGTAAATTTTATGTGTTCCTATCCACTTTCTTTCTACCTTTCTGTATGAACATTTATATGAGTATATTTGCCGCTGAGCGGTCTGAGTGAATGGATGAACGATTGTATGGCCGGAATGGCTCATTTCTTACTTGGGTTAGCGTACCCCGAAACGCCTGTTCTTTATCTTTCACCACTGTCTGTGTGCTTGAGTTATTCTTTCATTTCGCCTTCTGTGTATGTCATTCCTTCTCTGCCGGTGGGTGATAAGCTGCCCGCGCGCCATCTATTGGCCGCTCTCGTGGGTCATGCCCTGGGGAGTGTTTGTTCATATAAACCCCCCGCCGATTCCAGTAGTTTCTTAGTAGACTGGGTAGCTTGGTGGTCTGAGCATTGGACGCGAAATCCAAAGGTCCGTGGTTCGATTCCCGGTCCAGTCGAATTTTTTCTGCTTGGAATCGGCCATCATTTCATCTTCACACCACCATTGTGTTTGTAAATTTTATGTGTTCCTATCCACTTTCTTTCTACCTTTCTGTATGAACATTTATATGAGTATATTTGCCGCTGAGCGGTCTGAGTGAATGGATGAACGATTGTATGGCCGGAATGGCTCATTTCTTACTTGGGTTAGCGTACCCCGAAACGCCTGTTCTTTATCTTTCACCACTGTCTGTGTGCTTGAGTTATTCTTTCATTTCGCCTTCTGTGTATGTCATTCCTTCTCTGCCGGTGGGTGATAAGCTGCCCGCGCGCCATCTATTGGCCGCTCTCGTGGGTCATGCCCTGGGGAGTGTTTGTTCATATAAACCCCCCGCCGATTCCAGTAGTTTCTTAGTAGACTGGGTAGCTTGGTGGTCTGAGCATTGGACGCGAAATCCAAAGGTCCGTGGTTCGATTCCCGGTCCAGTCGAATTTTTTCTGCTTGGAATCGGCCATCATTTCATCTTCACACCACCATTGTGTTTGTAAATTTTATGTGTTCCTATCCACTTTCTTTCTACCTTTCTGTATGAACATTTATATGAGTATATTTGCCGCTGAGCGGTCTGAGTGAATGGATGAACGATTGTATGGCCGGAATGGCTCATTTCTTACTTGGGTTAGCGTACCCCGAAACGCCTGTTCTTTATCTTTCACCACTGTCTGTGTGCTTGAGTTATTCTTTCATTTCGCCTTCTGTGTATGTCATTCCTTCTCTGCCGGTGGGTGATAAGCTGCCCGCGCGCCATCTATTGGCCGCTCTCGTGGGTCATGCCCTGGGGAGTGTTTGTTCATATAAACCCCCCGCCGATTCCAGTAGTTTCTTAGTAGACTGGGTAGCTTGGTGGTCTGAGCATTGGACGCGAAATCCAAAGGTCCGTGGTTCGATTCCCGGTCCAGTCGAATTTTTTCTGCTTGGAATCGGCCATCATTTCATCTTCACACCACCATTGTGTTTGTAAATTTTATGTGTTCCTATCCACTTTCTTTCTACCTTTCTGTATGAACATTTATATGAGTATATTTGCCGCTGAGCGGTCTGAGTGAATGGATGAACGATTGTATGGCCGGAATGGCTCATTTCTTACTTGGGTTAGCGTACCCCGAAACGCCTGTTCTTTATCTTTCACCACTGTCTGTGTGCTTGAGTTATTCTTTCATTTCGCCTTCTGTGTATGTCATTCCTTCTCTGCCGGTGGGTGATAAGCTGCCCGCGCGCCATCTATTGGCCGCTCTCGTGGGTCATGCCCTGGGGAGTGTTTGTTCATATAAACCCCCCGCCGATTCCAGTAGTTTCTTAGTAGACTGGGTAGCTTGGTGGTCTGAGCATTGGACGCGAAATCCAAAGGTCCGTGGTTCGATTCCCGGTCCAGTCGAATTTTTTCTGCTTGGAATCGGCCATCATTTCATCTTCACACCACCATTGTGTTTGTAAATTTTATGTGTTCCTATCCACTTTCTTTCTACCTTTCTGTATGAACATTTATATGAGTATATTTGCCGCTGAGCGGTCTGAGTGAATGGATGAACGATTGTATGGCCGGAATGGCTCATTTCTTACTTGGGTTAGCGTACCCCGAAACGCCTGTTCTTTATCTTTCACCACTGTCTGTGTGCTTGAGTTATTCTTTCATTTCGCCTTCTGTGTATGTCATTCCTTCTCTGCCGGTGGGTGATAAGCTGCCCGCGCGCCATCTATTGGCCGCTCTCGTGGGTCATGCCCTGGGGAGTGTTTGTTCATATAAACCCCCCGCCGATTCCAGTAGTTTCTTAGTAGACTGGGTAGCTTGGTGGTCTGAGCATTGGACGCGAAATCCAAAGGTCCGTGGTTCGATTCCCGGTCCAGTCGAATTTTTTCTGCTTGGAATCGGCCATCATTTCATCTTCACACCACCATTGTGTTTGTAAATTTTATGTGTTCCTATCCACTTTCTTTCTACCTTTCTGTATGAACATTTATATGAGTATATTTGCCGCTGAGCGGTCTGAGTGAATGGATGAACGATTGTATGGCCGGAATGGCTCATTTCCACTGTCTGTGTGCTTGAGTTATTCTTTCATTTCGCCTTCTGTGTATGTCATTCCTTCTCTGCCGGTGGGTGATAAGCTGCCCGCGCGCCATCTATTGGCCGCTCTCGTGGGTCATGCCCTGGGGAGTGTTTGTTCATATAAACCCCCCGCCGATTCCAGTAGTTTCTTAGTAGACTGGGTAGCTTGGTGGTCTGAGCATTGGACGCGAAATCCAAAGGTCCGTGGTTCGATTCCCGGTCCAGTCGAATTTTTTCTGCTTGGAATCGGCCATCATTTCATCTTCACACCACCATTGTGTTTGTAAATTTTATGTGTTCCTATCCACTTTCTTTCTACCTTTCTGTATGAACATTTATATGAGTATATTTGCCGCTGAGCGGTCTGAGTGAATGGATGAACGATTGTATGGCCGGAATGGCTCATTTCTTACTTGGGTTAGCGTACCCCGAAACGCCTGTTCTTTATCTTTCACCACTGTCTGTGTGCTTGAGTTATTCTTTCATTTCGCCTTCTGTGTATGTCATTCCTTCTCTGCCGGTGGGTGATAAGCTGCCCGCGCGCCATCTATTGGCCGCTCTCGTGGGTCATGCCCTGGGGAGTGTTTGTTCATATAAACCCCCCGCCGATTCCAGTAGTTTCTTAGTAGACTGGGTAGCTTGGTGGTCTGAGCATTGGACGCGAAATCCAAAGGTCCGTGGTTCGATTCCCGGTCCAGTCGAATTTTTTCTGCTTGGAATCGGCCATCATTTCATCTTCACACCACCATTGTGTTTGTAAATTTTATGTGTTCCTATCCACTTTCTTTCTACCTTTCTGTATGAACATTTATATGAGTATATTTGCCGCTGAGCGGTCTGAGTGAATGGATGAACGATTGTATGGCCGGAATGGCTCATTTCTTACTTGGGTTAGCGTACCCCGAAACGCCTGTTCTTTATCTTTCACCACTGTCTGTGTGCTTGAGTTATTCTTTCATTTCGCCTTCTGTGTATGTCATTCCTTCTCTGCCGGTGGGTGATAAGCTGCCCGCGCGCCATCTATTGGCCGCTCTCGTGGGTCATGCCCTGGGGAGTGTTTGTTCATATAAACCCCCCGCCGATTCCAGTAGTTTCTTAGTAGACTGGGTAGCTTGGTGGTCTGAGCATTGGACGCGAAATCCAAAGGTCCGTGGTTCGATTCCCGGTCCAGTCGAATTTTTTCTGCTTGGAATCGGCCATCATTTCATCTTCACACCACCATTGTGTTTGTAAATTTTATGTGTTCCTATCCACTTTCTTTCTACCTTTCTGTATGAACATTTATATGAGTATATTTGCCGCTGAGCGGTCTGAGTGAATGGATGAACGATTGTATGGCCGGAATGGCTCATTTCTTACTTGGGTTAGCGTACCCCGAAACGCCTGTTCTTTATCTTTCACCACTGTCTGTGTGCTTGAGTTATTCTTTCATTTCGCCTTCTGTGTATGTCATTCCTTCTCTGCCGGTGGGTGATAAGCTGCCCGCGCGCCATCTATTGGCCGCTCTCGTGGGTCATGCCCTGGGGAGTGTTTGTTCATATAAACCCCCCGCCGATTCCAGTAGTTTCTTAGTAGACTGGGTAGCTTGGTGGTCTGAGCATTGGACGCGAAATCCAAAGGTCCGTGGTTCGATTCCCGGTCCAGTCGAATTTTTTCTGCTTGGAATCGGCCATCATTTCATCTTCACACCACCATTGTGTTTGTAAATTTTATGTGTTCCTATCCACTTTCTTTCTACCTTTCTGTATGAACATTTATATGAGTATATTTGCCGCTGAGCGGTCTGAGTGAATGGATGAACGATTGTATGGCCGGAATGGCTCATTTCTTACTTGGGTTAGCGTACCCCGAAACGCCTGTTCTTTATCTTTCACCACTGTCTGTGTGCTTGAGTTATTCTTTCATTTCGCCTTCTGTGTATGTCATTCCTTCTCTGCCGGTGGGTGATAAGCTGCCCGCGCGCCATCTATTGGCCGCTCTCGTGGGTCATGCCCTGGGGAGTGTTTGTTCATATAAACCCCCCGCCGATTCCAGTAGTTTCTTAGTAGACTGGGTAGCTTGGTGGTCTGAGCATTGGACGCGAAATCCAAAGGTCCGTGGTTCGATTCCCGGTCCAGTCGAATTTTTTCTGCTTGGAATCGGCCATCATTTCATCTTCACACCACCATTGTGTTTGTAAATTTTATGTGTTCCTATCCACTTTCTTTCTACCTTTCTGTATGAACATTTATATGAGTATATTTGCCGCTGAGCGGTCTGAGTGAATGGATGAACGATTGTATGGCCGGAATGGCTCATTTCTTACTTGGGTTAGCGTACCCCGAAACGCCTGTTCTTTATCTTTCACCACTGTCTGTGTGCTTGAGTTATTCTTTCATTTCGCCTTCTGTGTATGTCATTCCTTCTCTGCCGGTGGGTGATAAGCTGCCCGCGCGCCATCTATTGGCCGCTCTCGTGGGTCATGCCCTGGGGAGTGTTTGTTCATATAAACCCCCCGCCGATTCCAGTAGTTTCTTAGTAGACTGGGTAGCTTGGTGGTCTGAGCATTGGACGCGAAATCCAAAGGTCCGTGGTTCGATTCCCGGTCCAGTCGAATTTTTTCTGCTTGGAATCGGCCATCATTTCATCTTCACACCACCATTGTGTTTGTAAATTTTATGTGTTCCTATCCACTTTCTTTCTACCTTTCTGTATGAACATTTATATGAGTATATTTGCCGCTGAGCGGTCTGAGTGAATGGATGAACGATTGTATGGCCGGAATGGCTCATTTCTTACTTGGGTTAGCGTACCCCGAAACGCCTGTTCTTTATCTTTCACCACTGTCTGTGTGCTTGAGTTATTCTTTCATTTCGCCTTCTGTGTATGTCATTCCTTCTCTGCCGGTGGGTGATAAGCTGCCCGCGCGCCATCTATTGGCCGCTCTCGTGGGTCATGCCCTGGGGAGTGTTTGTTCATATAAACCCCCCGCCGATTCCAGTAGTTTCTTAGTAGACTGGGTAGCTTGGTGGTCTGAGCATTGGACGCGAAATCCAAAGGTCCGTGGTTCGATTCCCGGTCCAGTCGAATTTTTTCTGCTTGGAATCGGCCATCATTTCATCTTCACACCACCATTGTGTTTGTAAATTTTATGTGTTCCTATCCACTTTCTTTCTACCTTTCTGTATGAACATTTATATGAGTATATTTGCCGCTGAGCGGTCTGAGTGAATGGATGAACGATTGTATGGCCGGAATGGCTCATTTCTTACTTGGGTTAGCGTACCCCGAAACGCCTGTTCTTTATCTTTCACCACTGTCTGTGTGCTTGAGTTATTCTTTCATTTCGCCTTCTGTGTATGTCATTCCTTCTCTGCCGGTGGGTGATAAGCTGCCCGCGCGCCATCTATTGGCCGCTCTCGTGGGTCATGCCCTGGGGAGTGTTTGTTCATATAAACCCCCCGCCGATTCCAGTAGTTTCTTAGTAGACTGGGTAGCTTGGTGGTCTGAGCATTGGACGCGAAATCCAAAGGTCCGTGGTTCGATTCCCGGTCCAGTCGAATTTTTTCTGCTTGGAATCGGCCATCATTTCATCTTCACACCACCATTGTGTTTGTAAATTTTATGTGTTCCTATCCACTTTCTTTCTACCTTTCTGTATGAACATTTATATGAGTATATTTGCCGCTGAGCGGTCTGAGTGAATGGATGAACGATTGTATGGCCGGAATGGCTCATTTCTTACTTGGGTTAGCGTACCCCGAAACGCCTGTTCTTTATCTTTCACCACTGTCTGTGTGCTTGAGTTATTCTTTCATTTCGCCTTCTGTGTATGTCATTCCTTCTCTGCCGGTGGGTGATAAGCTGCCCGCGCGCCATCTATTGGCCGCTCTCGTGGGTCATGCCCTGGGGAGTGTTTGTTCATATAAACCCCCCGCCGATTCCAGTAGTTTCTTAGTAGACTGGGTAGCTTGGTGGTCTGAGCATTGGACGCGAAATCCAAAGGTCCGTGGTTCGATTCCCGGTCCAGTCGAATTTTTTCTGCTTGGAATCGGCCATCATTTCATCTTCACACCACCATTGTGTTTGTAAATTTTATGTGTTCCTATCCACTTTCTTTCTACCTTTCTGTATGAACATTTATATGAGTATATTTGCCGCTGAGCGGTCTGAGTGAATGGATGAACGATTGTATGGCCGGAATGGCTCATTTCTTACTTGGGTTAGCGTACCCCGAAACGCCTGTTCTTTATCTTTCACCACTGTCTGTGTGCTTGAGTTATTCTTTCATTTCGCCTTCTGTGTATGTCATTCCTTCTCTGCCGGTGGGTGATAAGCTGCCCGCGCGCCATCTATTGGCCGCTCTCGTGGGTCATGCCCTGGGGAGTGTTTGTTCATATAAACCCCCCGCCGATTCCAGTAGTTTCTTAGTAGACTGGGTAGCTTGGTGGTCTGAGCATTGGACGCGAAATCCAAAGGTCCGTGGTTCGATTCCCGGTCCAGTCGAATTTTTTCTGCTTGGAATCGGCCATCATTTCATCTTCACACCACCATTGTGTTTGTAAATTTTATGTGTTCCTATCCACTTTCTTTCTACCTTTCTGTATGAAAGTATATTTGCCGCTGAGCGGTCTGAGTGAATGGATGAACGATTGTATGGCCGGAATGGCTCATTTCTTACTTGGGTTAGCGTACCCCGAAACGCCTGTTCTTTATCTTTCACCACTGTCTGTGTGCTTGAGTTATTCTTTCATTTCGCCTTCTGTGTATGTCATTCCTTCTCTGCCGGTGGGTGATAAGCTGCCCGCGCGCCATCTATTGGCCGCTCTCGTGGGTCATGCCCTGGGGAGTGTTTGTTCATATAAACCCCCCGCCGATTCCAGTAGTTTCTTAGTAGACTGGGTAGCTTGGTGGTCTGAGCATTGGACGCGAAATCCAAAGGTCCGTGGTTCGATTCCCGGTCCAGTCGAATTTTTTCTGCTTGGAATCGGCCATCATTTCATCTTCACACCACCATTGTGTTTGTAAATTTTATGTGTTCCTATCCACTTTCTTTCTACCTTTCTGTATGAACATTTATATGAGTATATTTGCCGCTGAGCGGTCTGAGTGAATGGATGAACGATTGTATGGCCGGAATGGCTCATTTCTTACTTGGGTTAGCGTACCCCGAAACGCCTGTTCTTTATCTTTCACCACTGTCTGTGTGCTTGAGTTATTCTTTCATTTCGCCTTCTGTGTATGTCATTCCTTCTCTGCCGGTGGGTGATAAGCTGCCCGCGCGCCATCTATTGGCCGCTCTCGTGGGTCATGCCCTGGGGAGTGTTTGTTCATATAAACCCCCCGCCGATTCCAGTAGTTTCTTAGTAGACTGGGTAGCTTGGTGGTCTGAGCATTGGACGCGAAATCCAAAGGTCCGTGGTTCGATTCCCGGTCCAGTCGAATTTTTTCTGCTTGGAATCGGCCATCATTTCATCTTCACACCACCATTGTGTTTGTAAATTTTATGTGTTCCTATCCACTTTCTTTCTACCTTTCTGTATGAACATTTATATGAGTATATTTGCCGCTGAGCGGTCTGAGTGAATGGATGAACGATTGTATGGCCGGAATGGCTCATTTCTTACTTGGGTTAGCGTACCCCGAAACGCCTGTTCTTTATCTTTCACCACTGTCTGTGTGCTTGAGTTATTCTTTCATTTCGCCTTCTGTGTATGTCATTCCTTCTCTGCCGGTGGGTGATAAGCTGCCCGCGCGCCATCTATTGGCCGCTCTCGTGGGTCATGCCCTGGGGAGTGTTTGTTCATATAAACCCCCCGCCGATTCCAGTAGTTTCTTAGTAGACTGGGTAGCTTGGTGGTCTGAGCATTGGACGCGAAATCCAAAGGTCCGTGGTTCGATTCCCGGTCCAGTCGAATTTTTTCTGCTTGGAATCGGCCATCATTTCATCTTCACACCACCATTGTGTTTGTAAATTTTATGTGTTCCTATCCACTTTCTTTCTACCTTTCTGTATGAACATTTATATGAGTATATTTGCCGCTGAGCGGTCTGAGTGAATGGATGAACGATTGTATGGCCGGAATGGCTCATTTCTTACTTGGGTTAGCGTACCCCGAAACGCCTGTTCTTTATCTTTCACCACTGTCTGTGTGCTTGAGTTATTCTTTCATTTCGCCTTCTGTGTATGTCATTCCTTCTCTGCCGGTGGGTGATAAGCTGCCCGCGCGCCATCTATTGGCCGCTCTCGTGGGTCATGCCCTGGGGAGTGTTTGTTCATATAAACCCCCCGCCGATTCCAGTAGTTTCTTAGTAGACTGGGTAGCTTGGTGGTCTGAGCATTGGACGCGAAATCCAAAGGTCCGTGGTTCGATTCCCGGTCCAGTCGAATTTTTTCTGCTTGGAATCGGCCATCATTTCATCTTCACACCACCATTGTGTTTGTAAATTTTATGTGTTCCTATCCACTTTCTTTCTACCTTTCTGTATGAACATTTATATGAGTATATTTGCCGCTGAGCGGTCTGAGTGAATGGATGAACGATTATATACACACACACACACACACACACACACACACACACACACACACACACACACACACACACACACACACACACACACACACACACACACACACACACACACACACACACACACACACACACACACACACACACACACACACACACACACACACACACACACACACACACACACACACACACACACACACACACACACACACACACACACACACACACACACACACACACACACACACACACACACACACACACACACACACACACACACACACACACACACACACACACACACACACACACACACACACACACACACACACACACACACACACACACACACACACACACACACACACACACACACACACACACACACACACACACACACACACACACACACACACACACACACACACACACACACACACACACACACACACACACACACACACACACACACACACACACACACACACACACACACACACACACACACACACACACACACACACACACACACACACACACACACACACACACACACACACACACACACACACACACACACACACACACACACACACACACACACACACACACACACACACACACACACACACACACACACACACACACACACACACACACACACACACACACACACACACACACACACACACACACACACACACACACACACACACACACACACACACACACACACACACACACACACACACACACACACACACACACACACACACACACACACACACACACACACACACACACACACACACACACACACACACACACACACACACACACACACACACACACACACACACACACACACACACACACACACACACACACACACAACACTCCACCACTACTAGTATATGGAAGGATGATGGGTAATTAGGGTCGAGGAAGAAAGAGAAAAGGTTTGGAATAAAGAGGGGAAGGGCATATTCTGAAATTGAAAAAGAAATTGTCTAGGCAGATAGATTGCGCCCGGGATAATTCATTGACTCTTTGCACTCCTTCTTTTAAACTCACCTTTAGAGGTAGATTATTCTAATTATATTAAATAATACATTCCACTTCTATTGTGGATGGTTGTTTAGAGTCGGGAAGAAAGGTGGATGGAGAGGCCAGGTTGAGAGGGGCGTGGCTGCTTCCACCTTTGAAGCAATGGACGGACGAGCCATGCAGACGAGTGCAAATACAAGGAGACGCTGAGGTGCAAAACTGCCAAATTTGTCTCTGAAGACAGGAAATAACCGTTCACAATTCTTAGAAAACGTGCATCGTCTTTCCTCTAAAAAGGTTAAATTTTGAGGGTTACCATTACTAGCATTGGGGGGGACCACGATTTTTGGCCTATGTGTCGGGGATATCGTCAAAGGGTACGTTACTAGCTATCTCTTAAAGATTAAAAATTTTGCCAAGTCTTGAGTTGAATGAATTTGGAGCTTCCCAATAACTACCGTGCATTCCTGTCATCATTTTTTGCCATTTATACCCGATTTAACTTTCAATGGTCATTTGCTCGTATACTTCCATTCTTAGCACAATAAAATCATTTTGTTTGCCAAGGAGTTTGATTGCCAAGGAGGATTCCAGGAGGGAAATTAAACTGTTCATTTAGTCTTGAAAAACCTCGGCAAGAGCATCTCTAGCAGTTCCATTCCGGAGAACACAAAACTTTCTGGTCAAACGTAGATACTCACTGTCCGGCTGAATCGCTTCGGAGGGGAAACAGTGGAGGTCGCCGATAAGATAAAGCAAACATGAACCATGCATCACCAAGCCAACTCCAGATGGACTCCCTTGGGGCGTGCATCACCAGTGGGAGGAGGAAATATTTTTATAAGTACATGTTTTATCTTTTATCTATACCGGTTTCTCCTGCCTGCTATTTATGATTCGAGAGACGTTTGAATTGCTATGTACTAAAATTTTCTCAGATTCACTTTGCATATTGGAGTCAATTTGCATTTTAACCAACACATTGAATTAATTATTTTCGGAAGTTATTGAACGTTTTCTGCTTCCTTAAAAAATGTTGTTCGAATTCTTTTTAACTGTAACTATAATCAGCCACTGGCATACACAAACATTTTTCACTTGGTCTTAGACTTTAATCTCACTAGATTCCTTCCAAAATAGTAGTGCAGTTGAAATATATAGATTTAGCTTCTATAGAAAGTTAAGGAAAAATTTCTAAAGGGCGAATAAATGGAACTCAGGCCGCCATCACGGATTACTTCGTCAACGTGATTCCCTCTTGCTTACGGTATTGAACGTGTTCTCAAATTGGATACTCTTCCAACAAGTAATTGAAATAATATTTTGGGACACACTTAGTATTTGAATCATCCTCTGAAAAATAATTTTAGCTCTAGTAATAACATAATACCGTTCACAAGTATGGAATTGCCGCAACGGAAGGACCAATCGGCCGCGTTTGGCATCTTTTCTGTCAGTAATCGTGGAGAAAACCGACAGCTTGCACTATCGTTATTATCGTTCCCCGGTAACTCTCGATTCTACATCGGAGCTCCGGTGTCTTTATATCTCCGGCGAGCTCCAAGCGGCGCGGTAATAACGCGACTTATTTTCCAAAGGAGCAGGGCGACGCGCAAGGGGCCGGCCGGACTGCTATACCTGAGAGCGGAACCGGATTAAAACCCTTTTAATGAAGCTGTAACGCTTTGGCCGAGGATGCGGGGGCAGCCTTGGGGCGAGATTCATATTTACAGGTGTGGACGGGGCAATGTGGTAGACGCCCCCCACCCCAACACCTCCGATAGCTTAAGTGAAAGCAGAGACGCAAGCTCCGGGCGTTGCGCATCAACATCTTATCGTGTACATAAAGCTGTCACCACCAACAAATTAGCATTCATGCCACTGCTCTGTATTTTAAGTATGGATATAGGCTGAGTCCAGTTTAATTTTGTCACTAGAACCAATTTAAAACATGATATTATTTCTCAGTAACATCACATATCTGAAAAAGAGGGACAACAGTTGTCAACAAATACCAGCAGCGCTTTATCATTCATCATAAATTCACTGTCGAAAATTTAAGTTCGGCAATTTTAATACATTCACTTTCTTGGTTCATTATAGGTGTAAAAAAGGCTGCAAAAAACTTGAAATTAAAAAAACTGAAAAATTAAATAAATATTGATTTTTAGCCGCAATGGGAAAAACCTGCGATACGCCGCTTTCCTAGATCAGACTTGGGTGAAAAGTTAGCAAAATGTTTGTGTGAATTCTTTGATGCCGTACACCTGAGGCTTCACAAGCAGTCATTCCATGAAAGCATCGGTAATACCTGCTGACGTTATTTTCACCAAAATATAACGACACGATAATCACTCCTGAATTCTTCCGACTATTTTAGCAAAGTAAGATTCCCATTCCTGCTATTTGCAGCATAACGTTATTTACTGTGAATTCATCCCTTACTTGAAATGAGTGATTATCGCCTAGAAACATTGCACAGAAACATCCCCGCACGAAATTTTGTGCCACTAAAACTTCACAGATTTTTTGGGCGTGATATTGGTCGTAACATCAGATGAAATTGAGTTTTAATAAATCAGGTTTTAATTTAAAAAAGAGAGATGCAAGATATAATTCTCCAATCCGCAAACAAATTAAGTGCTCGGCCCCGTGATAACTACAGGCAAAATAAATTCCTAGATATTTTTTCGCCGTCCTAAACTCATTTCAACCCGGTCTTCCAACCCCCTCCCCCATCCTAACTCATTCTCACCCTCTTCTCCCCCTCCCATCCAACACCCTCCCGAAACAATATAGATGGTCTCCAAGGGCCGCATTGGTGGGAACGCCCGAGCCTTATATTGGCCCTTTCGTTTTCCAAGCTGCCGAGGCGCCCAGGCTATTGTTTTTCATGACTCACCGGTTCAGTTAAAGGGAAGCGATTGAAATGGGATGCTCCATGCTTCCAGGAAGATGTAGAAGCGGGAGCCGAGACCTCGCGTGAGGCTACCGAACCGATCGCCACCATTGACGACCCCCCTCCTCCCCAATTAGACCGGCGTGTTGCCTTCCGCATTCAGCGGGAACTCGTTGTAGAGCCTTGGATAATCCGTGGATGTGACGTCAAAATCTTCTGAAGTCTCATAATTAGGTTTGCCATTCTTGAATTTTTCGAGGATGTGAAAACAAAATCCCGTCATTGTCGAGGCTCGAATATTCCGAGGTCATACCGAATTGGGTGCTAGGAAAAACTTGCTTAATCGGAGAGTATGGTGTGACATAAATGGATTTCCCGGGGTCCGACCACCCTGAGTACTCTCTGATTAAGTTCCGGCATACTCAAGGGTCCCGTTGACTTGGAAGAAGTGCGCCTTTACCAATGTCCGCACACCACTCCGCCCAACGGATCGCGTGTCGGGCGGGGGACGGTAAATGACCAGCACCCACATTCTTCCCGCTCGGCCTCAACCTTCCGCCTCCGGCCCGAAATCGAACCCAACCGGGCCACTTAGGATGGCCGACTAATGGCTTCCGTGAATCACGGGTGCGCTCTTGACGCTGGGGCGGGGGACGGGGTGAGGGTTTGGCGGTGGAAACTGTGGGGGCTCCTCACGGGTGGAAGAGACCCTTATCGATGCCACCGACCACTCCGACCCCTTCTAAACCTCCCCAAAAGGAATAAAAACGTGGGGCGGGCGAAATGAGAACAGGGGCTCCGACGTGGTTTGTGGTGGGAAGGAGAGGAGGGGGCATCTGAGAGAGTCGGTGGAGGAATATATAAGGAGATGAGAAAAAGGGCAGTACCCTGAAAGACGGGAGGGAAGCCTAGAGTGGAGAAGGCAATCGAAGGAGCAGAGAGGTGCGCCAAATTTATTATTCCGAAGCGATCGGCAGTTTGGCCGAGTAACATCGAGTTACATGATGGAGCATCGTTACCGATGGTTCAGTCGTGCCTTCATTGTTTTCCTCTTAAATTTAAATATGAAGCTGGCAACAATTTTCCAGCGCAGCATTGATTAGCGGTGCTGATAAACAAACCCGGTGATAGCAATGGATGTATACACACACACACACACACATATACATACATACATATATATATATATATATATATATATATATATATATATATATATATATATATATATATATATATATATATATATATATATATATATATATATATATATATATATATATATATATATACACACACACGATGTTGATAGAATGTGATAGAATGGAGAGGAACTAGTTCCGAAAGCTAGCTATGTAAGTGTGATCGTCTCTTTTTTTGTGTGTGTCTATCTCCTCCATCCTATCAACATCGTGTGTTCATCGCCGCTTGGCAGACTCCAATCCATCAACGTATATATATATATATATATATATATATATATATATATATATATATATATATATATATATATATATATATATATATATATATATATATATATATATTGTATGTATATGATTGGACTTCTACAGCTCTCCACACTGCCAAAGTCTAATTGAGAAAATTTCAATCATCACTTTTAATCAAGAACACTGGACGACTAAGTTTTCACTCAAGCATGTTCGAAAAGCGATTTAAAGTGTTGGCATTGGCTGTGATGGCCACAATACTCATGTGGAAAGGATGGAAACACTGCTGCTCCAATGAGCTGCGTCTTTTGGTGTAGTTTTGAGCATTCTCTGAATATTTTTTTTCATAAAAGTTTCTCACTCGGTCCTGAAGTTTTAGAGGATGAAATGCAAATACTATTTCGCGCAGAAGCAATTTTAAAATTTAAATACCGAGCAAATCATCGAAATATGGTATGAAGGTGATGCGATTAGTAGACGTCAATTTAAAGATCAAAGCAATTAGCTCTGTGATGCGTACATATACTGTGGCCTATAATCTGATTGTACCGGACTAAGAGCACACGAACGAAAACTGCAAAAATCTTCAGAAGTAGTTCTGAAGCTTCGCAACTTGATTTTCAAAACACACAGAAGTATAACAGCAGAAAATGTTTTTATCCATAGAGTAACTTAAAGAGCTTCATAAAAGAGGACCAAAGGAGAACAGAGTTTTATGAGTCTCCTTGCACAAAAGTATTGACCCGGATGAAAACGAATTACCAGATATCATTCTATAACCACATCAAAGGATGTGTGGACACCTTGGACCAAAAGTGTTCAAAGGATAACAGGAAGGTGGCCAATGAGGAAATTTACAAGATAATGAACATTGTTGGTGTGAATTCTTTTGCATTATGTATTCATTACTAAGGAACACCATTGGCAAAAAAGACATATTATAGAGTAGCTTGGCGTGCAGCTTGTGGAGCCACGTATAAGGATAGGTCTCGCTAATTCTAGAACTGGAAAATCTCTGAAATTCTACATTGATTTAGTAAAAGGAACTGAGGGAGAGGGGAATAATTTGTAAACGGTTTAAGGGCAATCACTGGAGGACCAATTGGAAAAAATGCTAACGTGCTACGGTTGTCCATAGGAGCTGAAATGAAAAACTCAACAAAAATATATGAAATGTGATCAATCAACTTTTTTATCTAGAATGCGGGAGAGAGATTATGTTCCACGTTTGAAAGGTGAACAAAAATAAGAGTCCTAAACGCTCAGGTTTTAGTCATATATACAGCCATTCTTTTCGTACCGGATGTGACTGTTTTACACTTTTTAGCAAGAATTTATACTCTAAAAACATGTATATTTTGAATATTTTAGTTGGAATATATTAGACTTAACCCACTCAGATAAATATCAAAGTGTGATGAAAATTGAATGCGAGCATATTCTATAGTAACTCTTAAAAGGTATGTATCGGCTGTGACCAATACAGTAGCCATCTCCTGATACATAAGTACACTCGTGTTTAACTCTGTTAATTGGTTTGAGTGAAAAATCTAAAAAAAATAAAATACTACTCCTAAGATATTACCAACACTTCATGTTACTTGTGCATTGTTAAATATTTTATTATTTAAAAAACAATTCACTTTCTTTGTATCGGATGTGACGTACCGGATGTGACACTGAAGTGCCTGTTTGTACTTCAATGATACAATGGCAGTTTGGCACTGAGTTTTTATTGTAAAATGGTGATATCTTATTAAAGAAACTCAAATACATGTATTACAATTTATATTTATACAGAAAATAGTATTAGTCTTATTAATAATTGAGAAAACTTAATAACTTGTGTAAGTTCAAACCTAGGCCGGAACCTAAAACTGTTATCATATATCAGCCTAATGTATGTTTTATCCACTCACATCTAACAGCTCAGGATATTTGTAAATGGCAGTGTTTCCTGCTTTTGTGACAGTAGGTTCGTTTACAATAAGAAAAATATCCTCAAAAGATATAATTCTTTCATCGGTCTCATCAGTTACAAATTGTCATTTTGTTTTTCCATAACACTTCAAGAACACAACACTGACCTCACCATCGCTCCGGACTCCACTCTGGCCACTCCCAACATACTTGACTTATTGCCCGTACCAATTAATGAGCCGTACCAATATGTATGTCCCAGGAACAACCGTTTCCTTTGTAGGCACTTTGGCTCTTTGTAAGTACTTATGTGAGATTAATTAAATCCCCTGCAGAGTCATCGTCTGAAGTGTCAGAATGTACATCATTGTACCTCAAGCGTTTGCTATTGGTCTTCAGTTTTTTTTCTTTACTGATCCGAATGCTTAATTTTTCCATTTCAGTACCAGAAAACTTGCTGATGAGTAAATGATCTTCATCATACACTCTGAAGTGATGCATTGACCTTGTTCCAGTTATTTCAGCTACTTTTTCCCACCTCTGATCAAGTAAGGGAACAAAAGATTCCACATTTTATTTCGAAACAAAAAATGTTTTTATGTCATGGCATTTTGCTGCTGATGCACCATAAAAATTTTTAGCTGTTGATACAATGGTCTGTCGTCCTTGGACAGCTTTCCACATACTCCGTTTCACACACCCACCAACTCCATCGACAGCCCCTTTTCCGTGACTGGCTGCAAAAAAGTTCCATTCAGAAACAGGAATAGCAAAATCATTTTCCAAAGAACTTTGGAAACTGTGAACCTGCTTTCAAATCGTCCTTCACAGTTATCAGAAAAAAGGACCACTTCTTCTACTTTGGGAATTAGGATCTTTACTTGTTTGATAAGTTCTTTAATGACTCATACTGAGTATTTTTATAATACTCACTACTAAAAATAACTCTACTAATACTACTACTAATACACTAATAACACTACTAAAAATACTCACACTGAGTATTTTTAGTGATCAAAGTCATCGCTGATAATGGCAAAAGAATACACACAATCCAATTGCCATACACAACTAGTAAATACTGTAACTTGGTTGTGACTCCAGTGTGCACTCTGTATTTCATCCTGTTCCACTTGAGAATAGTTTTCATCAAAGTCAACCTGCATAACTATTTTCTCAGGATTATCTTTCAGTGCTTTCTTAGCCTCATCAAAATATTGAGACTGTTTTCTTTTCATGAAAGTGTGTGCTTTAAAATCTTTAAGTTTTGAATTCATTTCTGTTATAGCCTCATCCAAGGAACTTGAATTTTCTGTAAAATTCGGGCGATTTTTCTCATCCTTTACCCATTGCTTCCGTTTCACTTGCTTGGTCAGATCACAGTCTTAGCTCAAAATGTCTCTAACGTCATCTAAACAGTCTTCACATCTATTGAACATACATGACTCATTTTTCTCATTACAAAAAATAGCAGGTAACAACTTCTTATGTGTCAGAGAAATGTTGCCAGCAATCTTAGACAGGGTTTCTAACACAAATGTAAAATTAACGTGGTACTTACGTACACAAACCGAGTGAGGCATTTGACTTACTGGCAGGATGTTTGCGGGTCTTAAGTCATAAAATTTACATCTTGAAATTTTATGTTCAGGATGTATTTTTTAAAACTCCTCATAGGCCTCATTTATTCCAATAAATAAATTCCTTATTTGCTTTAAAGAATCGTTTGCCAGTTGTCTTATCCTTTACTGATTTCACATCCCGTTTTCCAGGCGCTTCTCGGCTTATGTCATCACAATTGTAAAATTTTACAACTGCTTCTGTACATTCTTCTGAGAGTTTCTTCGATGCAACTTTTTTTGATTTGAATAGGCCCTTAGCTAATTTTTGACCGAATGTGTTTTTTACTAAATGTCTAACTACAGCTTGCTTCTTTCCTGGGCTTTTGGGCAATTCATCTTTCACTTTCTTTGTCGCCTTACCGAGCGTTCGAGGGCTCTTATATGTACCTAGTTTTTTTAACACTAGGCTTAGACTCTAAATGGCTAACATTTTCTATCTCTTTTTCCTTCTACATAAAGCTTGTCTTTCTCTGTCTTTTCTTATTTTTTCTAATAAGAGAGCATTGATATATTTTAGTTTATCATTCTGCTTGGCTCTGTTTATCCTGTTTCTATTTTTATCAATTTCCAAATATTCCTGCCATTTTTCTTCATTATTCTGCTTTGTCTTCTCCCTCCAACCCTTCATTCTTCCCTTCATTTTGGGATGTACAGCATCCATCACAAACTATAAATATACACAGGTTATTAGAAAAACCTGTTATATATGTCTATGTGGTGTCATCAGATTCATGTGTATTCTGTACCGGATGTGACACTCTCCTTGACACAAATTATTTAAAAAAAAGTAATGCAAGTTGTTTTTTTATCGACGGGTTAAGTAGAGTAAACCATTCTGCTTACTTTAGCATTCAATTCAAAATTAATAAATATATACTGTAGGTGAACCGGTAAAAAATGAAATGTTTTTTGTATCGGATGTGACATTGAACAAAGAATACTAACATAATTAAATAAATCAATACTTACGTTCATAAACTTGAAGAATACCAGTTTAAAATGATGTTGAGAACATAACCTCATATACTCCAAACAATGAAACAACAATATGGCGATTTTCATTATTGAATTTTAATGCTAAATATCAGCTGTTTCCAACTTATCAGCTGTTTTCGTGCAACAGCTATGCAACAATGAGTGTATAACTAAAAAAACAATGGTAAAGTTGTATAATTGTCTTAGGACTCAATTATTTGGATCTTTTTCTATGCTCTTCAACAGATTTTCTAACAATAAATGTATTTTGATTTTTTCTCATCTGGTACCAGTTGCTATGGAATGGCTCTAAAACAACGAATAAATAGGAATGTAATATCTCACCCATGTAGCGGGCCTTTTTTGAAATTTTTTATAAATAATAAGGGCTTGTAAACCATAATAATTTATTTTTTACTTTCATCTATTCCGTGTATAAAAAATGTGGAAATATTTGATACTCCGAAAGGGCCCAAACAGACGCCCCAGGCGTCGTTTCTTCTCCCTTCCTATGGGCTTTTCCTTCGTTTGTCGCAGTCAGGCCTAAGAGAAATCTCGCATCGCCCAAGCCTTTGATCAGCTGAGCATCCTTCCTTGGGCGTATCGTCAAGTTATAATGAAATGGAAGAGCCATGGAAAATGTTTCACACTTGGTAAAAATGAAGAGAACAAAGTCAAAATTGTCTTATTTAGACGGTGAGATAGGCGGGCGGTGTGTTCGAATGCCATCGCCCGGCTGTGCCAGGGAAAGCAAGGGGGCTTCTTTTTTCTCTTCCCCCAAAATGAGAGGAGGGTAAACGGGAGAGACTCCCTTAGCGCGTATGCCTTGGCGAGTACGACGGGCAATCCGCAGTGGGACGGGCGCCAGGCTCCCTTCAACATTTTTGCCATGCACCTTTTACTTTTGTTGCAGAAGTAACTTTGTTATTCCGCATAAATTTTATTTGAGGCGACCCGGTTTTTGATGTGGCACGTCATCATCTGGTCCTGACCTGATGATGACGTGCCATATCAGGCCTTGACATTAGTACCTCATTGGGACCGGAACCCTTATTAGGTCTTAATAACGGGATCTGATGATGACGTGCCACGTCGTAAGCCAGGTCGTCTTAAATGAAATTTAAATGGAATACAAAGTTACTTTATTCACAAGATTGTGTAAATTCCATGAAGTCAAGCATTAGAAAACTTATACACCTTTTAAATACAACAACATCTTGACTACGATTAATAAATTTTTATAAATACTATTATTCGTTTTTCGTGCAGTAAAATGAATTCATTTCATGCGTGCAAATTAATAAATTTCTTATCAATGAAATGATGTGAGGTGTTTTTCAGATGTAGAGTGTAACACATATTACAGGGAAATATAGAAATGGATACAATCGTCTAAAATGTGGGCACACGATTTAAAAAAAACTAACGTAAATAATGCTGGGAGTCCTAAAAATGACACCCCAATAATAGACACTGCCAAGGAATTCAAACTACGGAGGAGTGAAATAAAAATATTAAATATTGGCCTGAGATACTGACATCACGGGTTACATAACATTCTTCACGCACGGTTTGAGGGTTAGAAACTCAGCTACAAATAGATAGAGGTGACTAAAATAATAAGTGCACGAAAAAAAGCTGTTTTTGCTAAATTCGAACTGCAATTTATCCTTTGCTGATAAATCCGTATTCTCCTGGATGAAAATTTCTCCAGGACACTATCATAAATTTTAAAATCAGAATTAATCTTGGCGTTGATGTTACTATTGTGCAAGATAAACAAGAGGAACAAGGACCGCGCCTTGAAGCACCCGTGTAGTGACACTTTAATGAGTACTTAAAGTGTAAGAGATTTCTTATTAAAATATTAAAATAGAATTTTAAATGCTCTATTAGATGTAAATCTGAAGTATTTAACTTTTAAAAGCTCTCTTAAAACAATAGATATAATAGACAATTAATCTCCAAAATAAAAGGCGATCAAAAAGATTTCCTCAAAGATTCAAATCAAATGGGATAAAATACTTAAGTAAGATCACGAACACGTTTACTGAAAGTAGTACATGTCAAGTGAATAAATTTACAAATATTATTTCTTCAATATAAATGTGAGTATAAGAAAATAAAAAATCAAAAGTATTCGAGAAGACCACCTTGTTCCTTCTAGTGTTTCATCTCCGTCTGTACATTACCCAGGAAGCTACGTCGAGAGTGACGGGCAGCGGATGAGTTATCACCAACATGCATTATAATATACAAGTAATTTTCACCTACTTATACTGTACTATTCCTGTATGCTACCAACGCTACATAAACTACAAAAATGTATAATGTCGGCATTTTGCAACTACATAAACGACATTGATGCAAGAGCCATTCAGCAATCACATGAAAATTTATATGAATAATATATTGCTGATTAAGAAACAAATACTAGGGAGCAACTCAACCAATCAGACACTAACAGTAGACTAATTTAATTCATAGCGTGATATGCAGCATTATGATATCTTATCAATCGCGGGAATAATGATATTTTAAACCTAACTTCACTGCAGTCTATTTCTCTAATTTTATTCTCATGATCTGATCATTCGTAGAATTTTGGAGTTCGTTTAACGTTAAGAACTTCGTTTGAGATGTTGTAAGAGGTTACTAACTTTGTAAATCGATCTAGGAGTGGGGACAAACTTCAATTTAAAAAAATGAAAGTGATGCTATTTACTTTCAAAGTATACATGTGACATTTTCTCAGAATAATGAATGTCACACAATTTCTGTTCACCAATTTATTAAAAAAACTTGTCATTTTGATTTAATTGCGTGAATTTGCTGATACTTAACCGCCGTAGATTTTTGTATGGTGGATGCTATAAGACTTAATAGCCTGTCTGTTCTTTCTTATAATTTCAGACCTAGGTTAAAATAATGTTTGAGTTAATGTGATACCTATGTATTGGTCTCTAAGAAACTACCTACGTTACCGTTTAGCACTCCTGAAGTTAAAACACTGTGAGGTGGACTATATATCAGGTATTAGGTCAATGAAATATTAATGATCCCAAATAAATTGTGCACTCTAAGTACAGTGGCGGAAGAAATTAACGCAAAATTTTTCGCGCGCCAGAATGCGGCTTTTTTGGGAACTTCTATGAGCAGTACACACTCGAAAGACTGGCAACACTGAGGAAAACATCATCTACCGCAAATATTTGAAATCCGCAACGGAGCTCACATTTGCCGGAGCCTAGAACTCAGTCAACAATCGCCTCTTTTTTGAGCTTTTTTCTCATATTATTCGAACATTCAGTCGCGGTGTATCGCTGCGTTTATTGCAGCATGGTTCTTACGTTGAATGATATCATTTATACAGAAAGACATTATGAAAAATATTCATTATCCAACCCAATTCGGTATATATGCTGAAATCTTCATCTTCTACCACCAAGGGATATTTATTGTGGTCGACTTTCCGAGGATCTTTTCGAATAACGCGTACTGTATCTTTTTCACCGAATTGATATAAATCGAGATTTATCCGCATCAAATGCCGATACAAAAAAGATTTAATTAAAATAAGTATAGTCTACGTGATGTAATTTTTTCGATTTTCCATTTGTAGATCGACGAAGTTCCTAAAACGGATATTTATTAAGTTCAAAACGGATATTTATTAATGAATCGTTCTTGACCCAATATAAATCCGTCTTTATTTATTATTTATCTATTTATTTATCTTCACTATCCCAAATACAGCACCATGTGCCAATTTACGCCGGGTGGTTAACAGTAACAAAGGACGAGACACAAACACCCATGTCCTGGGCAGTTAATATTCTACCCAGGCGGGACTCGAACCCGCGACCCTCAGGGTAGCAGGCGAGGACTTTACCCCGCCGCCACCGGGGCCCCGGTTTTAGTTCGTCAGAATGGGATTAAACTATGAAAACATACGTAAATATACATAATTTCATGATAAATGTTTTCATTAAAAACATGATTTCAAATAAAAATAATGTGCTCGAATCGATACCGAAGAATCTAGGCATATTTTCCCGATATTTCTTTCATCTTATCACAGGAAGCTTGTTGACGAGCTGTCCACTGTTAAGCTTTATCTAGTAAATGCAGGATATACGAGTAAACATTCAGAAAAGTTTACCCAAATTAGAGGTAGTTATGCATAAACAACTCTATTACGCCTGACTTCATAATATCTCATATGTTTAGCTATAAAGTCGCCGCATATATAAAATTAAAAAAAAGCCTTTTTAAAGACTTCAGTTTGGAGTAAAATTTCATTAATGAAATAACTTAATAGGTAACGGTTAATGTTGTAGCTGTCAGATGTATTTGGCTAGCTAAAGAGTGGTCCGTGTTCGATTTTTAATGAACGCAAATGAGTTTTTATATAAATTTTCTCATATTGGCGATATGGATGAATGTAATGTGTAGCTGCAATGACTGGCTGATAATATGAAATTTTTTATATATAAAAGAGATAAAATTTACCAAATAAAAATCATTTCACTTGATCAGAAATTGATTGAAAAACTCAAAAATGTCTTCACCAGGGGTGGGATCACGGTTCTTTTCTTCTTATGGTTGTTATAGTCATCCAAAAGGCAGGCCGAATTGGTAAGGCAATGCTCAAGGTCCTGGGAGCGCACTCCACTGCTATGTAGCACCCGATCTTTCTTGATGACGATCACGTTTTCGAAATCATGAGCGTACTTGAACAATGTTATTATGAATAACCATGTTTGCGATTCAGGTTTGCAACTAAGTAACAACTGCTGAGCTTTCTTATGTCAAGGCGAATTTAAGATGATGTTTCGTATATTTTCGGTGAATTTATTTGCGTCCGTATGCGTTACTGTGAACTAAGTTACTCTTAAAATGAGTGGTGGTATTGTCTACAAACATTTAAAATAACTATAAGGATAGGAAATAGCATACTTCTCTCCTGGGAATACAAACAGAAAGAAGTATTTCTCGGATTTCACATCATCAGCCCAGACCATTGGAGGCCAGTTACCTTAAGTCTGGGTTAAAGCAACGAGCAATCTTGGAGGACTCTTGAAGATCCCTAGGGGTTTTCCGTGTCGATACAAAGCTCCACCAATACTAATCTATTCAAAATCGGAATGTATGAAGGGCGCATTATATTGATTTGGGAAATAGTATGCCTTTAATAAGAGCTTACTTTCCCCTTGTGTTGCGGGCGATACCTTTTCAGCCATAGATAATGTTTCGGACGCCAGTCGTTTAACTCACAGGAAAGAAGTGATAATTGACTTCTCTTACGCCCTTAAAAGTATTCGACGGGTGCTTCCGAATTTTCCGAAGCGCGACGAGCCTTTTCTTTCCGGTGCAGCAAGTATTTGAAAACTGTGCGTTATTCGCAACAACAAACCACCCCGACCATCACCACCCGGAACTTGGCTAAGGTTTACTGATGACTACTTCATAGAGACGAGCGTCGATAGGCGGACAAACAGAGCAGACAGTTAATATCTTCATGTGGGGGCACTCACAACTTAAACTTCCATTGAAGCAATAATATTACGACACATTTGAAGAGGAATAGATTCTTTAGGAAAGGAGCAATCGTATAATCTTTGATGGTGCACATTCCTAATTTGCACTCCATTGACTACTCTGCGGATTTATGAGGAGTGTACAAATGACCATAGGGAAAATATCTAATTACTGCTTAGTCGCTACATGGAAAAGATGATTTTTAGTATTTTATCATTTTCACAGGGGAAGATACGCGTTGCATTTTTGTCGGAGTATCACTTATAAAAATAAAAATGCTCCTCATAAAATTTATCTGCGTAATTTTAGCCAAACATTTTTCACCGAGAATACGTCAAAAGGTATTTAAGTGATTCATTAATTTACCTTATCCTCTAAGTATTATTATCCATCCTATAAGTTGAACTGTTGAACTACACGGCTAATATATTGCTCTTAGCAAACCTAGAAAACAATGCTGGGAAAGCTTCAAAAACCGTTTTGAAGATATTTTTAAGAAAATTCCGCACTTGTTTTGTCTCTCACTCAAATAAGTAATCGGTATTTACAAGTTCGGCAGATAGAACCAAACTCTAATTCCTAACAAAAATAATTGCCCTCTTTACTAAATCATTTCAAAATAATTTAAAGGTGAATGTAGCATCAGGTAAGTTCACTAAATCGAGTAACTGACATAATCAGAGATCCGGTCTATTCCCTCCTTCATGAATAGCTTTTCATTGAGTGGTAAATTGGCGAATGAATGGATATGAGCATCATACGACCGAAATCAAGTGGGGCCGAGTACCCAAGAATGGGAAGTAAACATCTCATTCGACGACCAAGGAGGCCTCTCTGATTCCTTTACAAGGCTTGAATATGCGTAAAACTCACACACTCATAATTGAGGTCAATGTCCATTCCCTGGGCCTTCCGCGGATTCCCGCGAAGTTTTGGTTGCAATAAAGTCACATCGCGTAGTTAAATTATAAAGGCACTAAAAGAGGCCACGCCAGGATTTGAACCCCAGGCATTCTTGGCCGCAGACGAACGCTCTCCCTCTAGGCTACTTCATCGAAATCCGCGTCGAGTGGTCTTACTATACTACGAAAAAAGGGAAATCTAATGTGTCCTTTAAAAACGGCCAAATAAAATGTTCTGGATTTTAGAAAGTAGTTTTCAGAAAGTAAATAATATTAAGTTAGGAGGAATTAAGCAATTTATGTGTTTGGGACGACCTGAATGCACGAGGGCGGAAACTTACATAGGGTTTTAAGGTATTAGAAATACTTGTAAAGAAAAGTTTTCTCCACATGGAAACCATTATATTCTACCATACTTTCCCATACTTTAACTTGAAATTCACAGGATATTACGCCAAAATGTTAATTGTAATGCATCATATTTCTCGGAAGTAGTTTGTAGTCTATTAAAACGATGTTCATCCACAGCTATTCCCTTCACGCGGAAATACATTTTATTGTAAGTGAATTTGATCTGGAGAATAAAAAAATGTTTGCCCTACCAATAATGCTTTCATCGTATTGTTTCTTAAGTTTCAATCAAGAAAATTTTTTCAAACAGTCCCAAGTCTACGGTCTAAAAAAATATGGTAAACATCTGTACATAATCAACTGCGACTTCGGAGCCTCGAATGGGTGCGGGTCGAAGCAAGCTCATCACGTTTATAACTCCTAGACGATCTCGCAAACGTAAACCTTATTAGTATGACTATTTACATGACGCGTAAAATCGATATCCAATCATAGAGAGTTTGAATATTCCCGGTATCTATATGCTGTCTCATTGTTGTCAAGTTGTCGAAGGAAAAGTGATTTCAATTAGTTCCCGTGTACGCCGCATTCTGACGCCAATGAGTTTTGCGTTAATTTTTTCCGCCACTGTACAATCACTATGTGCATTTCGTACTATTTTCATTTTAAACCGTTTTTTGAAGTTTAGAATAAAAAAAATGTGTGGAGTCGATATACCTCGAGCGAGTAATCGACATGGAAAAATCGAAACTTTTAAGTCAAATTAATGGGTAAATAGTGAAATTGGAGATTGAGATTGTATTTTTCGTCAGAAGCCGGTGAGTCAACGTTTAAAATGATACCTCATTTATCACTGTAGGTGCAGTATTAACGGAGCATATGCGGAATGACAGAAAAAGACCGTTCTGTAATAATATATATGATGATGATGATGATGTTTAAGTTCACGCCGAACTCCTGGTTGCTATCAGTATTACTTTAACGGGTTACTTTTTTGCGTGACTTCTTCTTGTCATAATACTTTTAGTGCTGTTCCCTAAATGAATGTAGACATGATGGTATTTCCTTACGTTCATTGCGATAAATAAAGCTTCCTTTATGTGAAGGTTTTATTGATTTTTGCTACTTAATAGTAGCGTGTTCCTCCTTATTGTTACTTTTCTTTCGAGAGAAATCAAATATATTATATTCATTCTTGTAGCACAGGGAATACTTATAAATAAAACATTATTTTGTTCTCCTTGATACATAGTAAGCATACTATCATAATCTTCATTTCTATTGATGTGAATACATCTTCTGGGAATATGTTGCAACCTCAAAATGAAGAACACTAGATGTTGTACTCTTGTACTGATTTAAAAATAATGAACAGAACAACATCTAGTGTTCTAAATTTTAAAAATAATGGTCAGTACAGCATCTAGTATGCTTTACTTTGAAAAATAGTGGACAGAATAACATCTAGTGTTTTTCATTTTAGTGTTTCTAAAATATTGGGCAGTACAACATCAAGTGTTCTTAATTTTGATAATGCAGTTCCATAACATCTCGCCCGAAACTGTTGACTTTATGTTGCGACCGTTTTTAGGTAAGGCATAAGTAGTGTCATCACGTCATGATCGGCGAGATGATCATTCTCAGAACCTATATGGTCTTTGTCTGTGTAAGGTAAATCATTTGCTAGGTACTTTCTAAGTCTACAGTTAACCTATCTCCGATTTTATTGGGTGTATTCACCATGAACTGAGTAAATAGATATCAGACATTCTAGGAAATAGCATATGGTTAGCATTAAACTAAGCCGGAGGCCCGTAGCAGGCAACAGATTGTCTAAGAATATATCCCTTACTGCTGGCTGCCAGCGCCGGAAATTAGGGTGCTGAGACCTCAAGGGTCCAAGATTAGCGAACAAGATGTGAGAGGAGAAGGTGTATGAGGGCGTAGGTGAGAGGAAAGATGCCTTATTACGAATAACTGTGCCTGTTTTGGTCCACCCATGCATAGTTAGAGCAACCTGAATGAGATACTATACAACTTTTGAAATGACTATAAAATGTGAAATAACCAGAAATGTAATTTTAATGTTTGAATATGTTATTATATGTTGAATTAAATGTTACGTTTGGTGTTGAGCTAAACAATAAAAGTCGAAAATTGATTTTAGTATTCTAAAAACTACTAATGTATAGCATGTAATCTAAACACCATTAATGTAAAGTTTTCAACAAAATAAGTTCGAGACTACCTCGAGGATTCAATTTAAATTTTTTAAATGGAATGAAATGTTTAACTAAAAGGAACAGCGACCATGATTACTTAAGGTACAGTCATTTCATAAAGTATCGCGACACACTACGCTAGCGTTTCGTATAGTTTGGCTGTCGAGGCACGTAATACGTTGGCTATATTGGGCCAATTCCGGTTACTATGGGAACTTGAGGGTACTTGATTTAAGTGACTTGCTGGTACTTGATTGAGCTTCAACAGCCAAACTTTACGAACCACTAGTGTAATGTGTTGTGATACTTTATGAAGTGACTGTACATGATCAATGATTAAATTTTATGAAAGCATTTGTTCTGTAATGAACAATGTAAATGTGAGAAAAAAATGAAAAAATCAGAAGTAGTAAAAAAAATACCTCGGATATGTTAATGTTTTTCATCTACATCTACATAATACCCCGCGAGCCACCGCATGGACGTATGGCTCGGGGTGTTAGGTCACCAGCTGTGTAAAGGTGTAAGTCTTTTGGAGATGAAATGGTGACATAAATTATAGGAGTGTAGTTCGTGGAGCTTAATTGCTATGGTGGTCGCTTATTGTTCGCGGAAAGAACGAGTTCTTGTATATATCTGTTCGGCAGTGTATCTCTCTTATTTTTTCGCATCTGTCAGACCAAGAGATGTAGTGAGGAGTCATGATAATATTCTGTGTGTCGCTCTGAAAAATATCAGTTCTGAATTTATCGAGCAACCTAAGCCTAGCGTGTAGCCTCCGAGTCTCTAGGGGTTCCCACCAGTTTTGTGGTCCAAATCATGATCATCTGCTTTTCATTGACTTTGCAGGCTTTATGAATCTCATATCCTTTAACCTACTAATCCTAGCGTGTAGCCTCCGAGTCTCTAGGGGTTCCCACCAGTTTTGTGGTCCAAATCATGATCATCTGCTTTTCATTGACTTTGCAGGCTTTATGAATCTCATATCCTTTAACCTACTAATCCCGTGTGTCAAATTTTATCAACACTTGAACCAAAATGCATATGTTTTCTGTCAACCCTATTCAGAAAAACGAGTTAAAAAATAGATACAATTTTTGGCATAACCTGAAGATGGTGGAAGGGTTCCAGGTGGGTACTGATAAACCACGCTATTTGCTAATGTAATATTTAATCCGTTATCTTCATAAAGATTTACGGCAAGTCAAGAATTATTTTTATATTTGTACCCATGACCAAAATTAATCCCTGGGATATCTACTATAGCCTTCTATATGCAGACCAAAGCTCTCGTTCAACACTAAAACTATGAAATACCGTAAAATGGAATCTTATCGTTCAGAAACCGGAACTCTATAGCGAAAGATGAGAGCACTCTAGAGATATTTAAGGCAATTGAATGTAGGTGTAAAGGAGAATGGAAGAAGTTTGGTCGACGTAAAGAACATAGATCGAAGAAATGCTTAGTATGTTAGGAAAAGAGTGGAAATATAGAGAAGGCAGAGTAGATATTTTGAGCAGATAACGATAGATGAATGTATACTGAGGGCCGTGGTAGGGGGAGAATTTTGAGTGACGGTGGATATGAAGAAAGGAAAAAGATGTCATGGAAAGTACTAAAAGATATTGGACGTAATCCAAGCAGAAAAATGCGTAGAGGAATGAACGGTGCATGGAGACAAGGACCATTGGCTCTTACCATAGGTATAGGCATTCTACCTTCTGTTAAGACCTACCTGTATCGGTAGGGCACCTTTAATAGTATTTAATTTCTGTGTCAGATATCTCGAAATATTTTGTGGTGATTCTTCCATTGAAAACCTCTTGGAGAGACCTCTTTCCGTGAATAAATTTCAAAATAAATAAACCATTCGACGAACCCTATATTTGTTGAACCAATGCTATCAGAAGATTTTATCAACATGAACATGGAAATTTCGAATAAGTTAAAAACTTAGTTATATGTTTTTACCTTCTCAAAAATACCCAATTTATTTCGCCATATGTCGTGGAATAGCACAGGCATAAACATAGGATGACACTCGTGCCGGACATGGAAGATATATTTAAGAGCCGAAATAGTAGCCTGTGTTGGTTTATTATTCTTAAAAATTCGTTTATTGATGACGTGCAAGCAAACACGTGAAAATATGGAGCACTAAATTTCAGCTTTTCCTTCATATCCGTGTGCACACGATTTTTGCACGATGAGTGAGAGGCCACGACGAGTGAGGACGTACAGTTCTACCTCTTGTGACAGTTACGAGTAATAATACCTTTTGCATGCGTGAAAAGCTGTAGTTGCATGACATAAAAGTATGCTCCCTACTTATTAAAAACTACGTATAGCAGAACGAATTAAAGCTATAATTGAGGTGTTTATTATTCGTGTTCAAAATACGCAGGGTATGGAAGTTAATTGAGATTTATTCTAAAATAGTGAGATTTTTGATCAATATTTTTGGGAAGAATAACGTTGACACGACGAGTGAAAAAGGAACATGTTAGCGAGCGAGTGGGTCGGTAGAGATGGCTCCATTGGCTGGGACTGTGGGCTCAGCCTTGGAGTCGATCACCGAGTTAAATTATCGAAATATAGCTCTCGCAAAAGGTCCTGGCCTACCGCAATGGACGATTTTGGGACATGAGATACTGAACTCCCAGAGTTCTGCAAAACTTAGAAGGAAGGTTGTTTGGTGTGGAGCCTTTCTAATTGCTGACAACACAAGTGCTTCAAGAATCTAAGACTTAGAACTTTCCAACATTTTCACTCCTCTCAAATTGAGACCTCGAAATTGAATCTTTATTATTGTCACGGCGATGGGTAATTTTAGCCACTTGCCTAATAGCCTTGCGTTCTAGCTTGTATCGCGAAACATCTTAGCTCCCAAGCTTCACTCTTTCTAGTTGCTTCCCATTCTCCCCTCTCTCTTTTCCCTCCACTTCTAACTTCCCTCCTTGTCGCGCAGGTCTGTGCCAGGAACTTCTACGGAAGTATTACCACGGGTGTAGCCTCTTCCGCTAAATTAAACTTTCTTTATTAACCGTTTACGTTATTAGTTGGTGATTTTATGGTGGAGAGACCAATGGTTGATGTCATTTCCGCTGTAGTAAATAAGTGGGCTGGCTTCTGTGGAAAGGGTTATTGGGAAATGGAAGAAGGTTGGAGAGAAACCCGGCGCTAACATTTTTCTTTGTTAGGTGACCACAATTTAACGCCGCATCCGACCAACAGATTGCTATGCTTGAAGTTCTATCAATTTGATAGCAGGAATAGCTTCAAGAATTGGAATGACTCAGAACTTCCCACCCGTCCCGTTCCGTCCCGTTCTCGTCCCATCCCGTTCCGTCCCATTCCCGTCCCGCCCCGTTCTCACTCCTCTCAAATTGAGACCTCAAGATTGAATCCCTTTCCTAATAGCTTAGGTATTTGTTGAACCCAAGCTCTCGATTTAATGTAAAATATTTAATGCACTGCAGTTTTGTGACTTTTAGGTAAATTTATTTATATGGAGTACTTTCCTTTAACCTTTATCTTTCGAGTTTGTGTCTCTAGGTAGTAGGTAGGGGTAAAATTGTGAACAAAATGTATTTACGTATATACCTAAAAGCGCAATCACGGAAATTTCACCCTTATTGCTAATTATCATTTATGTATCTTTGATATAGCATTACTCATATATTATCGTGAAGAAGGAACCGTACATAATGAATGCCTTTGGGGTTGAGTATTTGCGAAAGAGATCCATCTTAAGAGAGATCTCTGCATGTATCCGCATGTATTCTATAGTTGTATGGCGCACTTCTTCACTTGCCTTGAGACTTAAGAATGAAGTAATTGAAATATTTTAAGCATCCCACACTCAAATGTGCACCACTGTAAGCAATTGATTTCGTGAACGGCTGTTAGAAAAAAGGATAAACCAAATTAAAGGCTCCGAAAAAATGCTCATCCGATGGAACTTTCAGTCCTGAATTAGAGCACAGATAATTTATACCTGGCCCAGAAAAATACGGAATTCATATGCCGTAGTAATTAGTGAGTGTTTCCTGACACATGGACCCATACGAATGATGTAGATAACGGCTCAAAAAGCTAATATGGAGATAATTATGGGTTTGCATGAAAACTATAAACTCTCATTGTACACTGGTGTTAGCACAAAATATCACTTGATACTTCGAATATATACTATCGTTTTTAGATAGCTGCTATAGACTGCTACTTTCCTAAATACCTTTACGAATGAAGTCGTCGCAAAATTGCACTTCTTTAGAATGCCTAAAACATTGATGAGTCGGAAATTGACCGTAGAAGTAAAAAATATATAAAAAACGATATTATTCACATATTAGGAAACAGAACTAGAATACATATAACCTTGAGGTACTAAAACTTATTTTCCGTAGAAATTTTTACTTTCACCTACAAGCTCTTAATGTCTGCCACAGCCTGAGTAACGTCTATCACATCGGTGAATACATTTAATGAGTTTCTTGTCAGCTGAGAAAAATGGCTGTAAGAGGAAAGAAACGCCTTAAGTTCTTATTACCCTTTCTTTCTAGACTTTTCAAAAAGAAGTGACATTGCATTTTTTTACACTTCGGATACTATTTGAAAGTACTTACTTCAGATAGAAAATTTACTCATACGGAAGGTGAAATGCATTCGATGTGATCCGGCCCCCAAGGATCGGATGATATCGCCGAATACCATAAATTATTCACGATGCGTGCAATGGAATGCGTCCATAATTCTTCCCGCTGAAATTCAGAGTCTCAAACCCTCTCCTCGTAGAGTCGCGATGCTCTCAATAAACCGATATTTTATAAACCAGCGTCAGCTCCAACCAACCGCAACACGCTTCTGAGCCAATACACTAGGTCGCGGTGAAAATAGAATCCTATCAAATCTGCCTCTGCTTCCCATGACGTTGTGTGAAATGAAGTACAAATACACGACCTTTTCAGATGCGTTAACTATCAGCGTTGCACTCGAAGATACGGTAGATTAGATAGAGGAAAGGAGACCGTGGAAGATTAGAAATATGGGCACCGGATTGAACAACAATGGGTCTCTGCTCCCGAACCGGTAGGACGAAGGATCCTCCTCTACTCTATGCTCATATCGGGCCGGAGGACGTAGGTTCTATAGGATACAGTGGCAGGGGTCGTTGAAGCATGGAAGAGCGGCGATGAAAAGTGGCTAGCACAGGATAAGGGAGCAGAGGGTGGGGTCGTTGGGAGAAGGGAGCGAGGGGGCGTACGGACACGTGCTCCGGGAGATAAAGATCCGTGCAGAAGAAAAAGGGGGAGCCGCTCATTCATTTGAGGACCTGAAAAAAATCTGAGGAGGGCGACTAGGTGGAAAGTTTTGTGTGCATTTTTTGTGTATTTTTATATCCTCAAATCTTCCTTCTTCCCGCTTTTCTCTGCAATCCTTACACCTCAAAGTAAATAGTGCTCTGCCCACCGCTTAAGGGCGACTTGCACCCGTTGTGACAAACACCACCCCTAAGTGCTCTCCTAAATCATAAGTTTAAGGAATAAAAAAGTGACGGTGATGGATGAGTGGATACGACTAGGGCGCTAAGCATCAAACATTGTTGAGAAGCTCTCCTCGTCTTTAATCCGAGAAGCTCGCCTCGCTCCGAGTGATGCGAGTCTAAACGTTTCTCAAGGTCGAACGTTTACAACGTTCAAATTTATACGGGTTCCTCTTAGTTTTCAGGCTGTAAGTATTATGTAACTGGTAATGATGTCGTCGACCTGTGGCGTGCGCAACTCTGAAATTACTAGCATAAAATCAACGGAAGTGATTTACTGCTGTGGCGAGAGCAGTCGCTGTTTTCATGCTAACTGCGTGAAAGAAGGTATTAAAACCAAGAAGACCCACTCCGGAAAATTATGGATATTCAAAGATTGTCGAGCAGTTTCTCCATATCAAGGAAGTGAGTTCCGTGAATACAGCATTTTCTAAAGGTTTTATGGTAAAAGTGTTTGATAGTTTTAAATGTTAAGTTTTCAAAGAACTTAAACAATTCCGTGGTGAGGTAATGGGGCAAATTAAATCTCAAGGTCGAACGTACAAACGAACGAACCAACAAAGTAGACCCCACAAAATCTCTACTGGAGGACCTAAAGAAGGATATCAAATCAGTGAAGAAGGAAAACGAAGATCTTCGGGCCAAAAATGAATCGCTGAGCTCTGCCGTGACGGGTTTGCAGAATCATGTCCGTACAATTGAACAGTACAAACAGGATCAGCGGTATTCATGCGGCCAACAAAGAAGACGTGATCACTTTAGCATGTAAGTCAAGTTAATTTAATCTGGTGAATTTTTGGGAAAGTGGATGTTTTCCATGTGACTTTTTTCAGTTTTATACCTAGTGTTTACAACTCCAAAGGGAAAAGTGACTGCCTACACTCTACAGCTAGAATCGTATATTTAAGTGCATTCTTCCAGTTTTTTCTTGTATAAGTGATAATGAAGTGTGTAAGATATGACAGACGACTCTCTGGTGATATAAATTATGTTAGGTATCGACCCGGTGACGGCAATATTCATTATGAATGCTCTGACATAAAGGAGTCCACATACTAGGCTATGCCCAGGAAAGCAAATGATTCCTGGAAATATGTATCTTGCAGAACAAACACTATGGCTACTTCTTAAAACATTTCAGAAATGAAAACAAGTGGTGTGGCCTCTTCTCCAAGAGTCGAATCTTCTGCTTAATGGTAACGAATGCCTCACATCCCTACAGAAGGATGAAAACAATATAAAAAAATAAGTGATCTTTTTTATGTGACAAATATGACGGATTATGTGAACAAATTAGTGTTGTGAAAGAACTCAGAGACATCGTAACCGTATTTAAATCTGAAATTGAAGAAAATGATGAAATTATTGAAAATCTCCAAGAAAAAGTAAGAGAAATGTAACAGAAACAAATAAGAAAATCTATCAAAATTTTTGGAGGTGATGCAACCAAAGAAGCAGTCTTTGAGAAAATCTCTAAGACATGCATTCACCTCATTAACTATTAAGGGAAATTGTTTAAAACGGATGGCATGCTCCTAAAAACCGAAATATCTGCTGCTAGTTTGCATTGTCTAATCATAAAATGTTAGAGACTAGACCGGGAAAAATTGTAATATTAGATATATTGACGTAAAAAAGTGAATTATCTCATGAATATCAATGACTGGCGTTTAGTGATGTAATGTATTGAACCTGATATGTTTTCTGATAAATTGTCTATGTATATGAAAATATTTATGAGAAATTCACAGTAACTAAACATTTTACTAGGAAACCAAAAATGAAAAAAAGAATGGATGTCAGAGGAATTATTGCAGAAAATAAAATTAAGGGATTCGATGTTTAAAAAGTGGTATAGTAATCCCAAAAATGCTCATTTTAAAAGTCATGATCAAAATCTATGGAGAAAAGTAGTAACAGCTATTAGATTTCACAATAGGAATTTTTAATATAAAGAGGTTATCAACTTTGACAAATGACCCACATAACATAAACATACTTAGAGATATATAAATAACTAGTAGAAGAAGATAGGTAGGTGGCGATAAGTATTTACAAGGATTTAAAGGAATATCTGATTACGAATTAGGAAAATTATAAAAAATAAAGTTGATAATGTAAGTGTAAGCTTTCACATGTAAGATTCTTCCTCAAGGCTCTATGCTGGGTCCATTGTTATAAATAATTTACATAAATAATATATTTAGGATTATTAATCATTGTACTTTACTATAATGAGCAGATGACGCTTTAATGATCACTACTCATACTAATTTTTGAGATGCAAAAGTGATGCTGGAAAAATATTTGTAAAATTTATTATGCTGGACAAATGATAAAAACTTTCCTGTAAATGAAAATAAATCAAAAGTTGTGCATGCTGTAACAAGAGCTCACAGAAAAAATACTACAAATTGCCAAACATTCACATGACTGTTTAAATATAAATTCCATAAGTTGTAATGCCCAAAGGTAAAGGGATATTGGTGTTGTAAGCAGGTCGTAGCCCATACCAGATTTTCTAATCATCCTGTTTAAGGCGAATTACGATTGCGCTGAAAACGGCTTTACTCCCTGTAGATTGAGGAATTATCTTAAGAAAAAACTAATTTCATATTCTAATTATGTTAACTGCTAGCTATGTTTTCTAGAGTTTAAATTTTGAATTTTTTAAAAGTAAGACCTCAAAATTGTAAAATTTGGCTTATTTTTTTGTATTTTACAAAAAATGGTCTCTGGTAGACGTAAACAATATATTCAATATTAAATTAAAATTAATAAAACTGGAATACGATGAGTATTAAATAAGTTATTAGGAAAGTTAGAACAAACTGAAAACGCGCCGATCAAGAGCGGCGGTGAAATAGGCAAGCAGGTGAAGGCGCTCACGGAGATTTGAGAATAACTCTCTCGAGAGGCCTTCGCGGAGAATAACAGGGGAGGTAATGAGAAGGCACTGGAGGGGAATAATGGGAAGGCCCCGAGGGGAAGGGAAGGGTATGAAGTTGAAGGGACTTGGTAGGATTGAGCTAGAGCGGCGTGTAAGAAAGGTTTTACACTGTGGAGGAGGAACTGAAGTCTCGGCATCATCCAGCGTTTGACGGCACCACATTAGACTCGGCTCCTGCTGGCATCTCTACTCACCTGTTTTGAGTTCGCATACTCTTGACTTTCTCTCAAAGACTGCTAGACAACTGACTTCTCGGTATCTCTCTGAAAGTATCCCTTAGTGTAGCATTGGCCGTTAATACGGCGGCATTGGCTACAAACGGGAGTGCTACCTCATCCTAGACGCGACGACCTTATCAGCTCAATCGAGGAGCGACAACCCGGTCATGCGGCACAATTTACGCCAGCGGCTGACGGTTTCTCTTATTCAAGCAATACCTACGTGCTTTGGTATTGCTTTGCTGAGTTATGTCACTACCTTGTAGATATGCACTACCTTGTGAACTTTCTATCAGTATTGCTTTGGCGAGTCCTAAGTACTAAGTCGGAAAACAGTCATTTTAGTTGCTAAAAAATTACTACTCCTATAGGTTACTGGATGTTCTTGCTTGAAGTTAGCGCTAACTTTCATGTATGTTGACACAGTTCCATAATGTTAGATAATTCAATAATAATTAACGTGCATTTTTAGTACAGCTAGCTCTGTTGGAGATGGAGACTCAAGCGTGATGAAAAAAGTACGGGAACTAGTGCCGTATAGTAGGCACGTTAAAAAAATGAATACACGAATCACGCAGTGAAACGCTACACCAAAGCATCAAGATTGCGGAGGCGAGGCTCATTTTCAAAAGCGTTCTAACAAAAGTAAAAATGATAAGATTTAAAAAGCAGCTCGCGGCGCTATTGCGTATAATTGTACAGAAGGGAATACCGTTGAGTCCCTGGTCGAGGCTTTAAAAAAATGGTCCCAAGCACGTATTTGGATGTCCCGCATCATGCCGCGACTACTTCTGTCAAGCTGTCGATAGGAAGTTGAAGGTTATTACCGAGGAAGAAATAGCATGCCTCGAAAAGTTGATGTGGCTATGAAGCCACTTATCCGAAAGTCTGGATAGTTGATATCACACGACACCAGTCACAGTGCAGAAACATTTATGTCTTAGGCCGAATTTTATGTTATATGCCCAATTTTCCGGCAGAAAACAAGTGAATAGGGGCAAAAGAGGATCATATCAACTCAAGACTTACGGCTCTTGTCTTGATTTCGAACTAGGACCCGAGTGGAGATATTCAACTTGGAAAACGCTCAAAGGCAGAAGTCCCCTCAAAGAAGTCCTGTCAAATTCACTTGCAACAGAAGACTGAAACGTATTAATGCAGTAAAGTAGTTCCTCACCAAACAAGACCTAAAACAACTAAAAAGAAGACAAAAAAAGTGATGGGGCTGGTTACGGCATAATGTGCCAAAAATTAGACATGGATGGCGAAGAATATGATGAAGAAGTAGAACGCATGGATTAAATAAAAGTGACAACAGCTCCTAGTGATCAACTGGAGAAGGAAACTAAGGGCCAATTTGAGAATGCAAGGTGGTGGGGGGAACGAACTAATCGATTGACTTCATCCAACTTGGGAATAATCTGCAAAAGGCGGAGACGGCTTCTGTACGACCGCAAGTTTCAGAATGAAGCAACGCAATGCGGGCAGCTTCATGAAAACAAAGCGATAAGGCAGTACGAGGAAATCTCCGGACGTAAGGTGACTCCTTCAGGGCTGTTCATTGACCTCAATCAATGTTTCTTTCCCAATTCTTCTGATGGCATCACTGATGATGGGGGCATTATTGAGGTAAAATGCCCTATTTCTGCGGAACAGCTGACGTTGCAAGAAGCAGCGAAAGCATTTAGTACTTTTGTCTTGACGAAAGTCTGCAATTAAAAACAAAAAGCAATTATTACTACCAAATTTATGGCCAGCTACATGTAACCGGCGCCTTATTCTGCGACTTTGTGGTATGGACTAAGATTGATTGTAGAATTAACAGGATTTTAGGGGATGGTGACTTTTAGTCAAAGAAATGGAGCCTAAGTTAAGTTTTTTATAAAGATATTCTCCTGCCGGATATAATAGATCCTATAGGGTTAGTTGATAAATGGATTTACGTGAGCTGGAGTATCCTTCATAATAATGTATTTTTGTCCGTTTTTGCATGTAAAAAAAGCTATGGAAAATAACCAACTTTCAGCTTTGAAAATTGTTAGTCAAAGAATATAATTGGTCAGTTTTATCAGCATTTACGAAGACTGATTCCTAACACAAGTTTGCTGCAGCACCTCACACTCAATTCTCATGTCCGCCTTCTGCCTTCTTCTGATAAAATATATCCTCTGCCCAATAATTTCTCTAATGTATTCCATTACTTCCCGAGTTCCTCATTTCTTTCCACTGTGCGGTCATATCTATTTTGAATAGATATTTGCCCCCCAGTTTGAGATGAATAACATTGCCTTTTCAGATACGAACAGTTTCTATTAACCACGTCATGCGCACCTGGTGGCTGTTTGTGAAACATTGAGTTCAGTTCATTATATCTACGCCGGTTATGTACTGACTATAATAAATGATCATTTAAGGCTTTTTCATTAATTAACTTTTGCAGAAATATTCGAGTGAATTAAGATTATAAATTAGAGTGCTGCTAGAACAGTTTCCATTCCACGGGTTGAAGATGACGCACATCGGAACTTATCGGCAAACTTAAGCGCTGGTGAATGGAACAATGTGTACCTACTGACGAATTGTTTGATAGCCTATCGATACAATTATGATATAGAAAAAGCCAGTTTTGTGATGGAGTTCATTCAATATATCCCCTTTTTTAAAAATGCATGTTTTTTACCAGTGAGATATTTAAAATGTCCATCACAGTTTAGCGCCTCAACAGAATATCAACACAAAAACAACAATCGCCGGAGCCACTGACGAAGTTCTTTTGCCGGGAAAACATCCCAAGTGATGCTGTTAAATTTGGATTTAAGATCATTAAGGATACTTTTGAGCCATATTAAGCATAACCTTGAACAGCCATGACATTCCATATGATTTGAAGAAATAATATAATATTCCCGTCCTCGAGGGTGAGAATAAATCGCATGTTGAGAACTTGCAATCTATCAGCAAAAATCTGTGATCTATAAATTTATGGAAAAAATAAGTGCTAAATATTTGCGTTGGGCGATATTGGGACGATAATAATTGGCTGATTAAAACCCAACATGCCTTACGCAAGGGGTGATCCTACGAAACTCAGCAATTTGGGATCTGTCAGGAAATCTACAATTGGTTAGAAAGGGTTCAGAAAGTAGATGCTGTTATGCTAGCCCAAGACCTTCGGCAACGTGCCTTACGCTAAACTTAAAGAAAGGATTGGGAAACTAAAAAAAGGATGATATTATGGAGAGAGACCTTCTTATGGGGTAAATATCAGTAAGTTCGTCTTGGAAACGAACTCTCTGCCGAATTATATGTAGACGACTGCATTTTCGACGGGAAAGTCTAAGACGATAACGATAGTGAAGTTCATTGAATAACAACCAAAAGATAAATAAATGGATGGTAAAGAACGAAATAGAATTAGTTATTGCAAAAAGCAATTTATTCAGCTTTTCAAATGGTAGGGCACGTGTGATAAGGGAAGAATAATAGCATGGAAGAATAGATAATTTTCGTTACATAGGTATATAATCAAGATGACTTTCCAAGCAACCAAGTATTCCATGGAAAATATTCCTTTGGAAGCGACTGAGAGGTGAGGTGTGTAAGATAATTCGTAAATTGCAACTTGATACTCTGTTCTCGAAGAAAAATGCGCCAGCTCCGTGACCGAAGCTCGCAGCTGCGGCGGTGTCGGGTTACGCTGTGGAAGAAGAGAGGACGACTTAGAAGGAAAGGGACTCTCAAGCTCCTCGCTCCGACGTAGTTCCCGATACATGCTTAGGAGGTCGCGCTCACGGCCTACGACCGTCGTCCCATCTTGCGAGGGAGATTCACACTAACTCGCCGTCGTATTTAGCCTTAATGGGTTTAGTGCCAGATGTAACTAGAGGGGGGTAGGACTGTCTCCTCGGGTAATTCCTGTCAGTATTGGGAGGTTACCCATTAGTATTCCATATACCGTAAGTGTGGTACCCCATAGGATCATGCACGTAGAGGGGAGATCATAGATCGTAGGGTGAACCCTACAGAGCTTCAGAACCCTTAGAACGTAAGAGTGAGGTACCGATTCAAATGCCCCCTTGTAATCCACCCAGCCCACCGAGAGGTTGCGTTTCCTCTTTCGCGCCAGACTGGTAATGACGCTGTCAATGATGGGAAGTTCCTTGCAACCTTGTGATCGTTTCCAACCTCCGTTCTGTTTGAATACAAGGGTCCCATTGACATTGAGGTGGGCTAGGATAAGGTTTGCAACAATAGATCTAAGAAGCTTGTAGATGGTGGGGACACATGTTATTGGAGGATAACTTTATGGTTTCCGCGCGCCATCCAACTTCACAAGCATGTACTTAATTCCCTAAGTAAGGAAGGTGGGATGACCGTAGGTTCCTGCAGGATTCGCAGGAAACAGCTGGCAAGGATATCATGAGTTTCAAGGAAATATTTGCACCAGAAGTTTTGGATGCCGTCGACATCAGGCGTCTTCAGTTTTGTGTGTTTCTAATTGTACGCTGCACGTCATAGAGCAAGATGTTGGAAGCTGACATAGGCACCATTTCATTGCAGGCATCCTCCTCTTGGAGCCAGTAAGCCTCATTATTATACTCCTTTTGCCAAGACCAAATCTTAGACCAAAAGTCCTTAATGGCACTTTACTCGGGTGATTCCCCTGTTCCACCCGGACTCCCTCTCTAAGTCGCGATAAAACTTCTTCTGGTCGGCGGAGAAAAGAGTATTTTGCTCTCGCCGCTTCATTGACTCAGTGAATCGCCTTATAGGACTGCCGTATGCGGCCACCCCTTGCTTCATTTAATCCTCTCTTTCCCGCAGTTTCCGGCTAAACTCGTTATAATTCCCTCTAATCTTCATCCTTCTGGCAATGGTCTTTATTGCCCTTAGCCCCTTCAGGATTGCACTCTCGGTCTGCAATGTGCGCCGCAATCAAGCCAAGTTCTCCTTTTACAACAAGTATGCACTCCTCAATACTCTTCATCCATGGTGGCCTAACATTATTTGGTTTAGCTCTCCTGAGGTGGGTTGGCTCGTCGTGAATGGTTTCTGTAAGTCCTGCGGAGACAGCCTGTGCCGAATTTCCAGCACAAATTTGGCTATAATTTCGCCGCAGACATTTTTTCTCTTGGACAAGTGCGGTAGGGAGATTTCAAAGTGCGCACTGTCGGCGATATTGCGCGTTGTCGGCGATATTGCGCCACAAGAACAAGGTGCCCTACTTATATAGTGAACTCGCATCTGGCAGCCTCTTTTCGGAACTTTATGGCAATAGTGCTCCTCTACGCCGCCGTCCCAACCAATGGCTGGACGAACAGTTCCCCTACTTCCCCCTTCTCCACTGATCCAGAGCTACCTCCCCTCCTTTGACTGCGCTGAGCGGACGCTTCATCGCAGCGGCTCTCTTCCCTGCCGGCCACCGGAGTGTGCTCCTCGTCGGCACCTGTCGTTCGTCAAGTTTCGGCAGCTAGCCTGCTGGCGTTGTTGAGTAATCCTAATTGTAATTTAGTGTGTTAAATATAGTGTGACTGTTGGAAATCATTTTGACTCCTTTCCCACTGTGTCAATTCGTTTTTCCGCGACGTTCGTCGCAAGCCAATGCTGCACATCAACTCCAACCTCATCAACTAAGGTGAATGATCAATCGCATGAAGAAATTCTGGTGGAAAAGGCGCTGCGAGGAAATGGATAAGCTGCAATAATATGGGAAAAAGGGTGCCTTATACGATGAAATACTATTGCAATTCAGCGGTGAGAGAGGAAAAACAGTACCAAATATTAAAAGCAGTTCAGATAGAGTTATAATCGAGCAAGAAGATATTCAATGTAGGTAGAGAGAATACGTGGAGGAGCTATATGACAGTGACAATAGACAAACTGTTACATATAGAGGACTAGTTAACACTAAATTGGGATAACCTCGGTTTAATGATATTCTACGATGAAAAAAGGAGAGGATTGAAAGAGAAGGCAAGAAAATCCGCAGGAGTAGATAATATACCTTCGGATTTGCTAAATAATTTCGGTAAATAAGGTAGGCAGCTTTTTCAAAACTAATTTGATGGATCTACGAGGAAGGAGTATGGCCAGATGCTAATGCCAATTCCAGAAAAAAGGAAAGCATCAGAATGCAAGGAATATGGAGATCAGTTTGATTTCGTATGCTATCAAAGTTACAATTAGAATAATCAATAAAAAGGTTGGGAAGTAATGCCAAATTCCTATTTGGTGATGACTAGTTTGGGATTTGGAGAGGACGGTCAACTCGGGATGCAATTGCGGTGATTAGAAATCTTATAGAAAGAAACATAGAGTGTAATAAGGATATTTCCTCTAGCTTTGTGGATCTCGAAAAGGTGTTTGATAGAGTGAGGGTCACTACAGGTCGTGGGATAAAGCCTTTATTGCCTTTTCTTGGTAAAATTTACGCTGAGGAAATGATAAAATAGGCATGCGAAGAACTACATCGATATGGGACTCAAGGTAGGAGGGCAGTTATTACAGTAAGTTAAGATCGCGGACGACCAGGCGCTGATAAGTCGATCTTTGAAGGAAAAACAAGCTTAAGTAGATGCTATAGATATTCAGTACGGAAATTCGGAATGAAAGCATCATACAAAAACTAAAGCAATGAGATTCTCTTTGCCAAAGAAAGCAAGGCTGGCAGATTATTTGGTTGTTGCTGTTATTGGGTACAAGGGGTTGGATAGGTTGGAGGGTTCACACTTGAGTGAGTAGAAAATTTTCAATACTTGTTTTAAATACATTTGAATAAATATTCAGAGGACATCGTGGGGAAGAAAATGCGTGCTCTATTTCCAATCGTGATATTGTTAGTGAGCAAGAGTGTAGTGACGCCGTACTTATGAATAACGGAAGTGAACTTGTGTATTTTGGGTAGGATGGCATTACAAAGATGAATAGAGTAGAGCTAGGGTCAAATGTCAGAACATCAAAAAGTAGCATCGCAACTCAGAAGAGTGGATTTACTGACAAAAACGAGGTAAATATTGTAGAAGTATTCATGTATTTAATTTCCCACCTATCCGTCGGTCCAGCTAAGAGCTGACCGGTTGGAACATTACACTTGCCGCCAACTGGGATATTAAAATATGGGAATGTTACCACCTATTCTTGAAAATTATTCAAGAATTAATGCCGCAAATGGAGTGAAAATGTGGCCATTTTACACAAATAGCTCTTTTTTGGCTCCTATAACAAAAATGTGGTCATTAAAAATACATTCATGGAATCATCTTATTTTGTATCTTAATCCTGCATTTCGATGAGTAATACGACCACTAGCGTGAGCAGGATATCTTAAATTAGATAAGTTAAAATGAGTCATTTAGTATTTGTTTTGACTCGCATTGTTATCTCATAGCCACCTTAAAGCGTGCATGGCACCGTCTACCAGTGCGCGTGTCACACGTTTCAGTCACTTTCCTGGTTTAATTGCGCGGTGGTGAAGGATCTTCGGGTTCCCCTCATTTCGATTCATTTTGCGGCGGCGGGCACGATCAGGGCTCGCTGCAGAAGCCGACTGGATGGAAATAAAATATGAGAGGCACTTGTGTGGAGTGAGGCGTGTGTAAGCGACAGGGGTTTTGGTCGAATGGGGGTGTGCGTGAGCATGATTTACGGCCTCCTGGATCATCGGGATGTTCCGTCGTTTGTCATGACCGCGTACCCTCTCCTTCCTAGCGTTTTTCTCACGCTTTGTTGTCTTGGAAACGAACCTCGTAGGTGCCGATTTTCGTCTTCCCGGAATTAATATCCTTCGTGCGTGGCCCCAATTGTTGGCGAATATGGTTGTGAGCAGTGGCGGCTTCCCTGAGTCAGTTGCCCATGGGATTCAATTTGTTCTGGCCAGTAAAACAATTTTTCTCATTTTGCACACAGGTAGCATTCGGGATGATGTGCTCCCTTTGTAATTTCTGATGATCATTTGGGGCTGAAGTGTTCGGAGAATAAGCTCTCTCTCCCGCCATTGTGATGGGGAGGCGTGCTTATTTCTCTGAACATTTGTAATCGATTATGGTATATAGTCGTCACGTGTGAAAATCTCCTCAAACCCGGTGTAAATTCGATAAACCGTAATAGAGTTAAGGATATCAATCGCGTTGATGCTCGTGGCGTTCTAACATCGATGGCTAAATTAAATAATGGTATTTGTTTCATTGTGTCGGTTAAATTTTGCCGAAATGGGACTCACCAACCGATGTTCACCTGATTCGTACACTTTGGATAGAGGAGATACAGAGTCCAGTAATTGTCAAGTTAACATTAGAGCTAGCTGAATCGTTTCAAATCGTCGCAGATACTAATACTATCGCAAACTTATGCAGGTGACAGACGTGGATATGCAAATGCATATCCTCGGTTTCCATCGAGTAGAATCAGTAGCGTGGCCATTTCCTCTTCACTTTTCAATTACATTTACTCGAGATGATGTAGTTATAACGTATTAGCGATGTTTAAAGACTTTAATGTACTCATTAGCTGCTCTAGATTAGACCTTTAAATCTGTTGTATGTGTAATGCCATAGTAAGTTATAGATTTGCTTTTAGCTACTCGTAAAAAGTTAAACCTTCCAAAAATACGGGCAAAGATACTTTAATCAATAAAAAATTAGTCTATATTTATCTCTTGGAGAAATATTCTTCCAATTCAGAAATCGAGTTCCATTTTGTGAAGAAATTTCATAAACCTAAGCTGTTGTGTAATATGTATTAAAGCTTTCATTCTTAACTCTACACAATAATGCACAGTGTCTTTCTATATGTCTCATACAATGTATGTATTTAAACTTTCATCACCTTGCTCCAATAAACAATGCAGCTTAAAGAGGTGATATGAAATTAATGAAAGTTAATGATGCATGTGTTTCCATTTGGATCTCCTTGCTAACTTAAACGTCCTAAATGCGAGCGAGTGCGTGGGATATCCCTTAATCCCAATAGGAGGGATCACACCACTTCAGGTAAAGTTTGTGTTAAAATATTTAAGACGTGAAAATGTCACTTACCGAGTATAACCCTCAAAAACCAGATAATGACGCTCGTACAGCCGTTTGAAATTTCGATTGGTAATTCGCGCCGAAAACGTATTTCTCAGCCGACGCCATGTTGATGATGTGGAAAGTATATGATATAGCTCCTCCTTTCCCAGGGAATGCATAGCTAGTGTTGGTCATAAACAGTTATGAGAGTTTTTAGTGTTTAGCGTGGCCATGTGTGTTAACTAAGAGTGAGAGAAAATCGTATGTGTACTGTTGTGTGCCGAATTGTAAATCTACGCCTTAAAAAATACCCGAGAAATATTTTTTTGTGGTTCCTAACAATCCGGAACGAAGACGATGTTGGTTTATGGCTGCAAGAAGGAGACATTCCATCAAAGAAGAGCAAGCATAGAATATGTGAAGAGCATTTTAATGTGAGCAATAATGACAATTAGTTTATTTTAATTGAGTGAGAATGATAATCAGCCATCTGATTTAGGGCCGGTTTATCCATCTACGGGTAAACTTCCCGGTAACAATCCGCCGGATATTGCTACCCGCCGGATAAATCTTATGTACCGTTAATCAATCATATTTTATCCGTCGGTACTTGCCCGATAGAAAGATGTGGCAACGCTGGTATTGTCAACTCAGAGTGAATGTCAATTTTGAACCGACCCTTGTGATGGGCCACTGAATGCTCTGAACAAGAGAATTCCAATATTTGCAAGGCTCCGCACGAGTTCGTTATGGATATGAGTGCGCATTTCAATGTGGTGTATTTTGATGCCGTTTAACAAAGAACTATTTCACGGTCGTATACTAAGCATTTGTTTGGCGAAGATTGTCTGAAGCGCGAGGTTAATCTCAGATTCTTGTTTCAAAGTCGTTAAACGTATGACTGTACATGGTGACTTTATTATTTGTGAAATTTGTAGAAATCAATTGGAAATTATCTTTCTTTCATATAATATGGATACATTTCTAGTTTTACTCAATTTTCCATAAAAATAGTGAACATCCACCGCCTAAATGAAAAACGACATTTGTATATATTCATGTAGCAGTAGTTTGGTGGCAGTCATTTTTCTTCATATGTATTCGTAAATATTTCTTTATATAGTTCAGTTTATTCCATAACTAACAGAATCACTAATGGTCACAACTCAGACCAATCATTACACACAATTGTGTGGACTTTTGATTATGATAATCTTTTTCCAACAAATAATGCAAATGGATGGAACTTAATCTGTATAGGTTTTTACTTTTGAATTTTTAGGGACATCAAGGAGCAAAATAAATTCCAGAGTATGAGATGGCATTAGCTTCAAATGTGTGATCCCAATATTATAATATATTACACTATATACACAATATTACACTATAGTGTCTACTGTCCTTTATTCATTTGCACAATCAATCCACAGTTGATTATGTTGCTTTCTCATGATCCTTCTACTCATTTTTCCTTTGCAACTTCTAGGTGTCAAGGTGGTCACAATGAACTCTTAATATGTTGAAAGTCTAATTGAAATTGTCATGAACATTGACAATATTCATCTATCATCGCATTATTAATGAACACATAAGTACAGGGCATCACTCTTCAAGATAAATACCGGGTTTGTAGAATTAAATTAGTGCAATGTACCACTAACACCTCAAGAATTAACTAATACACATATATATATATACATATAATAATCATAACCAATACATAGGTAATTTGTCGGAGTTTATTTTGGTAGTAATAGACATTAAGACGTACAGCTTAGTTTACATTCACTTTTTAGCGGTTTTACGAAACTTAAGTACTCTTAAGGACTGTTCCTTGTTAACTAAAATTGATGAATACCATTGCGGTGGTCTGAATATAAAATAATTTGCCACAAAAGTTCTCCGCGTCGCTTTGTTTGTTGACATATCTGACTGCCGAGCAGTTGTGAGCGAAATTCGCAGTTGTTGAGGGATCTTTTAATCATGAAGCTGGAAAGCTACATCCCTTCACGTAACGATTTGATTGTGCTAAAATAATAAACTAAAGACTTTCAATATTAAATAGACCAAAATAGTGCTCTAGAAGACCATAAAGTGAATGCATTCATACCGTAAGTCGGTGATCATGAAATACCGTCACTATAGCGCATTCCCAAATTTTTCAGGGGCATCACGATAATTTCGGCCAATTACATCATCTTAAATCGACTTAAAAATGAACTATGATGCTTCAAATTTATTTAAACGAAAAGCAGCATGAGCATTCCATTCATAGAATATTCAAATTCCTTTTCATTTCGCAGTATTGTAAACAGGAGACATGAGAAATTTGAAAGGCTATTTAATTTAAAAAATTACGGGGATTGATGCGACGAATTTCTCTCAGAGCATTCACTCCACCAATAACTAGGATTACTGAAAAAGAATTACACGAGTAAATATAGATTTGCGTCCAAAATAACAGTTTAAACACGCCAGGTGATTGCGCCAGACATCTTGAGAATAGGTTTATCCTCCGGATAAAAATTTATCTAGAGGAAGAAGTAGTGGGTAAATTTATTCGGCGGATAAAGTTTAACGACGGTGGAGAAACGCTTTCCGTAGGTTTATCCGTAGGATAAGCTATCCGCCGGATAAAGTCGTAAAGCCTTAGTGATGTTATCACAGTACCACTTGTGTGGCGAACCGATTTTCCAAAAAGCGCATTTCATGTGGGGAAAACATTTTTTTTTTTTGACAACAACAAACTTTTTTAGTCAGAGTAAAGGAATTACATATGTTATCATATTTATTTTATATCTGACAAATTAATGCATATATTTTAAACATTTTTTTCTCTTAAATTCGACATTCGTGTGAAAATCTTGACAACACGGAGTTGGGCATAAAGCCACTGCACAATCTGGGCAGCAGAATCTCGTTTCCCTCCGATGCCCTGCTTTAAAACACACTACACATGCTTTTGTTGGGAAAGCCTTTTTTTGAGTGGGTGGAATTGAGTCTACAAAGTGTCTCTCGGTCAACCTATTAGGGGAAGGGGTGTGAGAAGGATTTACCCTTTCAATCCTAGTTTGGCCATACTGTGATATCAAATTTTCTGCCAAAGTGACCTGAAAATTTTTCCTCAGCTATTTCCGTCCATTCCTTTTTTTATTATCACAAATGAATTGATACAACACATATCTAGTATGTGCCAAAATATTTCCATATAGTACTTTGAATGACGGATTCTTGCTGTATTGTAAATGTTCATCATCGCATCACTCCTGTCCACACCACCCCATATTTCTATTATTATCTTGAACCACTGATGGCTTCATCACAACTCCTCTCTTTCCCTTCACTTGGCATATTTGAGTGCCATGGATTGTGTTTACTAATGCAACATTCCTCCTGTCCTTCCACTTCAGCACCATCTGCTTTCCCCGAAACACAGTAACTTTTTCCCTTTTTTTTAACTTTTTCACTTTCACCGATTGGGGAAACTCCTTCCTATTGGGACGTATAGCTCCTACGACATCCGTTTTTCTTGCATAAAGTTTATCAACTAGTGCTGAACTAATGTACCAATTATCCAAATACATTATATATCCTTTGTCGAGCAGTTTATCAGCTAGGTCTAACACAATTCTGCTTGTTATTGGTTCATTTTTGTACGTTTCACTAAAAATCGTGTCTTTCCCGGTGTAAATTTTGAAGTTCCATACATACCCCGTTTTACACTAGCAAAAAACGAAGAACTTGATCCCAAAGCTGCTGCTTTTGGAGGGAATGAATTGCTTCCATGATAGTCGGCCTTTCCACAGTAGCAGGGACTAATCCACCACTATTGCTGCTTCAGGGATGTATAGGGCAGAGAACTTCTCTTGCACATGCTCCAAGACCGGTAAGATTTTGAAGAATTTTTTGTTGGGGCAGTCTTCGTTATATGTTCCGTTGTCGACAAAATGGAGAAATTTCAATAGCAGACGAAATCTTCTTTCCGTAAAAACTTTTCGGAGGTATGGAGACGAGATGCTCTCCCGTTTCAAAAAATAGCTGTAAAAGTCGGGCTTCCGTACAATTCCCATCAAAATAAAAACACCTAGCAATGTTTTTATTCCGCCAGGACTTGTCTCACTCCACTCATGCACCCTGGAGCGGGGTTTTAGATTAGGATTACTGTCCAGAAACTGCTTAGCGTAGAGGTTTGTCTGCTCGGATATCAAGCCACAGAGTTCATTATCCACAAAGTTTTCGAATATTTCTAATATATCCACCTTATTCTCCAACTGCATCACTATGCCACTAGTGCCTTCAAAATCAAATCGATTTCGCATGGTTCATGCGAGCTCCATGACAGTGGATCCGGTGGTTCACTCTCCACTTCCTCATCTTCCGATTCCTCACTTTCTTCCGATTCCGAGGAATCTACGTCCGTGTGCACAAAAATGTCGTCGCTATCCTCACCGCTATCAGTTTCGTAACTTTCTTCCAAAAGTTCACGAATAGCGTCCGAGGAGGGAGAAGCGGGCCTTCCTCTTTTACTGCTTGATGCCATTAGTGATGGAACACTCTACATCAATTCGAGCTATTGAACTCCAGAGGAACGAAAATATCTAACACAAGTTCGCACTTTTCTCAACAATTTTTCGCACTCGCTTATAACCGTGTACACTCACAAAGCTGGCGACTCACACTGTCTGTTCACACAAAATCTGCATGGCTTGCACCCTTGCCAAACGAATAGAACAGTTACTCTTTCCATGCGGGGGTTGGAAAGGCCATTAGGAAGTAGGGGATTTGATGTGGGACGGTCATACTAACCTCCCACTACCTCCCACTACCGATGCGCCATCCGGGTAATTCCCTCGCCCGGCCCGCCACAGAATTCCCTTTCCTCTTTCTCACCAATGAAACGATTGAATTTATGGCCTTTGCTCTCACTCTTTCAAAGACGGGAATATTCTAATCCAAGGGGCGAGGGCTAGGACGGCCACCTGCAAGAAGGAAGCCTCCTCTGACCACTCCCTTCTCACTGTAGGACAATTGCTAGGGACACAACCCTTCTGTCGGCTACCAAAAAGGGTGAATAACCACTAAAAAGAGTCCGGCAAAGTGGGATACAAAGAAGGAACCGCTAAGAGGTACACGTGTTTTTACCGTTCTGCTGAAATTTGGCTTCAGTTTCTGAAGCTTGAGACATGACCGAGGGTGGGAAATCCTATAAGGCATCATCCAGTTCTATGAGATAAGTCCGGAATGTTTATTACGAGGGGATGCCATACGAGAGAAAAATAACCAGCCGTCTCACGAGCAATCGGCGTCTTTGTTCTAAATTTCATGCCCCTTGTGGCTACATGATGGTTCCATCAAAGAGCAAGACTCCTCAGAGGGTCTCTACCCTCTTGTTGCTGCCCCTTCACAGCCCTTCTCTGTCTCAAATCCGGTGGAAGCTGGGGATCGCATGGCTGGGGCCAAATCCGTACTGGGTATAAAACACCAATGCTATTGGTAGTAGTTGGATGTCTAAATCACACGATCAGGAGAGTGGATGACGTATGCAGGGCGAGGGTAATATCAGGCTAGCTCCATGCATCAGGAAATTCCCGTGGGTTTTCCGACCACGGGAGAGCTGCAGTTTTTGATTTCACACTCAGATTTTCCCGAAAAAAGTAAAAGTGCTTGAGAGTGTCGAAAGACGCTATAAGTAGCACTAGGGAAAAACTCAGCACTAGGCAGACATAACATCGAGCGCTAAGTATATCTGTTTTGGTTTCAGAAAATATCAGCAAACCACTAACTCGAGGTTTGAAATAACCTGGTATTACAAAATACCTATGGAAACCACTTCATAATAAATAAATGAGGAGAAAATGCATACTGCACTTTAGGGAGAAAGAATCACAATGATTGCCTTTGATTCTAAAACGGTAAAAAAATGTTTTAAGGAAGTAACGAAATGAGTCAAAAACGTAGGGGTTATGCAACCCGTGTATAAATGTGCGGGCGCCGACGCCTCGTCATCCCCACCCAAGTACTTGAATGTGAACATATCGATAGCTCAATGGTTATACATATATACGTCTTGGGGACAGTATCCTCCTTGTGGATATTTCAATTAGTTCATTAATATCAATTACAATTTGTCACTGACTTGAGGTATTATCATGAGCATAGGTTAACCAAAGTGAAGCCATTGCCTGAATGTGGTGCAGTACCATCGAAATTTGAATGCCATGGGATGAATAGCTTCCCTGGCGAAAATGTGAGCGTTTTCTGAGCGCTTAGGAACGCACCACGGAGGTGTTCATGAATTGCGAAGACCGCGCTAAGAACACCATCCCAGTGTGTTCCTGAGCGTAAATGTGAATGCCTTGGAGTGTACTCAATCACACTACAGAGCGTTTAGGAACGTTCTCGAGTGTTCGTGAACGCCCTGTGAGTCACAATCTTCAGCGTTTCAGAGCGTTTACGTGCATTTCAGAACATCCTGTCTAGGGTGTTGAGAGCGTTCATCAACATAATGTAACATGCTAGTGTGCATCGATCTGAACTCATCTTGGGATTTGGGAATTTGTCATAATAAAATTATGTTTATAAAATATTTTGTGCCCTTTAAAACCTTTGAGGTTATTACTTCATTTTATCGTATTAACGGTGTACATTGACATCAATTAAATTCTTGCTGCCTAGGAAAATCGAACCCTCGACCTCAATAAACCTATACTCTACCACTACGCTATTTCATATCTTTAAGGAATCTGTGCATGTTATGCTTTATAAAGAATGTAGTCGCTTCGTTAGATATGGCTCTGCTCCAAGTACACGTATTCAACATAGCTGACGTTTATGCTGATTTTAGGCTGATGATTCTTAAGCTTCATATCTGACGTCAGGGACGCTTATACGGCTTTTCTTTATAACACATTATTATTGGCGTTCTAATATACATTATTTCGAAGTAGAATTGAGAAAGAAATAAGATTGCATCAATTTTCATGCCGTGTTAGGCCACATTATGGATATCACTCACTTTAGTCAACTTTAGACAACTAGACATCCTTTTTAACTTTATTAATAATTTGCATCCAGCCATAGCTTTTACTCGGTAACTGGAGTGAAAGCGTTCAATCAATTTCTTAGACTTGACTATCTCCCTTGAAGAAGAGATGCACCATTTTTCAATTTTCCGCAAACCCACCTATACCGACCATGTCATACCTGTTGATTCCAGACACCCTTACTCGCAAAAACTTTCCGCTTTTCACGTCCATATTAACCGCCTTCTCAACATTCCCAGAACGACTCAGAGTTTGAAAAAGAAACCAGAACCATCAAACAGATTGCAGTGAATAACGGCTATCCACTCTCACTAATAGACAAATTAATTCGCAAGAATAGGAGGAAAAGAGCCGTGGCCAGTTTGTACAACAAAACAGAACCCCCTGTTCAACAATGGCGTTCAATTACCTACTTTGGGGAGATTTCCTCTCGAATGGCTCAATTGTTTCCGAAGGACCGTTATAAAGTGGCATTTAAAACACCATTTAGTGTGAAAAAACTGTTAGTGAACTGCAAGGACCCCATTGAACCTCAGAAATTAAGTAGTGTATACTTAATGAAATGTAATGAATGTGGTGGACAGTATGTTGGACAGACCTGTAGAATTTTGAAATTAGACAAATGGAGCATGAAAGAGATTTTAGAAATTTTAATTTTAACGGAAGCAACTTCGCCCGACATCTTTTAACCCACGGACATAAAAGTGATTTTACCATGACACCTCTCCATTTACAAATTAGACGCAAGCTGAATGCTTTAGAACAGCTAGAGATTTTAAAAAATCCAAGTTGACTGTAATAAATTCCTTGTTAATGAATGTATGCTCCCTGCCTATTCCCCCATCCTCGAAGCTTTAATCCCCTCCACTTGGTCCTCCTAGCCCCCCCCCCTCCCTCCCGCGACCACCCTCCTGTATTGTTCTCTTCCCCCCCCTCTCCCCACCTGGTAATGTTTACTATACAAGGCCTGCACATCGGCCTCCATTTACCTGAAGATGATGTGAATGCACATAAAAACCTGGGTCGTTGTTTAATAAATCTAGTGGTTTTAGTACAAGTTGTGATCTTAAAAATTTTTAATTCACACTATGGATGCTATTATTAATTTATTATTGATATTGAATCTGCATTTGGGAAACTAGACACGCGGTATACACGGCTCCCAAGCGACGCATTTTTGTGCTGTGTGAGTTGGCACAAAGAAATAGAAGGTATGCATTAATTCCCTTGAAGACTACCGGAAAGAAAACGGCTGTGTTTTCAATAAATGCACAGATAAAGATGAGCCGCTAAAAGATATCCATTAGATGTCTATTAGATATTGATGTTTGCGGATTGGGTGCGCTTTGTTATTTCTCAGCTTAATCTCACAATGGATTTGTTATCGCAGTTGTAGTTATTCTCACAATGGATTTGCAATCAAAATGGTAATATTGCATCATGGCTTTTGGAGCGTTCCATCATGTTTCAAAACATTCTCGGCAGCGTTCATCTGCGTTCCATAAGAGCTCAGTCGGACAGCGTTCTTGAGTGTTCCAGAACAGAAATGCAAACACTCTCAGTAGGCGTTTTCTCGGGCGTTCATCTGCGTTCCAAAACAGCCCAGTCAGAGAGCGTTCTTGAGTGTTCCAGAACAGAAAGGCAAACACTCTCAGAAGGCGTCCTTCGAGCGTTTCTGACCTAGGTCGTCGGAACAGCGTTTACGAACGCATGAGAACAGTGAGGGAAACACAGATGAACGTGGATGAACACCGACTAACGCTATGAAAACGCCAATGAACGCACAGGAACGTTAATAGAACACCTGTAAACGCATTCCAGCAGCGTTCTCAGCCTCCATCATTTTCGCCAGGGTTTACAGTGGCCCGTAGTTCATCATTCAATGGAACAAGGGGAAAACTTGTGAACGACCTAATTGCAGGTATTTGTCATGCAAATTGCTCATGTTTTGTTTTTCAACTATTTCTCTAGTTTATTAAGCTGTTTAGCAGAGTAAACCTAGGATACAAATCACAAAATTGGGACCTTTAACGTATCAATTTATATTTAGGAAGTTTGTTTCTTTGTTACTCAAAATAAAATAACGACATTTCATGTTTTACGAAAAATACTAATGTCCCTGTTATTGTTGTTCAATTAAAAATTGGTATATACGTGTCTATCAAGTATTTCATATTATAATGATGAATTGGGTGGAACTTCAACACCAATTTTAAACATTATCACATGCATGAGAGATATATTATGGCTTGGCTTGTACCACTATTAAAAAAAAACATTCATGCATAATATTTATCCACACTTTACTCTTATTTAACGACCATGGTTGGTGAATAACTTACTTTTTCAAGGATTATGTATGTGGCAATACAAGTGACAAGTGTTTCTTTTTTGCTTGAGGTTTGTATGTGGCTCTAAGTAGTGCCATGAGTTGATATTTAAGGATTCATTTCAGATGACAGTGTTGATAGTAGCTATGAAGATGAGACTGTCGCTGTTCGACCCCGTGGAAATAATCCTTCATCCTGAGGACTTGGTGTCAACTTCTGGTGATAGAGTTGGTGAGTAATTTTAAAGCTACAACATCCCACTGGAAAATTAATGTGTATTGATATCTACATTCAATCTAAAAATATCTACTGAATGATAACTTACAATCTTTTGTATATGCTATATTATAGTATGTTAAATTACTACATACAGTTTTTATAACACTGATAGCAACTCTAGTGGTAGTGCTTGCCGGTAAAAATCTTGCGTCAGCATGTTTCTGCTAATGCTTAGCCGTCATTTTATTAAATAAATTGTGTCATAAATTTTATAATAATATGCTGTAGTACACGTTTGTGACAATTCACGACCTGGGGTGGTTTTCAGAGTAATGCGTAATATAAATATCACCTGATGATTGTCTTTCTTGAAAAAAACCGCAAACAAACGTTTGCTGGTGTTTTTCAAGGATTTCAAACATCAGAATTTTCTTCGATTGATATCTATATTTGGTGTAGACATATCTATCATAGGTTTCTTTTTAAATGAAACCATCCAAATTGTGTTCTACAGGTATCTGAAACTTATCAAAAATATTCAACTATAAATTGACATCTATAATACGCAGTCACCATGGATACAGTTTTATCAAAATTGTTATCATATCATATTAACTCTGATTAATAATTTGGATTCAAGTGCAACACATTTTTTCATGCATATGTAGAAATCATACATATGGTAGTGGGCCTTACATGAGTTAAAAAGACATTGAAGTTATGGAGTTAAAAATCGATTAGAAGGATTACGATTTTTTTGGGAGGTTCATTGGCAGCATCTGTTTTTAGTCAAATCCATTCACTCTCTCTCATGCAAGGCAAGAGAAGATATTTTTTATTTGATAGATCCACCGAATTCATGTTTTTTATTAAATAATTAGATGCAAGGAAATAAATGTCAGTATTTAATTTATTTAATGTAAAATGTATGTTAATTTCTGCATATGATTAATGATATGTAATTATATGTTGATATGTTGTTTTAATTTTTACAGATGAATTTGTGAATCCAGCAGCTGATGCTGCCCTTGAGCTTAACCCTACACTGCAAGCAGAGCGGCGGGAGAGGGGTCCGAAGCTGAAGATGAGCCACTTTAGGAGTCATGGTGTACAAGCTGCTCCCAGAATGGAGCAACAGTCATGTTCACCAATGAGGGTGACGATAAAGAATATAGCATTGTCCCCTGTCAAGACAATGCATAAGCTTGTGATGGATGATGTTTTCTCCTCCTCCTCTAATTCTGGTTCAGAGGACAGTTGTCCGAGTGATTGCTCATAGTCTCCTGATTTGGGAGACTCAGAAAACTATCATGAGAATAGCTTCCGAGCTAAAAAAAAAGGAATCACTGTATTCCTCAAAATTCTATAATAACATGGAATCAATGACATACCTTGGGATTCCTTCTGAATATTTCTTCGTAGTGGACATGATAGCTCATTATATCAACTATAAAGGTCTTCCCCTTCATAAACAAAACATCATCTGTATCATTTTAAGAAAGATAAGGATGAATATGCCATTAAAAATTCTCATCAGTCTTGGTGTTGGTGAATTATATTATTAACCAATTTCATTCCTATTTACCCGTGGTGTCAAAACTATGCAAAACATTCATTGAGATGACTTCACCAAGTGTGGTAAAAACTAATGCCTCTAGCTTTTTGAGCCAGATTTAGAGAGTGCTGCATGATAGTGGATGTATTTGAAATAAACATTGTAAGACCTGGTAATCCTCAGAGGCAAGCAGTCACATTGTCTGAACATAAAAAGTGGCAATACACTGAAGTGTATAATTGGTATATCCCCGGATGTTTGTTTCTGCAGGTTATTGTGGGAGAACTTCTGATATGTGTATTTGTAATCACTCAGGACTAATATTTTAGCTAGTGTTGCCGCGAGACGAGACCTTAGTGGAGCATTCGAGACGAGACTCGAGACTGAGTCAGCTTTTTGACTAGACGAGTCGATACCACTTCCACGAGACTCTAGAAAGTCTCGAAATACAGGTATGTTATTAATTGGTATTTAGTGTAGCATTATCCATAAAATTACGTCGTTCTGTTAATACAAAGTACTAGTCACGTTTTACTAAAATATTAAATACGCAATATAATTCAATGTTAACTTTGCGTTAAATTAGCGAAGTATTGAAGATTATTTCTACAATTTCTGACTGCATAAGCGTGACTTCTGGAGCCAAATAAGGGAGTGTTATTTACTCACTACTATTCTCTATTATCTAAGTAGGTAATTAGGAAGTTGCTGGTTATATTTCCAAGGTATTTATCCTTATTAATATATAAAAATGTAATGGCTTCTGCCTGTATATCTGTTGCTTCATCATGCAAAAACTACTGTACCCATTTTCCTTAAACTTGACATGTGGTTAGCAAATATATCTGGTTGTACCGTAGGCTATATAAAAAAGCCCTCAGGGCCCCTCTTGTGGTCTATGCTAAGCATTGGGTTTGGTGCAGTGGTTTATATTTTGATTTTTAAAAGTTCTTTCACTCAAGATAGAGAGCTGAGATTTTTATATCGGATGGCTGAATAAATGAAGTTTCTAATTCTTTCAAGCGATTTTTTTGATCTTCACATTTGTCTAAAAATAATTTTTTTAGCTGAAAAGTTCACATTGTTCTCTAAAATCAACAATAGCACATTTCCTTGACAACCAGAGATTTGATTTTCAAAGGATATCCATGCCTTCTAGCATTTAAATATCATATTTTTCTGCAGACCCATGATCGCACGTAGAAAGAATATCTATATAAGAAGGGCCCAGATTCCCAAGGGTCCCATGATAGAATGCTTCGGGAGGTAATCGATAAATCCAATGCTTATTTACTACAAGTATACTCTTCATTGTCTATTCTCCAAGTAGCTCTCATAGGGGCACTGCGTGTATATGAGAATACAAGAGAACCGGAGGGACGAGGTGACCATCGATCAACCTGGGTGCTATTTAAGAAGTAATGAGTCTGAGTGGCCCATTTTTGACTTTACCGTGCATGAAAGAGTACCAACAGTCACTCATCCCTCCGTCCACCTAGAAATCGGTCAGCAAGTCTACTACAATGAACACAACGTACAAGATAGGTTACGAACTCCTCAAATGACCACGCTAACAGTATTCTTCAGGCTTTGGGGTTTTCTTATAAAATAATTTCAATATTTTTCACGCCCGTTGAAAACCAATGGGTACATTCCGCCAGTAGCATTGCAAATACCTTGGAAATCTTATCCAGCAAAAAAATGTAGTTTTCTAAATCAGTAATTTTCAGTGCTCTCTTCTAAGACAAAAATCTCATAGATTATACTCGGATATGGTATTAAGTATCGCCCAATTGCACTTGCAGTCCTACTTATAGCTTGCCGGCCAAGAAAAAAAGAAGATGCCGAAATTTAGAATTGCGCATCGCACATCACCTCGGCGAAAGGAAGGATGACAATTCAGATCACTATGCACCTCTTACTGTTTGATATATCATGGTAAGTTGTTGAGGATGTTTATCGTAATGTAATTAAATTGTGTCGAGGATGATACGAGAAAAAAGATAAACTATAATTGGCTTTTCTTTGTCCATTTATATTTTCATTTGCTTTTATTTTGCTAAACAAAATTCCATTCAATCAAAAAGTCCACTACCGGAGCATCTAACCGGCATTTATTCATTAGCCACTCATTATGACTCATAACTTCCCATTATTTATACCTTGTCGATTAAGTTAACTTAGCTTAACTATTTTGCCCATACAGATCAGAAAAAATTGACTTAATTTTTAATTAAAATGTTTTGACTTTTTAATAATATTTCCACCCCTTTTTAGTTATCAATTAATGTTTTTACTAAATTACCCCTATACAGTAGGATAGATAGAAAGAATACGGATGACTAAAAGTGATAATTATCCAGGTGAAGTTACTATTATAGTGGACTCATGTGAAGTTAGACTTCAAGGCCTATTTGATCATACAGCATCGTGTATCTTGGAATGCATTTCCAGAGATTCAACAACCACACATAATATAAATTGTACATTAGTTTATAAATATAGCTTTGACGGAAGTTCAGGCCTTTCTCAGTATAAGCAAAAATAGCATCGAGAACCGATGTCGGATGAATTCTTGTTCATCAGCTCCCTGGTGCCACTTCGTTTAGTAAACGATGAAACAGGTTACAATAACAAAGAATTATTGGTGTTTTCCATAATCTCTTGTAAAAACTGTTGGTTAACTACCATTGGGGATATTATCTAAAGAGGCAATAGAATGGCGAAATAAAGACAGAATTTTTCGCAATCATTTCTCCAGAAAAACATCCAGAGTGGCCACCAATCAGGATCTGTTTCAGAGACTCCTCCTTACATCGGATCCTCTAATTTCCAGTTACACTCAAGTTCTTCCTAAGTAATCCACAGGCTTGCCAAATGTAGTGAAAGACCTACTCTTATTGAGTGAAACAGAATAAGACCTGATTTATTTAGGGAGTGATGATAGTGAATATTCAGATAGTGAATATTATAAATACAAGCAAAAATAAATTTTGTAGTGTATACTTTGTTACATTTTAAGAAAAAGTAAATTTAAGTAATCATGATGTAAAAGGGTATTGCAAATAATTTCCCTCCACAGTATTTCTCCCTGGCACTCAATGAAAAATGACACTGAATAACACCAAATGCACAGAATAATTAAGCATCGGGGTCTTAACCCCCAAGACTACTTGAAAACGTTCCACGGTGCCATAAAACGACCCTTCGCCGTACGCCGAATGCAGTGCAGGGGGCGAGGGAGTTGCAGCCGTGGGACACCAGTTGTGGGTTGATGGCCTCAAACAGACAATAATCCTGTGTAGCTTTCATGCTGTCTCCGTTAATAGTGCACGTTTTCGTCAGTAGGCGATGTCAAGTCGGTAAGAAGAGAAACGTCCGCAGTGCACCCGAAGAAAGCAGTCTTTCAGTACCTCCTAGACCTCTACCCCGTGTGATAAAATGCGTAATTTTATCCGCAATTACTCCAAAATATAATACATGGAGGCTCTTATCAATGTTTGAATCTCGAAAATCTCCATAGCGGAGTGGATGCGGCTTCAATCCATTCCACAAACGTGTCGTGCCACCTTACAGGCGGGTTGGACCAGACTCGACCGCGTGATCGAAAAACTGATGTAAAATTCGGCGTCGAAAAGGGTCGCAGCATAACTCATTGGATTTGCACTGTGAATGGTTTGTTAAGTTTCCCCATATAAGTTACTTTGTGATGCTCGACGATGCAATAAACTATTTCTCTACATATATAAAAATGACCAAAAATGAGGGTCCAACATTTTGTTTAATATATTTGGTAAATGAATACAAAAATGCAAGAAAACTATATTAAAACAAAGATAAAAAACTGTTACATCTAATTACATCACCTTTTATTCCAATTCTTGAACCATAAAGGTTTTGAAAGGGCTTGATTTGAAAGATTTCGTGAGAAAATTGAAGGTAGACCATTTTTGCGGAATTTGTGCAACTTTGACCTCATGCAAATTGTTAATTATGAAGTGTTAAGAAAAATACCTTGCCTCATTGCTTGCACAGGTCTTTTGAAAGTATTGATGCAAATTTTCACCTTCCTGGCTTGAAAAAATTACTTTTTGAATTTTGGCCAGCTTTTTTCGATTTTAGCCCACTATGCGACGCCATGAATTTATGCATGGCATTCAGAATCGCTTCCAAAGCTATTCTGGAGCGAGGAATAGCGTTAGTCAGGAATATCATCACCCGATTCAAAATAGGAGACTAAGAGTTACTGTATAGGGGACACATTTAGTGACGTTGAAGAGTTGGGACTTGTGCTTAAGTTATCTCCATCGGTATGGTGGTGTTATAAGTCAACATTCCCTTCTATATGGACTCAATGACATGATACATTCTGTAGAGTAATTGCGCAGGAAAAAACAAGAGCGGATGTACACAATGAATCAAAGTATATTGAGATGCATACAAATACAACTGCTTGGCAGGCGAGGTGGGAAGCGAGTGACACGCGAGTCTCGTTACACCAGGAAAGGGCTCGACCCGGAAGTACGTGCGCAACGCCACGCAGTGGCAGTTCACGGAACTATGTAGAGCAGAGGCGCTCATGATGAACACTATCAAGCTCTGCCCCTACATTCCCCCCTTCAGAATGGGCGTGCATAATTCACAAGTACATTTTGCATACAGTTCCATACTCAATTCAATTAGCAAAACATTGCAAGCCCAAACTTTCTCTATATAAATTCAATTTAGGACATGGTAATGGCTTAGTCAAAACATCTGCTGTCATATTTGCAGGAGGCATGTGCAGTAGTTGCATTTCTCTCCTCTCCAGCACGTCTCTGATGAAGTTATGTGTCAAATCGATGTTCTTCGTCTTCCTGTGGAGCACGGGATTATCTGCAAGTTCTACTGCTCCTCGGTTGTCGACATACATGGTCACCTCCGCCGTCTCGTTGGAACCCAGCTGCTTTAGAAATGACCGCATGTCGATCGCCTACTTCACTGCGTCCGAAAACGCCATGTATTCCGCCTCGGTTGATGACAGCGCCACGGTCCTCTGCTTTCTGGACTCCCAGTTAATGGCTGCACCTCCCATCAGGAATGCATATCTAGTGAAGAAACGGTGGTTCATGCTGCATCTGGCCCAATCAGTATCCACATAGGCCTTTAGGGACTGGTTAGACTTTCTAAACGAAAGACAAAAACTAATAGTGCCGCGTAAATAATGTAAAACCCTTTTTGCTGATCCCCAATGCTGTTCTGTGTAACAGGCACTGAACTAAGTCGACTAACTGCGTGAGATACGTCTGGTATTGTTCCTATGGCAAGGTACATTAATGCACCAACAAGTTCCATGTATGGTTTTCTGTTCTGTTTAGCTGCAACTACATCTTCGATTTTCCACTTCATCCCAACCTCCAGTGGATTCAATGGATTGTAATCCTCCATATGGAACTTCTTCGGTATACACTCTAGATAACCTTTTTGAGATAAAGTAATTCCATTCTTAGACTGAGTGATATCCATTCCAAGACAGAAACGGGAAGGTCCAAGGTCACCCATGTCTACTTTTTTCATTAAGCCTTTCTTTATTCTTTCAGTCCTTTGTTGATTCTGGGGAGAAATTAGAATATCATCTACATAAACAAGAACAATAGTTATCTCCTCTCCTTTCCTTACATGAAACAGACAACGGTCAGATTTAGTACTTTGAAGTCCAAGAAACCTTAGCAACGCATATAGTTTGAAGTACCACTGACGTCCAGCTTCTTTAAGACCATGTAAAGCTTTTCTTAAGCGACAAATTTTGTCACCAACTAGTAATTTTCTTCTATGTTCTCAGGCCTTTTTCACAATATTTTGTGTTGATGTTTCCCTAACTATTATGATATTCAACATTTCGCTTAAAATTCTGATTTCTCCATGAATATTTCCTCCTCAAGAGTACCATTTAGATAGGCATTAGTGATACCTAACTGTTCCACTTTCATTCCCTTTTCAACTGACAGTGCCATCAGAAGACTTACAGGACTCATTCTGGCTACTGGAGCAAAGGTGGATTTAAAGTCTATTTCGTTTCTACGAGAATATCCCTTCGCTACCACTCGTGCCTTTTTTCTTTTAAATTCTCCATCTGGCTTAAATTTGTTTGTTAAAACTGTTCTGCAATCAATAACACTACTATCTGTTGGCCTATCAACTATGTCCCAAATGTAATTTTCTATGAGAGCCTTAATCTCCGCATAAATAGATTATTTCCATTTTTGGGTATCCTCTCCTTGTAAGGCACGCATTTGCATTGAATTTGCAATAACCTGATCACAGTTTGGAACTTCATCTCCATCAATATTTTAAGTCTCTTCACTCTTTCCCAAGAAAGTGTATTGTTTTGATCACTTTAGGTTTGATAATGGCATTATTTTCTAGGACGGTCTTTCTTACCAGTGTACACATATCTAGGTCCTCCACGACTTCTTTTCTCAGAGTTCAATTCAAGATTTTCATTTGTTTCACGAGGTGTTGCTGTCTTATGTTGAGTTTCTGTTTCCTGTTTGCAATTCTCAACTCTCTTAGGACCTTCTGTCCAACTTGGTTCAAACTTAACTATGTCCAATTCAGAATTTGTTTCCGATTCTAATATCCTATACATTCCACTAATTGGTTCTGGAGAAATAATACCTTCTTGCGCCCCCCCACAGACAAAAGTTTGTTTATGAACTTGACATCTCTAGATATCAATTCCTTCCTACATCTTGGAGTCCATATGCGATATGCTTTCGCCTATTCTGCATATTCAACGAAAGTTCCCTGTATTCCACGTTCGTGAAATTTACCTTTATTTAGACATGCCTTATGGCTTAGAAAGATATGTTTTTTTAATGCAAATAAAGGCATTCATATACAGTTATTCAAACTATAAGCCTGTTGACCAATTATTTTAAGTTGTTTTAAATAAGAGATTCTCCCAGTCCATTGTTCATATGGGGTGAGGCCATCTCAACTTCTATAAGGACATCTATTTCTCAAATAATTTGATTTTGTTACTGCTGCTGCCCAAAAACTTGATTGGAGCCAGCCAATAGAAATACGTTTCGCCCAGTGGGCCTGGTAACAGCTCCGCGGCGACTTTTAAGGCTCTATATCTCCCGTAAAAACCCATCAAAAACACCAAAATTTGGAAGGCGTATGTTTTGTGCATATCTTATACCTTCAAACGGTTCAAATCCGATTTTTAATTTTGAGTGGTTCCTCCTATTGTGATAGTTTGCACACACTTTGATTGCCTTAAACTACAACCTAAATGGACAAAAATTGATTGACAAATCTTCCCGCTGGTGCAAACTACCTTTCATACTCCAAGTTTCATATAAGCTATGTAAACTAATCCATAGTGATAATACCAAAGTGTCGCTTTACAATCTTGTGTCAGTGGGCAAAACACTTTTTAATACAAAAAACAAGTATGATGACCTACAGATGACTGGGGTTTACCAGTTGAAGTGCGATACGTGTAGTGTTAAACACATTAGACAAAACGGGATAAATTTTAAAACTATAATGAAAGAACATACACAATATATTTTAAAATTACGACGAATCCTCTGCAATAGCCATTCATTTGTGTGACGAAAACCATCGCACAGTGGGCGGAATGCCCTATCTAGGAGGAAAAAAATATTTTTTTTCTAATTTTTTGCCCAATATTCACCATTTCATCATTTATGTCAAATTATAAGTAAAAGACATTAACTATCACTAATTTTAAAAATGTACATTCACTGGAAAGTTCATTTTAGCTAATTATTCATATTTTACGGTCGTAACGGGCAAGGCCAATACTCGCAGTTTGGCGATGGCAACCTTCTCCGCTGGAAAACGGAACTTCCTTTTGCTTACCCAGGCATTGTCAATGTCTCCAAAAATATGTCTTCCAAAATCCGAGCAGTAAAGGGTCTTATGTTTGCGGGAGGGAGGCGTTTTATGACGGTCCGAGCGATCGCGTGCGTGCGCCTAACAAAGGAACTTGAACACCGGCCGTGACGAATTCGAGCCACTCTAAGGTGGTTTGTTGAGTTCGTCTGAGGTGGAGAAGAAATAGCAAAATAAACATTTGAAAACATTTTAATTAATGTCAGTCGGTATTGAAATCTTGGCCAAAGAAAACACAAAAAATTCACACATTTATCGGCTATAGCATAAGGTTGCAAGAAAATTAAAATCCGACAAAAAGGGTAGGCATAAAAGAGTGGTTCTGCATTCAATTCGCTCAAGTGCTAAAGAATAGCAAAAACACATTTAAAATAACATAAAAGGATGCAAAAGTTCAAATAAAATAAAATAATGTTTGAAAATGGTGTTATACAAGTAATTTGCTCTGTGGCAGAATGATAATCATCACTAGTTTATGACCATGTTATGACTATTCCTAGTCCGACATTTCGCTATCACTTTCATCTTCCTCACTTTCTCCAGAGATAAACACGTCTGGTTCTTTTAATAGTTGCAAAACTTCAGCAGGTATTCCGTTTTTCTTCTTTTTAGTTTTTTGACGAATGGATGAAATCACAGGATCCGAAGATAGTAGCAAAATATTAAATACATCCTCAATATTGGCGGAGCGAGAAATCTTCCTATCATGCCTACCCCTGAAAATTTAAAAATCCTTGTTTCTTGCCTCCTGAGCCTCTTCTGACAGTTATCCAATGGGAAGAATGGCTCAAGAATGATATTCCCGTCATTTGTCATTCCACTACCTCCAGGATTAGGGCTATCCACAAGGAGACCCATTTTCTGGCGAAAACGTTCTTTTATTCGCATTTTGTTCCTTTCGAAAGAGGCTTTTTCCTCTGCCATTCTCACCTGCCAATTCTTAATTTCAAGTCTATATGAAATATGCAATAAGCACTCAAAAAATCGAATCCAAGCGTGGGGTATCGAAAGTCCAAAGCGATAGGCATCTGGATCCGATTCTTTGGCCTTGTAGGACTCAATTCGGTTCATTTGGTTGGGCTTAGCCCCACACACGAAGCACGTTTGGGATGCACTTCCTGTCACAGCATTACATATTTTTCCATCCACCATTGGCATTACTAAATGTGACACCACCGAATATGCTGCTCCATTAACGGTTATGATCGTTGGCCTAAGTAATTTTATTTCACTTTCCACGCGGTCAATTTCCTTATTTATCAATGTTTTTGTTTCCTTTTGGAAGATTATTTTGAATGGCCAGCAGAATTTTGTGGACGGCGGCTGTGGATTTTGCCATAGCACCGTTTTGTTCACTCCTTGCTGTGTTTGGAAGGGGCACAAGGGAAATGACAAACACGGAGGAATCGCTATGAGCATTCTCAGATGTTCCGTAGCGCTGCTAATATTCACTCTGACCACTGCTACCATCGTGTGATGGTAGCAGTGGTCAGAGTAGAGATGGTAGCAGCCCCATACTATATGCATATTTTCTCTCTTACTTGCGCACTGTAGGAGAACATCATTCTGAACTAGCGCAATGCGTTTGATTGTGCGGTCCACAAGAGCTTGCAATTTCAATTTAGCGTACCTTTCCGTCACTTTCATATCTTCTTTAGGGGGATAGCACTCCAATTTTAACACTTTTAGCACATCATAAGATGGATAAATGTTGCTCAATCTATTCTTTGCTCATGTCCTGATCCTCATGTACTGCGACTTTGTCAACCCGATCTCGATAAGGAGCGCTGACGCTTCCTCCCCAGTATATGGTATTGGAGGTAATGGAGTTGATTTGTAGGCTCTTGTTACTTTGGCAGTCCGACGGGGAGTGGTTTGGGTCACTTCTTTTACCACATCTGCAGCGTCCCGTTTCCCAGAAGAATGAAGGGTTAGCTGCGCCGCGAACATGATTTCCTCTTCTATTTGCGATTTCATCAAAGGCTGCACTTTGGTCCATTTACCTCTATCAGTACAGTGCTCAAACACCTTCTTGGGTCTTCCCTTTGAAGTTGATGGCCCTGAATCTAAACTACAGCTAATAGTAGAACTTTTTTCTGTCACTTCTTTAGGTAGGAGCAATGGGTTTTGAAGCCATGAACGATATTTTGTCAAAAAATAATCATATCTTCTTCTACTTTTCTTCAAACGTCAGGAATAATTGTATAAAAAATTCTTAATAGCAACACTAATACACTTCACAACATCTTTGTCACTCGCATTTTACTCGAATTTCTTGATCGAGTAGCCTGTTGAGTCTTTTGTCTCCCTGTTGTCGTGAAGAAGGCCACAGAGCTCTCGGTGAGTCACGACCGCGCTCTGCATGACGCCTGAAAAAGCACGATAACTTCCGCACGCACGTTTCCGCACCGAATCCTTTCACAGCCTTATTTTACAATATATTCTGTCAAAATTCTCACTTAAATGAGCTAGAGATCTCTAGAGCTTTTTTTTATAAGTCTAACCAAACATGAGATATCTAATATATTCACGTGTTTTTGCAATGTTTACTTCAAAAAACCATTAAAAATTAAAAATGAGCCCAATAATAATATAAATCATAATAAATCATATGACATACCTAAAAAATTATTATCCAAGTCCCTGAAATATGCCTTGTGCCCTGGTCACCAAACTGCATGCTCTTCACTTCACTGTCAAAATGCGACAGCCCAGTCTGAAATTCGTCTCCGCAGAAAGGGCATCTTTGAATAGCCCTAACGGTGCTATTGTGCCGAGGGTAGTGACATGAGTAGCGAAAAAGGGTGCCCCCACTTTCCAAATATAAGACTGACGCCAAAAATTATCTCAATTGTAAAGTCAGTTTTTCGACTTTTTTTTCCTCCTAGATTGGGCATTCCGCCCACTGTGCATCGGTGTGATTTTGAACCTCAAATTATACAAGGTATGGACCAAAAGCGTTAACTTGACTTTTTAGAACAGTTTGAAATTGTGAATTCCCACACTAAACTCTGTAATGACAATCTGTTTCCCCTCTAATCGCATCTCCTTTACGTTACACTACCATACCCTTTCCACTATCATCCCTAATTTTGTTTTACCTTAAACTCGTCATGTCTTTTATTCTTAATTTGTGTTGCCGCGAGACTCAAGACTTTCTCGTCTTATCTCGAGTCTCGTCTTGTTTTCGAGAAGAGACTCGAGACGAGACGGGATGATACCACATCTACGAGACTCTCGAAAGTCTCGAAATTTGTGATTGATTGGTGTTTAGTGTAACATTGTCCCTAAAACTAAGTATTTCTGCTAATACGAAATAAATTTCACTTTTTCCTAAAGTTTTAAATTTACAATAGAATTCAATGTTAACTTCGCGAAAAATTACATGAATATAAAAAAAAAATTTCCGATACTACCACATCAGATGAGATGAGCGTGACTTCTGGAGCCAAGTAAGGGAGTGTTATTGGCTTACTACTTTTCCTTATTATTTACTATAAATACCCTGGAAAACTTATCCAGGAAAAAATGTACTATTTTATAAAGCAGTAATTTTCAGTGCTCACTTTTACGACAAAAATCTCATAGATTATATTCGCATATGGTATCGCCCAATTGCCCTTGCAGTCCTGCTTATAGCTTTCCGGCCAAGAAAAAAAGAAGATGCCGAAATTTAGAATTGCGCATTGCACATCACCTCGGCGAAAGGAAGGATGACAATTCAGATCACTATGCACCTCTTACTGTATGATATATCATGGTAGGTTGTTGAGGATGTTTATCGTAATGTTATCAAATTGTGTCGAGGATGATACGAGAAAAAAGATAACCTATAATTGGCTTTTATTTGTATTTATATTTTCATTTGCTTTTATTTTGCTAAACAAAATTCCATTCAATCAAAAAGTCTACTACTGGAGCATCTAACCGGCATTTATTCATCAGCCACTCATTTTAACTCCATCCATCCTCCATACTCCATTTCAACTGCATTCAGTCCAAACTTAAAGAGGTCCCCCTTTGGTGTAGCAGTCTCGCTTCTTGACCGATGAATTTTCCACATTTCTACGTTCTAGGTGATGCCTTTCAACGCGTGCATACAGACCCAAATGCTGCCATGTCTTTAGGCCGCCGTCTCAGTAATCTAGGACGAGAAGAACGACTTGGGAGAGAGGGAACAGGAATTGTTCCAACTGGGCTCAATACACAGAATCACGCGCCACGGAGGCGAGGTAAACACTGGGTCTCCCACATACTTCCCCTGGCCACCCCAAAGAATTCGATGCCTGTATTACTAACCTGCCGTCTTGCTCTAACCACTCTCCCGCGGCTGCTTTCTCCCTCTTCGCCACCCTCTCTCACACTCACTCCGCGACTCTTCGCAGCGCACAGCTCTCGGCCCACCGAAGCCCATTCGCCGAAGCCCATTCGCACGATAACTCCCAAGGCCCTGCCATTATTTACAAGGAGAGGTGGATTTAGGAACCCCTCTTGTTCAATCGTGCGAGGAAAATATTTATTTCTTATTTTATTTCACCTGGGTGGTAGATTTATTATCAGTTTGTATTTACTCGTTCTCATCTATTTTTCGTACCTACTCACGGCTTTGCTGAATTCCTTCGGGCAAGAAACCGCGAGATAAAAATATCAGAGCGATTACTTTGTGAATGCTCTTGCGAGTATCTATCATTATCTTAGTCAAGTCAAGAAGCTGTCATTGCAGTAAACTGACAAGGGCATCAAGCGCCATCCTGTGTGGGGAAAATATTACTCTCGGAGCTTATTTTTTGGCATACGAAATGCAAATTCCCTGTTCGCCTCATATGCCTGATTGCCAATCACTCGAGAAAATTGATTTAAAAATAATTTGAGATATTCCGCATCCCTAGTAATGAGGAATCACGCGTTTCGGTGGAATATTTATAGTTGGGAACATGGCAGCTACTTCGTTTATCATGCTGAAATGTGATGCATGCAATTCCCATTGATGCAATGCCGTGAACGTTTTTTTTAATGACGTGAAGGGGATGAATAACAATTTCTCACATGAGTAATGGTTTTATGAACGCCAAACCACGAGAAATATTAAACTTATCATCCCCCTTTCATATTATTGGATGAGATATAATGGAGGCACTAGCAGAACCCCGCGCGGTGTGCACACACAACAATTTTCGTTGTCAGCATTACACATCGTCCTTCCAAGCCGCGAAGAGGGCGTCTAACCATGGCTGATTTATCATAACTTATAAAATAACTCACCAGTTAAGGTAGGTTTTCAATGAAAATGAGTACAAATATAAATGTGCTCGTACAGAATAAAAATGCTACACATTTGAATGTGCAGGGTCTCATCAGCCAATGATATTCCTTTATCGCAGCGCAGGTCCCACCCTTTTTCATCCTGTCCTTCAAACATATTTTCCCTACATCTATATCACCATTATCCATTATCCTTGCATCGACCTTGCAGTAATTCGCACCTCAAAATCTCTACTAGCCACCTACATTGCCTTCTCCAAACTTCACCCAGAAGTGTCCCTTCCTCAACGGCCATGCTAAGTGTTTCATCGTTAGTCTTTACTTTCTGTTCTCCACTCCTTCTCCAACCTTCTCTAGATCCAAATGGATGATTAAAACGAAAAATTTATCGTGAATACAGAGTTTAAAATAAGACTCAATGGATGGCTATGACCTCGATAAAACTCTGCGGGAATGTGTGGCCGCAGTAGGGGCAACATCGTTTAAATGGAAAGGGAAAGAAAGTGGGAGAGGAAAATGATTGAATGTGTATCAACGCTTTGTTTTTTTCACGCATTGTATATGAGTAATAATTCATGCTAATGAGTAATTCGTTGGAAGAACGAATGTTTGCGCCAATCTGTAAAACATATCTCGAGTTCGAAGAAATGTATAAATTTCCTCGAAATAGCTTTCATGGAGTCATCCACTGGTGATCAAACACTTGTTCGAATAACATTGTCAAAAAATCATTCCTCACTCCGCAGAGCCTCTATGGGATGGGCAGTGGAAAGGTGGCCTGGCATAACTGGTGACAGTACTGGTTAAGATGTAGGCTTAGTATGAATACGATTTCAAGAGTGCCAGAAAAATAAAACGTCTAATTAGTTAACGCGTGTGCATGGCCCCACCGTCCACGAAGTTGAAGCCAGAGTTTTTTACCCACTGAGTTGTTCCCTCATTTTGAGAAATGTAGAGGATATCTGGATGAGCCCTTTATTAATTTCCATCTTTTTCTTACAATATAGTGTTATTCACTTAATTTTTACCGTTTAAGGCTAAAATTTGATGTCCTTCATTGTTCGCGTTACATTGCCAGGGACTACCTGGCATTCGGGAAACGTGTGCAAATCTGATTTAAACTGAGATGAGTACTGCATGCCTGGTGTGGAATCAACCCGTGCCACTCATCCTAGTGGTAGCTTTCACGGTATTTCGTAGATGTAGATGTATTACTCTGAGGCATTAAATCAGCCAGGTCTGGTTGAGATATTTTACCTTCCAATGGAGACTTTCTTCTGAAGGTTTGCTTGTATCTGGCAGTCTCTCCTGACCCGTGTTCGTCATAGTGTGGGATTGGCATCAAAGTGGAGATGACGTCACTGTCAACGTCGCTTATATTAACTGCCTTGCAATATGTCCTTCAGCCATGCATATATAGCATCGTGGCTCCTCGAAGGAGAGAAAATCCTTTGCGCTGCGCCATCTATTTCAACAACTGAATCCTAAACTGTGTTTGGCCTCCTCAGAACTGGGACAGCTCGTCAAAACGAGAGAGAACGGTCAAACCCTTCTTCTTGGCCTCTATTGTGTAGTGCTTTATGGGACCGCATACGCTAACCGTTTGCTAGATTATATCAATTAAGTCTCTGTCAGAGCCTTCTGGTGGTACATTCGATAGAATAAGTCTTTCGACCCATTCTGCTTTAGGAAATCCTTAAAAAAATTCATTTCTTAGAGTAAATTCTCCAAGCTCATCCATAAAACGAAAAGAAAGTGTTTTGCCTATAAAGTAAATGGCCACCCTCTCCAGGTACTTTTGAGGCATGCATTACGTTTTTCCACCTCCCATGACGTCACCAACTGCATAAACATAATCTATCAGGGACGTGTCTTTAATGCATTTGAATATTACGACTGTATTCTTGGATGATCCATTGACGAGAATTGTTACCTACGTGGGTGGGATCACATGGCTTGATTGGGGGATCAATTCTGATGAAAATCGGTGGGAGGTTTGATTTCCCTACGGTAATTAGAGATAGAGGGTCGATCAGCTTCTATGCCTTTGACGATGAATACGTAGCTGGCATTTTTTCTGGATTGACTCTCGCGTAATAAATTGGCAGTATCGTGAGATACAATTGGGTTTGTTGGTCTGCTTCCAGGTGACAAATGCTATGTACCACCCACCCTCTGTAGGGTGGTGACACTACTGGGTGAGAAATTAGAATCGGCCATGTCTACTTTCTTCAAATTTTCAATAGAGGTCGGTCTGTCTGTCTGTCGTCGTTTCTGACTGTCGGTCGTTTAGCAAAAATTTCCCCGAGCGCGAGTTCTCTTGGGAGGGAGGTGAAGGGGGGAAGGGTGGGGCGAGTTTCTCCCCTGACGCCTTCTCAAGGCCATCGCCACCGATGTGGTGGCGAGCCAGGTGAGTAAACAAATAGAGATTGCACCAAAACCAATAGAAATAAACCAATAATGATATAGAAGAAGGCAACAAGAGCGTAATAGATTCAGCTTTGAAAGATGTAATAGATAGAGTATGGTAACGGAAGGATCTCACCCAATCCGGCGTTAAAATTCACAAAGTCAAAAGGTAAAGCCGGTGAGAAGAGGAGGGCACCGAAAACACGTCCGCACTCATTGATGGCTTCTGTGAGTATGTATTTGCATGTGTATATGCTGATTTGATGTTGTAATAGTCATTTACATTTTTTTACATAAAAAGATTAATGTCAAAAATAATCAGGCAACATCTCGCCCCTGACTCAAACCTCTTGGAGAAATTCTGGGTGTTGCTCTATCACGCTGACTTAGGCATTTGCGTCTCAAGGAACGCTTTAACCCTAGTAGTATAAGTTAAATAATAATTTACTACCGTTTTACTGACAGGAAGCAGTAGTCGTTAGTTTCTTCCGATATTGTTACATGAAGAACGCATGATGAACTTTTATGCGTCAAAATTTTGGTCGAAATTTCGCGGGGGTTCAAAAACAGAAAATACGATCATTTGGTTATTTTGTAATATCGGGGTTTTGATGTTGTTCACTCGGCTCTCTCATCAAATCATCCCTGGATAATTATCATACGGCTGATTGGTCGCGATTTCATTACGTAGATCTAATATTATTAATAATCGTATTCTCGCTCATTTTCTTCTTATTTTGAATCATGGAATCCTCTTTTTAACTTTCAGGATATCAAAGTCACCATCCTTATCACCAGTAAAACGAAGTTTCTTTGATTACCGATGACACCAATAATAATACAATAAAGCTTGAGGAGCATAACATTTCTTATTCATGCCTTATATATTTCAGTTTATCGTTTAATGATAATCAGGTATTTAGGATGCAAATATGCCCACCCATACGATTAAATAAGATGTCATGATTCCTGAAACATTACACGCATATACTTCACGCCAAATTTATTGACTTGCAGGGCATTCTAATACCTTTTGCGAGGCGCATACTCTCCTCAGCAATACATATTTTCATTGCAGAGCGATCATTGTTGTCATTTTAAGAGCCTTTGCATGCGATTTATTTAATTCTATTTTTGTTGGTTTGTACTTTTATGGTGCACATGGAGGTAATGGACACACTTCAACGCCCGCAAAATTCAACGTACTACTCTCCACTACGTAATGAACGTATCAGGTATTATGCTTCCAAGCAGATACATTTAAGATGTGGCTTTTCTGTGGAAGCAATGGATGTCATAATAACTTTACATCATCAGGTGGAGAAGTCCTAATAGCTCTTAGCAGATTGCATTAACAGGTCTTTTGGTTCGGGAACAAGATGGTTGCATTCCTGCAGTAATATTATGAACATTCTTGTAAGTACTAAAATCCCGTCCCACATACTTGCTACATTTACGAATTATGTATGCATTTACGGGTATATATCTGTTTCAAGCGTAGACGCTTCTGCTTTAGAATATTTATGTCACATGCTAAAGCACATATATTGGTAGAAACTCGGCTTCGATTCACTACCGAGGTGGTCTGCTCGTCACATCGTACGTGCTAAAATCCACTACGATTATCTTGCAAATAATTGCTACGAGGTATATTTCCTTCCAGATTTACCCCCAATAGTCCTGCTATTTGGGAAAGGGTATTCTCCCTTTGCCGTAATTTTTAAATACACCTCATGGTCCTTTTATTACTGATGCACAACCTTTCATGAGAGCCCCTTGTATTTTGTAGGGGAATCCGCTTATGACTGCAGCATCTAAATGGCAATTTTTAGGTAATGCATGGTAAAACGCCAACCTATTCACTTCTACAGCGCATGATTAAGCATAATTAAAGAGAAATGCAGGACTTATTACCGCTGATCATGATCCAAAATAACCAGTGACGTATAGGCTACAGAGGTATTAGTTTTTTCCAAAATCTTATTAATAGAAGTAACTGGTGCTTCCTCTGCCTAGTGGTTGAATAATATCATCTAATCTTTGAATTTTGGCGGCTTTTATTTAAGCTGCGTTGAATTTTTCAGATGCCTTTCGACTATTCTGACTCAATAGGCATTTTAACCCAGTTTCTCTTTTGACTGGGCTTACGTTACCTTCAATGCGTCTAGCACCCATGTGGGAATGCCAGTAGGTGATCAAGTGAATATGACATAGAAGTTAAAATTATGGCGAGAACTCAAGCCCTTAGAAATTCACATTCATTTCAATTATGATTCCTCTTCCGTAGAAAGCATTCTGTTCTAACAAGGAGACATCGCATAACAGATGTTAAAGGTGCAGACGAAACAATTTTTATCTGAAACTGGAGTAAAAAAAGCTGAAAATGAGTCACGGCTTTCTGCCCCTAAGTCCCGGGTTCGCGAGGTAATAGTCATCATACTATTTCTTCCCGGCCAAACACGTACGATTTCGAGCTCCTCGTCGGAAGGCGCAATGACGTGGGGGTCAACGCGCTAGTCCGTTATAGCGATGACATTTTGGCGCGGATTTGTGGCTCACGGACGGCTAATTTTTTTAGGTCAAATATTCTTCGGAAACCACGAAAGATGCATTATTCCGAAAGTGTACGTCAGTAACTGTAGCTTTTTTCGCTATTAACCAAATAACTGGATTTGAAACTGCCCAGAGTTTTGTAGACAATTGTGGAATTCTATCCTTTGCTCGGAATGCTCGGAATGCTCGGATATTTTCTGATTTTGAAATCGGAAGATACTTTTTAGGGAAAAAATTGCTCCGTTCGGTCGTGGGAGTTTCTGGAGGACGTTATCGCAAGAAAAAATGTTAATATTTATCGTAAATCGAAGTGATTCCTTTAAATTTCCTAGAAATTGTGCTTCGAAATGAATATTATTTACTCAATTTTTCTTTCAATCGCGAAGAATTTACTGTCAGGAAAGAGATGAACACAGGTGTCAAGAGTATGGATAATAGGCGTAAGAAGAGGTGGTATGGGACACGTATTCAATGAAGCGACCCGGGGGTGGGCGAGGGGAGTAAAGAAATTCCATTCCAGTAAAGGAAAATTATAGGTTAATACAAACACAGTATTCCCTTTGCCAAACCATGTTTAATTGAACTGCAGGAATTTTATATTTCAGTCCTAGCGTTGAGTTTCATGCTATTGGATAAAACACTCCATGAAAGCATCTAAAGCAAGGAATTTCCGTACAATAAGCGCATACAACGAAGCTCTCACGGGAACATTTGCATCTGGGCTGCGCAGGTCTTGAGGAAAACATATTTCTCTTACATTTCCATATACATTCCTCTCTTCAACTAATTTTATTGTAAACCATGCATAGCTTATCATGTCATTAAAGACGAGTGAAGATAGCTGACGGTGGTTTAAAGATTATATTTTAATGCCATCTTCTCGGCATGTAATTTCTCTTCTTTCCTTGAACAGGAAACTGCTATCTTGTAGCATTGCGATCAATTTATTTACTCGTAAAATAAACATCGCAAGGCTGGCATAACTAGTACCCCGGTTAACATTGCACAGTTACTATCACAATTTATAGATTTAAAAATTTTATGCAATACAATACATTAATTTGTATTGTAAAGCGATGCATATGCTTTACAATACAAATTAACATATTTGTTTTCCGCTAACGACCTCCAGAAAGTCCTACGACCGAACGGAGCTCTGCGTTCCCCAAGAGGTATCGTCGGATTTCATAATCTGAAAATATTCGAGCTTTCCGAGCAAAGGTTACAATTCCACAATTGTCTTCAACACTCTGGACAGTTGAAAATCCAGGAAATAGGTAAAAAATGAAAAAAAGCTACGGTTACCGCCGTACACTTTCGGAACAATACATCTTTCGCGGCTTCCGAAGAATATTCGACCAAAAAACAACAGTGGTCTGTGAGCCACGAACCCGCGCCAATTTGGGATGGCTGGGCACTTACCCTCCCTCCTTACCTCCCTCCACACAACCTCCTCCACCTCCTCCCCTCCACAACCTTTACTCCTTCCCGAAATATTAAGTATTTGACTGGGACAAAATAGTATAATGGTAATTTTCTCACGACTCGGGACTTGACGACAGAGAGCCGTGACTCATTTCCGGCATTTTTACTCCAGTTTCAGATAAAAATTGCTTCGTCCGCATCGTTAATATCTGTTACGCAATGTCTCCTTGTATGTGCTTTCATTTATATCTGATAAGTATCGCATCCAAAGAAACAGAATCTTAATTAGAAAGTCGGGGACATGTCAAACGTCTGCTACTGTATTGTCAACAACGTAGCGACATTAGTTGCCATTTAAAAAAAATCTAACGCTGTTATAAGTCAGTATATAAAGAACTCGGAAACGGTAAACTTTTTTTCTTTACTCTTTTCAGGTTTTATGGGTGGCGGATTTTTATACATTAATGCATGCTTTCGTTACAAAGTCCAAGAAATAATTACAGCAGGAAGTTTCCTTTTTTATGCCTTCTCTATTACTTACTTTTTGTTGTATATGGAGCTATATATGTATGGCTATATGCTCGACAGATGGCGTCTGCCATCTATGTGCTGCCAGAGCCTCAAATAAAGCGGCGGTTGGATTATGGCTCTTGAACAAACAGTCGTACTATTGCAGCTCCCTCTACAACATGGTGGCAGCGGTTAAAGTGCACAAAAACCACCTGTGTTAGAAATTGCTTTGGGATGGCGAAGAGTTTATTGATAGCTCCGCGAGAGATGGATTTCTCCGGAAATCTAGCAGTGAACTGGCAGTTATTTAAAATGGCATTCACATTGTATTGCGAAGACTATTAAGAGGAGGCAGTTACGGAACAAAGGAAAGCTGCACTGCTTTTACATTCGTTGAAAGACGAGGAATTAGAGATTTTCAACTCATTTAATCTCTCAGAAAGCGACAGTAAGAGGCTCTCCGTGGTTATCAAAAACTTTGACGACTACTTTGTGCCGACAGTTAATGTCACGTATGAACAATACGTATCTTAAATCGAAAGCAGGCTGACAGTGAATCATTTGAACATTACACGGCTATGCTGAGAAACCTAAGCCAGTCGTGTAATCTCGGAAACATTCGAGACAGTCTAGAAAAGACGTATTCGTGAGCGGAATCAAAGACGCCAACGGAAGGGAGCTTCTCTGAAAACTGAAAAGTTAGGGTCAACCACGGCTCTGAGTGTTTGTAGAGCCAAAGAGATGGCTTCACGGCAATCCCAGTCCATTCAAGAGACGAAGGTTGCCATTGAAGTTGACTGGTTGGGTGCCAGGGAGCGAGGTCGGGGCCAGCGCTCAACGCGTCGAGGCGGCAGAGAACTTCAGGCTCATTCCTTAGCCAGACCAACAGCTGATTGAAGGGAGATGACGGCGGTAACACCCAGATATTCAAGGTCGTCAGCTAACAGTATGTACCAGGGACGAAGTGTGTGTGGCAAGCACATTTACATGAGCAAACCTCTTTCGACCAGCGCAAATCTTTTCTTTCATTTTGACATGAGTCCCAGTTACCGAAGAATCGGTGACCGCGGTCTTTGTTTGAATCGTACGATCGTCAAAAGAACTTTTTACTTATCATTTCATTCGATGTCAAATCTGTATATTTTAACTGCATCATTATCTTGGACAGAATTGGCCATATTAGGAATTTAGTAGGAATTATTCCAATTCCTCTGTCTTCCCCACTCGTCTATTAACTTTGCGCGTGCTCATTCCTTTCCAAAACCCGTTTTTTCCCTTGTTGATCTTTGCTTTAGTAGTGTTTCGCCCTATGCAAAAACCTTTGGTTACCTAATATTTGGATTGTCTCCGTCGCATGAGAAGTTCGGTTTTATGTCATATATTCTACATTTTAGAGGAATAGCATATAGAAATAATGTTTTACCATGCGGAGGCTTACCTAGGTCGGTTCAATGATCATGACCTAGATAATTACAATGATAAATTAAGCGCAATGGGTAAAAAAATAATGCAACTTACATTAGTCTGTAAGAATAATATTGAAGTAATGAACTAATTTAACAGTAAAAGTGTATGTTAGCGCAGTGATGTGGAAAGTATTTCCTGATCGCCTGGATAAGCCCATAGAAATATTATTCCCAAAAAACCACTGACGGAATATCCAATATTATATTCAGTTGAATTTTATTTTCCTATCACTGACCGCTCCAACCTCCTACATGGCCGAATCTCCAGAGGACTCGCCTACAAAGAGTTTGGGATTACTTATTTGATGACCGGGGCAGGCATGGAATGAGGCTGGGACCGCTAGAGCGAACCTAAACATCGTTATCTATACCATATTGTATTCTCTCCTCTCCTAGGCGTCACTCTGTGCAGAAGCGAGTTTCACCAATTTTTGCTACTCATATAGATAAGATACAAGATGGGGAATAGCACTAAAGAGGCGAGTGCTTGGTATTAGAATGGAGTTGATGACGTGGATCTCAGACAGTGATAGAAAGAAAAGACTGGTGAAGAACCTAATATGGAGAGTATATGTATGGGGGAGAAATGTGAACTCTGAGAATGAAAGACGAGGATAGGCCTCAGGCGTTTGAAATGTGGGTGAGGAGGTGAATGTAGAACGTCAGTGGACGGAAAGTAAGGCAAGCAAGGAAGTGCTTGGTATAGTTGGTGAGGAAAGGAGACTTCTGAATGAGACCAGGAGAGGCAATGTGGGTGGTTGGAAGGAATAACGAGTGGTGACGGGTTACTAGAGGCTATGGCATAGAGGAAGATGATGGGGATGTGAGAAAAGGGACGAAAGAGACTAATTTTTATGGAGTGTGTGAAGAATGGTGGTGCAAATACAAATAAAAGGACTAAGTGCTATTGATAGATATTGACTATAAAAGTAAAAATTCAGTGGATTATTACATTTGCAAGTCAAAGATATAATGGATATCAAACACAGATGTTGCATTTTCCAAAAGTAAAGGCTCAATATCTCGATTTATTTTGACGTACTGCGTCATTTGCAAGAGAATGTTTAAACCTTGATAGTGACGTAATACGTCGAAACTAGTCGTGAAATAATCTTCTTTCATATGGAAAACTGTCACATCTGCTTTATTTTATCTCTATCACGGTACCATGATCTTCATCACTTGTCGCCATATTTGGCATTTTGGAAAGTTAATACTAGTGGAGGTGGTAAGGTTCCTTCCCTCCCCTTCCCTGCTGAGTTGTACGGTTGTCCGTGAGCTTTGCACTCGCGTGAGGGTCGAGAGAAGAGTCGGATTAGGAGGTACGAAAGGGTGGAATCCCATCTTATCTTTGGTTCTCCCCACCAAATACACACAAACCATAATATATGATGACATTTTTCTCCTTTTCCTTTTCTCTATCGCCGAATTGCTTTACGCACACATACTTTAGTCGTGCAATAGAGAGTGACGCCTTTGATCACGACATTTTCAAACAAAATTCATAAAATAGTTTGTTTGTCATCACAAAATGTATCAAAAGACGTGGACATGACTCAATCATCAAAAGTACGATGAGCAAATTACGAACACCGTCAAATCTTGAGTAAGTATGCGGATTTTCGGCTCCTCGTGCATGGTTTCCAGAAAATGCATGGGTTACTTTCTTTCCCGTCCCCTAAAAAATTATCTCTAATTGCTATTGTCAACCGCAATTCTTTGGAGGAGCAAGTGCTTTATTCAATATTTTATACTATTACTTGTTCATGATATATATGCAATTTTGCATATCGAGCCATGTCCTTGCTCTTCCAAAAATAACTCGATATTTATATCCAAGAGATATTGTTTTTGTTGATTTTCTTCATCACTTTTTTAAGATGAATGAAAACATGGATTTTTCTCTACTGCAGGTACTCTTCGCAAATAGCATGAGTGAAAAAGTTTCACATAGGGTCAGGTTATCCGTGACCTCCAACATTTTTGCAGTGATTTTCCCACCATCATTGGGATCCAGGAATCCAATGAATCAATCAGTCAATGAGTTCCCATATCCCTGATTACATTGAGCAAGCCTCTTTTCGAAACTTCAGAAGCTATGAAGAACCTGACCAGGCATTTCTAGAATTTTATATGCCACAATGTTTATTTGCTTTTCAACGGGCATGAAGAGGGCATTTGTCTTTCACTGAATTAGGTATTGATTCATTTAATTTGATTCCTCTGCTGTTGACAAAATACCATTAATAATAATAATTAACATATACCAAAAATATTAAAACTACCCGTAATATTTTTTAGCTCATTACTGTGTTTTGAGGGTCTATAATTTATACCTTGTATTTTAGTCTGGTTGAAATCTGAGCGTGACCTATAATATGTATTTATTTCTCGCATAACCTAAAAATTGTTCCCGTGCTCGGAAATCCTTCTTGGAAATGATGCAGAATATTTGTGTACTTTTTTGTGAATCTGATGCAATGAAAAGAAAAGCGCAGCTCATATTTTCATTAGTATTTCTTACGAAAGTCCCGCATCAGCATATATCATCCTTTAAGATAGGCATCACGATGTACAAAAGTGGGCGGAGCCTATTTGATTTTGTTTTGTAGTTCTGCGGCCGATCACAGCAGGTGACAAACAATGGGGATCGTTTCTTACCATTGAGAGTTACGATAATGACGGGTACGCTGAAGTTTCTATCGGTCTTCAGCGCAGGCCTCACGTGCGCTGAAATGGCAACCGCGCGTAGCCGTCTATTAATTTACGTGGCTCCGAACGTGGCATGAAAACGATAACAGGGGAGGAGAAGGCTCGTGGTTCTCCCCTCTCTCCAGCCTGAAAAGAAACATCATGGAGGCTTCTTTCGAGAAAACTGTGGCGAATGGATAGACACTACTTAGGGTGACTCTGCTGGTATACACAATAAACTGTTTTCACGCACCGAAGATGAAAAAAATCATGTTTCACATTCTCTTGACTGAGAGATTTAGAATGAAGCGATTGGTTTATATTTACAACATATAAGAAAATCCAGATAAATAAGGGCAATTCATGAACTTTAATGTTTCAAAGAAATATTTTGAGAGATCTAGAAATGTAGAATAATTGGGATGATGAAGATGTGAAGGAAAATGTCTTCGTTTGGTAGAAAAAATAAGGCTTTCGACAGCTTATATGGAGTTCGTTGATAAAGGTTTTCTTGATCAGAATCACGAAAAATCTACAAGCGACTTCTTCAAAACTAATAGCTCTGTAGCTTATACGTCACTGGTGATTTCGGATCTTGGTCAGAGGAAATGAGTCCTGCATTGCTCTTCCATTTTGCTTACTCATACGTTATAGAGGTGACTAGGTTGGCGTTTGACGATGCATTACCTAAAAATTTCCATTTAAATACTGTAGTCATACGGATTCCCCTACAAAATAAAAGGGGCTCTTATGAAAGGTGCATTAGTCATAAAAGGACCCTGAGGTGTATTTAAATTACGGCAATGGACGCGGAAACATGATCGTCAATTACGGGAAATTTTTATGGTGATTCAAAAAAGTTACTCATCGAACATGCTATTTGGACGGTAACTTTGTGACTTTCCTACCTATAGCGAGATGCATTTTGGGTATTGATAACGACAACGAGAAAGCCGGAAACATAATCCAAACCGACATATAACCGACCCCAAGAGGAGGACTACACCAAATAATGCTATGATATGTAAGGTAATGCCTTCCAACATTCAAAGCCAAAATCACTGCTTAAAATATAACAGTATCACTTCGGTTTCTGACATAAAAAAACCACATTCACCAGGGAGGACGGCCCCTGAGGTTAGAAAGGCAGCAGTCAAAAGCTATTGAGTTCTACGACTTGGGACAGTGAGGGAATATATTCGGCATGACTACTGGCTGAGCCACAGCTGTATTTTTTATGGGAATGGAGAGGGAGTAAGGAACGCGGCGGACGAAGGTGTCGGCGGGATTTGATGTCCCCCAGTCATCCGTTGGAACGAGCGGTCGTGATGCCTTTCAACGGAAACGCTTGGCCCGTTCTCCGTCGACCCCATATTACATTACGAGGATATGTATTGTCCGGGCTAGTGGAGCAAGCTAATGTAATAACGGACTTATATATACTGTCCTATATACACATGTCACGGGAGCACAATCGCTGCTGCCACCGACCAATGGTGCCGACTCGCAATCGCACTGTCAATCACACGTACGGACTCTTTGCTTCGAGGGAAGAAGGTGGGATTTGGAGCCGATTGCTCGGTAGGAGCGGTTACCTTCTCCCAGTGGATCGCAGGATTACAAAGAGCTCCGGCGAGGTTCCCTTGCGCCCATTTCCGCAAATGCGTCGCATATATCAGCCGCAAGAGCGGGTCCCCTCTCGGAGGGTGAAGGAACGCCGTTTCTTTTGGGACTCCCACCCCTCTCAGGATAAATCGTTCGCGGCGGAGGCCATGTCTCCCTTCCAACTCATTCCTAAAGACATCCGCTCCTTAGCAACACGTGCATCCTCTCAGGAAGACATCCTAAGTAGTCTCTTTCGACCAATTTTGAGCGAAGAACTGATCTCCATGGTAGTGTTTTTGCAACATTTTCTCCCAGTGTAAATAAATTGGGACTTGATACCACGCCGAGTTTGATCTCAAAGTGTGCCTTTCGAGATGCAGGTGTTTTCATTCTAGCTATCGATGATGAAGTAATTAAAATGAAATTTCGGCCAGGGTGATCAGATTTGCTAATTATAATAAGAAGATGGGATGTCCTCCCAAACCCTACTGGTAAAACATTTTAGCAAATACATTCATATTTTCATTGCATAATTTTTTAATTTTGAGCAAGTACATATGGCTTCAATATAATGAATACTCGGCTCCCGGGAATGGTGGTTCTTTTGGGATTTTAGCTGAGTAAATATGACATAGTAGTGATTGCAAAGTTGTGAATGAATTCGACATCGTGGGCTACTGAGGTTTAAAGACGTGACTTAATATATGCAGCATAAATAGAAAGAATTATCAAGAACATGAAAACTGATTTAGTGAGTGGTGCAAAAAACTTACTTATCTCGCATAAAGAACTCTTAATGCATCTACAAGATAGTTCACAGCAACCAATTAAATTGAGTAAAGTTTAATTGCTTGTATTTCCCTCAGACGACTTATTTCATAAGATGGTTCAATAAGTTACATTCCTTGTTCTAAAGGTAATTAGCCCCTAGAGTTTTCATGCTTTTCACAATTTCATAAAATGGTGAATTTTTTTTACGGAGAGAATATTTTAACCCAACATGAGGCAAAGTTAGAAAATACCCTTGGAAGCAAATTTCTTTGAAGCTCCTTGCCTTTAGAAATATATGGTAATAATGTTTTAAACACAAAACTGGAAATGCATAAGGGTTAAAAAAAAAGCCAATCGGGAACATCTTCATTAGCTTTTTGAAGAAATCTGAGACCTGATCTTGGCTTTATTTTGTTGGATGCTAGCGATATCAAAGGTCTCCAATATTACACATATATCTTCTGAGTTGTTCATTTCGAAATATAATATTATGCCACAAAGGAGGACCAATGTATATGTACTTTCCCAAAAAAGGTCATTAACTACAAAAAAACGTATGCTATTAATAATATAAATATATATCAATGCTGCCAGAATATTGTAAATAAATGAAAATTATAATTATAAATGGTGCCATCCACTTTGAAAAGCTGAGCAATTTTGCCATAAATTTTAGTCATATATGTCCCAAAAATTTGATGAACAATCAAGAGGAAACTACTCTGAATATAATTTGCTGCGCTACTTAAGGCATAGATAAGGGATGTTGATAGGAATAATATTAGGAATAGAATGGAATAATGGTTCAAACAATCTCCACCGCATTTTGTACGAGACTTTCTTCCAATGCAAGAGGTGCTATTTGGCATTTCCTATTTAAAATTCACATAATCTCTCTTCCGCACTTAAACGTAATAACCATTGTCAATTACGATAGTTCAGCTATTTTATGCCGACATAGGGGATAGGTACATCCTTTATGACTCATAAAAAGTGAATAATTAAAATATTTTGATTTAAAAAAAATCATGAAATATGGCGAGAAATTTTTAATATAAAGCTAAGAATAAGACAGGTTAATGCAAAAACCATTTTAGCGCTAAGGGAGGTCAATAACAATAAACATTTTAAAATAATTCCGCATAGGTTATTTAAAAAACATTGTACAAACACGTAAAGCGATAGAGTGAAAATGGAATATGTGTGTACACATTTGGAAAAAATGTATCGATTAAAAGAAAATAAAAATGGATGGAACGCGATATAACTGTTTCCATTAAAGATAGTTTGAAAGTACACAATATGGGTAGACAAATTACGTTATTGATACATTCGCCTACTTAAATAACTTGGCAAGGACAAAGGAAATTGTACTACTCGGCACGGCATTCAAGGTGTATTAGTTTATTCGTGAATAGACCAAGATACCCGTCTCCAAAAAAGTACTATCACCAAAATGTGCCTCAAATAGGGAGGCTCACATATCAGTCACCTCATTATCTCGACAGACCGTATAACAGGAACAGCGAAAAAGTTCGTCTTAAATTTTATAGATATAAAAATTCAAATATCATTTGTGCTTATAATCGGGTAGCAAAACGAAGCATTGCCAGATCGTGCCAAATATGACACACAGAGAATTACATTTTTCCGCTGCCTGTTTCCCCTAACTAAGGTGTTAGGATCTCCTTCGCTCTTTGACACTAAGACATATGACAGAACTGGCTACTCTCACAACTATCGTTCATGAATAGCTTGAGCAATACCCTAAAGGAGAAGAATGCGCTTGAATATAGCGATAACAAATACCCGAATGTTTCTGAGGGGAATTAATGATTTGAAACTTAAACTATTTACTTGTAACGCCCTTCCCTCAATATCCCGGCAGTGGTTGCGCTGGGTCTATGAGACCCAGGGAAAATGTATTTACCTTCCTATCACAATGACCATGATTGTTCGCCGTTCAGTTCGAACCCGACTTCCTTAGGTTCTTTGCAATCGCGCCTTGACCCTGTGCTGGAGTCTGACAGGCCCAACGCGACCACTGGCGTCACCCTTTGAAAAATTTCAGGGAAAATAAATTTTGCAGTTAAACGTATGTATTTGAGTTATAAAAGGGGTTTGCTTGTATTAATAGCTGTTAGGACACAGTTGATTGCCATTCAAATATTTTTTCAGCTTTTTAAATGGAGAGAATAGACCCTTTTGACTCTGAAACGATTCTACGGATTTTGAGTGAGTCAATACCCAAGGAGGAGTATGACGACGATGAGGAAGATAAAGAACATATAGTGGAGGCTAACGTAGAAGGTAGTGATCCAGAACAGAAAATCAGCAGTAGCGACGATTTTGAAGAAGAAACCGACTCAGTTGTTGCCTAGGAAGGGATAAAGTGACAATAAAGTGCCAAAGTTACAATTAAGTTTGGAGGTCAGTGCAGCCAAAACAGACTGTGCGAACCCGTTCTTATAACATAGTTACTCATCTGCCGATAGTGAAGGATGATGCTAAGGGAACTAAGAGTGTCATTGACTACTGGAAATGTTTCACCTTGGATGATATACTTGGAATTGTGGTGGAAAATTCTAACAGGTACATTGACTCTATAAAACACTCTTTTTCGTGCAAAAGAGACGCAAAATACATATTTATTTCAGAGATAAAGTCTTTGTTAGGCCTATTGTATCTTGCTGGTGTTTTGCGGTTAAGTCATCTGAATACCAGTGATTTGTGGGCTACTGATTGTACTGGAGGTTATTCCGCTAAGTGATGACCGAAAACAGATTTCTCTTCCTCTTGAGGTTCACCAGATTTGATGATCGTGCAACAAGGCCAATGAGAAAGAAAGTGGACGAATTGGCAGCTATCCGTCAAACATTTGTTCGGAACTGTCAAAAATCGTATACTTTATCGGAATATGCCACGATAGATGAAAAATTGGAAAGTGTCACGAGTTGGTGCTTTTTTCGACCGTCTATTCCAAGCAAACCTCGCAGATATGGAATTAAAATATTTGCATTAGCTGATACTCGCACTTTTTATGCCTCAAATCTGGAAGTGTATGTTAGCCGACAACCATTTGGGTTATTTGAATTGAGTAATCACCCGGAGGACGTTTTTGAACATTTGTGCTCCACCATTTCAGGTTCCGGGAGGAATGTGACAACAGACAATTGGTTCACCAGTTTTCTGTTGGTGGATGAATTGTTACAAAAATATGAACTCACGAAACGATTAGAAAAAACAAAAGTAACTTTTTCCAGGTCTGATATCTGGAAAAGGACGTGAAATTCATTCTAGTTTGTTTACTATCCGCGAAAATTACAACCTTGGTTCATACATTCTAAAGAAAGGGAGAAACGTACTGTTGCTTTTAACTTTACATAATGACAGTTTTTACATACAGACTTTAGATACAGACAGACAGACATAAGATTGACTCCAATTCTGATAAAGTGCGGGAACCGGAAATTATCACATTTTACAACAGCACAAAAGGTGGAGTCAACACAGTTCACGAAATGTGCGCGACATATAATGTTGCCCAGACACCCGACGAGAGCCTATGGTCATCTTTTCTCCGTACTAAATATAGCAGCAATCAATTCATTTAAAGTGTAACTGGGAAGCAAACACAATGTTTTAGTTAAAAGGATAATTTTGACTGCACTTACCAAGGAGTTAGTGAAACATCATATGGAACAGCGATCAACATCTAACCTACCAAAAGAATTTAGTGCAAAACTAATAAAATCTCAAGGTCAAAACCCATATATAACTATAGCAGTACCTGGTTGGAGAAGGTAATATGAAATGTGTACATGGAAAATAAAACTAGCAAAATTGCTTGATTTTGGTTAGGCATATCGTTTATCGTAGATTTTCATCCCTATTTATGAAGACAAAATTTTATTAAGTGTATAACAAAAGTTTAATGTAAAATTAAATAAAAGCAATGACGAAACAGGAGTAAGCAAATTATCAATGTAAAATCGCACACATCACAGGAGAAACTCAAAGCCAAAAACCTTAACCTCCGACAAGCTCTCTGAGAGCACGAGGTGCATTGGTTATTAATTCTCGAATTATCAGCTGATATATTGCAATTATATTATCGACGCCACACTCATTTTCTATCTTATTTTGAACATCAACATGTGAAGCTTTGTAGAACAAAAAGGACCTTTTCATGATAAACGCACACCATGAAATTCTCAACTGGAAGCGCGTACAATATAAAAACAAAATCGTAACACTGGAAGACAGAAATTAAAGATGAATTTTGCATATAAAGCAATGTTCTAGAGACACTTGCCTCCCTGGAGAATAAGCGTTTGACACACATATTTGATCAAATTTCATATAATTTCGACTGCCTACCGATTAAGGACGGCTGAAGAACCTGAAACGCTAACATCTGACTTTTTCATTAATAAAAGGAATGACTTTTGATAAAATTTTGGGTGAGATTGCAAAGTTCCATGTCATGTGGACAGGACTAAGTTAGAAGACCACGGCTTCATACAACGTGTTATGAGCGACCTTAATTTGGCATTACCATGCAAGGGTCATTAGAAGAGGTTGAGTTTAGAAGCAAGGACGTTTAGGGGTATTTTCATGGGCCTAATTTAATTTAATCCATTACGTCACAAACAACACGCCTTCCTGGTACACTGAATTGTCACGACAATGTCACATCGCTCGATGAGGCACTATGGGATGATTTCGAATTCACAGTTGACCAGTAGCCTCTGAATTAGAGAGCCACCAAAGTAAAAACGACATTACTACTACTCAATTAACCCCATTCCTAATTTTTAAACTTATGTCATAACTACATGATTCACATCCTCCATTTTAAGAGATTCATAGTTTCGATATCATTTAAACACCCAGGCTTGTTGGGGTTAACACACACCTTGTAAAATATTAACGATGCCACTCTTGCAGTCACCCTAAAATGGCATTTCGAGGAAACTATTAAAATTCTCCTAAACACGAGAATTTCACCGCAATATTATGCAGATATTTAAACCTTTAATTTGTACCTTTAGTTTGAACCTTTGGTTCAGCATGTTTTCCGAAGAATGGCGTAAATCGAACATGTTATTGATGCATTATGTCCCTCTTAAAAGAATGTTATATTGGTAGACCAATCTGTCAAATGGCATGAATATTTGCCGAAAGCTTGTCAAGAAGTAAAATCGATTCATGCGAGGATGAATATTTGTTACATTTCAGTATTCATCACGTAACTTCGTCATTATTTGCGAATAGTTTCTCTAAAGTGTGCTTAAAGCCAGATATTTGAGAAATATTTTATGAAGTTTTAATGATATTTCACTTTGCACGAAGTTCAATAAGTTTTCTCTCTTACGGGCCAAATGGATGACACATAGTTTCACAATCCCGGGTCGTGCTAATAATCATCTGGTGAGGTTAACAAAGTAATTTTTTTTTAATTTGTTTGATTTTGAAATAGTAAAGTTTTTATTTGGTCTATTATGGATAACTTCCACAGCGCAAAGCCTGCTACCATTTCCTTCGTGAAATTTTATTTCATTCGGTTGAAATAGATATCACCTTGCTAATGACACAAAAACTTAGCCACTTACAATACTACTAACATAGATATTTTTCAAAACCTTTCAGCTGTTTGGAAACATGCGTGGTATAGCCATGCTTGCCGGGGGGACAACATAATGAAAGAAATAGTAAGTTTTGATGCATACGTTGCGTCAGAAATGTGAAGACTTTGGGTTTACACTCATTATAAGCTATTTTCACAAAGATTAACTATTTATCTTGGAAAAATTAGTGCATTTTTAATAATTGGTGATTACCTAAGTTAAAAATGAGTGATGCATTTAATAGGTATTTTTATTTGATTTTTAAGAATTTCAATCATAATAAGCAAGGTTTTTGGTCCAAATTATTACCTTATATATGAGTACTTTACGATGAGCTGCCTTTATTACCTCTTTGAAAAGAAGAGGGAAAATGAAATGAAAAACGTGTGGTTGGACAGTCGCACAAGGAATACGAAAAAAATGACTACGCTTCTTGCGCGGGCGGAGGGGCAGGGCGGAGCAGGACAGGGTGTGTGGGGAGCAAGAGCGGAAACAAAGTTGTCGCGCGAGGCGAGTTCAAGGAGGAGTAGAAAGGAGTATCAAAGCCCACCGACTACTTACGATGTTCCTCTTCGCAGGCCTTTTACATAATGCCCCCTTCTCTTTTGAGCCGAGGGTAAGGGGCACGATGTGTCAGCTCCAGTGACACTTCCACCGTAGAGAGTGTGATATGTATTTATATGTAGATATGACGACTATTATTCAACCCGAGAGTGCCCAAAGTTACTGCCGGGGAGTGAGGGTTGTTGCCTTTTACACTTCTCATCATATCTTCTCCTCTAAACTCTACTACCTTCTTCTTAGCCCTAAGGCTCTTTTCCCTTGCGAAGTTAAATGTTATTTCAAGAGAACCTTTGGTGGTCGACCGGAAAGTGGCCGAGAAGCAAACTCCAGAGAGCGGCAGAGATGTCAGATTATTGCATAACTATTTTGCTTATTAAATAATGAAAGATAGTGGTAGGTAATTCTTTGAATTGAAGCCCACTATTAGCCCTTGGCTGTGAACAAAGTGATTGAAGTTTTCTTGCAAGAGTTATGAACCAATTTTAATTTTCTATTCTGGGGAATGAGGGACCGAGGTTAATCCTTCGTCAATTTGATAGCATTTTTTGCTCCCTATGGAATCGGTACTTTCACTTAAATCGTATGGAACCGATCAAGGTGTAGTTTTTACAAAAAACATGAAAAAATATAAATTTCAGGGAGTAAAGTGCATGGAGTGCAAAAGTCAAATGAGAATCTACGGACTCCAATAAAAGTCACAGCGAATAATATGCGCTCAGAGAGCGTGCTTAAGCGCTTTAAAGATACTGGTTAATTATGTTAAGTAGCCAGCCTGGGGTCAAGGGATTCCCACTATCTGTGGAAGTTTTAATTTATTTTACTAGAGAGGCACTCAAGGTCAACGTTTTATGTGATCAATTCAAAAAATAATATTGAATTGACCTATTAATCCCATATAATAACAGAAAAAATATTTCTATTGTCATTTCAGAAAAAAATTAAAATATTAGTTATATATGTTTTCAAAAGTTGACTCCGATAAGATATGTAAATTATTAAAATTTAACAAACTATTTAAAACTAAACATTATTTGAATATTAAGAAGAAAACGGTTGTAGGATTGACTTTGTAGAAGTTATCCATCTCGGAAGAATATATTAACTTTGTCAACCCCACTTTCGAGCACGATTCATCACTCGCAAGTGGATTTAAGAAGTTAATTAATTATTCCGTTTAAAATGTTGGTCGTTAAAAAATCAAAGTCACAGGTGCACTTTTTATTGATTAAAATATAATTTTTTAGCTAAAGTTGTCAACTTCTTCCCCACTCACACTCAACAAAAACCCAAAACCACAAGAAACAAGGTTTGGGTTAGGTTCATTTTTAAGAATAATACAAATTCCTTCCTTCTAAATGCAGTGCTGGAGAAATTTAAAACCAAACAAATACATGTGCCCAGAAACAATATTTCTTTCAGATGATTTGTATCCCTGTGGAAATCTAAACTCAGAATTGTTAATTTTGCCTGCATAAAGTTTGCTGCTTACAGCATATGGTTTGGAAATTCTAAGGTTCCCACAGAATTGATTCACAGTATAACCACTTAACACTGAGTATTGGTAATACTTTTAACAAAGGCATTTTTAACTTTGTATGCAAATTATACTTACATTGAAAAATACAAATAACATGATATTACAAATTTTAAACGTACATCTTTATGAGGAAAACAAGAAGTCTACCAGACAAGAAGCCGTGCATTCTTTTTAAACATGGTACAATTTGAATTGAACAAAAACAACTGTGAGGTAAATAAAAGTGCATAGATTGTTAGGAGGTATAATATTTTTTGCGGGCATCTCTTCTTCAACAGTGTTATGAGTGCAATACATGGAACTAGTCAGGGTAATGCTATATTATTTCTCCAAGTAATCAGTTTAGAGCTGACCCATATGATTTAGCGGTATCTATCTCACATACGTCTTTGTAAATAAAGAAAGTAATATCTAATTGACAAATTTTCTAGTTTAATTGCTCTGGGAATATTATCATTACTATTCTTTATCAACCACACCAGCCCAATTTACCGTTTTTAATGGAAACGAGAAAGAGGGAGAAATGGATGGTCACATGCTTACATCCGTTAATCTAACCTTCCTTTTATTAAGCTTCCCCTTTTATTAGAGAAATTGCAATGAGGAGCTGAGTCACAAATGATTGTGATTATTGTTTCATTTGCACGACTCTCTTAGATATGGTCTTTTCAATGGGATTTCCCTATCAACTATCATAATATCTCTTCAATATACGTATTAGTCAAACTATTATTGATTTTATTTTGAAGGCGTATACATTGGTAATCCATGAATCACTCATTGCAGCTAAATTTCTATTTAAAAGCGTTACATCCTTATTTTATCAGTTAATTTGAATATCTGAAGGAATGAACTACGCCTACAGTGTTCACTACAACTGGATGCCTAGAATGGTCGGTACAATCAGACAGATGCTTTAGACTGCTGCAATATTTAACCTATCAATTCAAGTGTGTTGCATTGTTAAATACAACAATTTTGTCAGCATTTTGATTATTTGTTAGTTATTTCACTGAGCAGAAATGATTCCTTGAAGATCATCATTTAAAAGCTCTCCCTTGATGAAAGAAAATATCTTTACTATTTTTGGCTCAGATAAAATACAGAAATAATTTTCTAGCAGTATATTGCCGAAAAACTAGCGGAAAAAATCATCATGGCATATAAATGTAGCCTCCAGCATATTGTTCACCGTAAATCCGTTGCGTCTTGTAAAATAGAGCCGAAAAATCTTTCATTGAAGATATGTTATATAAAATGTTGTTGCAGTATTTTTCCCCTCTTGTCTTCTATTTGGTACCACGTTATCGGTCCAGAAAGTTAAAATCCGAGGGTTTAGCGATTTCTTTAGAAGTTCGATATTTTCCCGAAGAGACCTCCAGGGAACCAAAGTATTCTCGCTTTTCGACGCGACTGAGAGCGTTTCACATCTTTAGCGACTTCGACCCTCGACGAACATCAGTGCTGCACCTGAATATAAAATATCTTGTTTAACGTGGCCTTCAATCTTCTCTTTTATCTTGATGAGGTATGAAGTTGAAATTTTGGGATACGTACAGAGTAACCTAATCATAATATGATATTTGTCCTGCCCATTAAATGCCGATAATGTCCAATGTAGAGACCAGAGCGAAATAAATCACTGCTGGCACTCATGGGAATTATGTGTTCAAAAAAGCAAGCTATTGTAGCCGGTCATCATTCATGTAATTTCAGAATTAAACATTCATTCACTTTACTTGCCGTTACAGTTATTTTGACAACAATTTAACAAAAACTCATAGACTGATGCGCTGACTGGAGGAAAACAATACTGCGACAGGTTCATTTGATTAATCTACTATATTAAAGAAATTATCTCTATTTGTCAGTTCTGATCAAACTGAAATGCCTAACATGAAACTTGGAGTATGGTAATAATTTTCAAAAATTCTACGGGAAACAATTTCCATTCACTCTCCAAACGAGGTGTAACAATGCTCGATTTAAGAGTTACAGGAGAAATCTGTTGACCGAAACTTAACCCTTAACCGGTGACGTGTGGTTTGACAGACTGCTGCTATTTTTAAATTATGAATATTTTCAAACAGTTATTTTCAAATGTCTTTAGTTCTTGTTACCTTCATATTTTTGTCTACTATGAATGTAACAGCCTCAAAATTTTATGAATTTATCCTATATTGCTGTAAAATGACATTTGAATTTAATGAGCGGTCTGTGAGACCTCAAGACACAAAATTGGAAAATCACCAGTCGCTATGTTGGTGGATATGATTCCAAAAAAGGCTAAAAAGGCAAACCTATGCTATTGTACAAGTATAAGAATAAAAATCTCCTTGTTTGTACCGTTTGTTAGTCACGCAATGTGCGTAACTAATTTTATAGATTTTTGGATATTACGTTCGATAAAGTAGAATGGTTACTTAAGACGATGCTGATGACGCTCGGAAAATTAATAAATCTTGCTATTTTGGAAAGTTCACGATCCTAGCCCTATTTATGCGAAAAATGTTATAAATTTTGTAAATAATTATAATAAAACCATGGTTTATTGCCTATTGATGTGTCATTATGCCTGTACTCCTTGTAAAAAATATGCAGGTCACGTATGCTGTGAAAATTACTTTGAATCCCGAAATAGCGCACGCCCACGTCTCGCTTGTGCTAATCATTTGTACCCTTCTTTGGATAATTGACCTCTTGCATACACTTTACTATACTTACATCAAAACAACAAATTTTCAAATCGGAAGTGCCGTTACGTCCAAGTTCGTAGGAAAGATATTTTTCGACTATATCGGCTTTTGCTTCCACTTTGTCGGCTAGTTTCATACCACAACAGCTTGAAAAACCCTCAGCTCGGTGTTTTTCTAGTGATTGGAAAACCCGGGCGACTCCCGCCGGCCCCTGTATATTGCCCGTGCCCGTGAAATATAAACGCCTGATCGTGCACACCTGCCTGGCGGTCGTCTGAAAGGACTCACGCCGGATGTGTGTGGGGTAAATTTAGCGAAATGCCGAAGGACGTTAAAAAACTCTCCGCTCTTCTCACCAGTCTCCGTTTTGATAATCATGCAGAAAGAATGGCCCGATAAAAAACTGACCCGGTTGCTCCGATTTCCGATTTTTTGCGCTGTCTAAAAAGAACTTCTAACGCTGCTATTCAATGGGCACCACAACTTGCATTGCAGGAGTCGTTGCCGCTTCAAAATGCATCTCCCAGGCAAACCAGTAGTGTACAATTTTAAATTGATATCCTTGATGACGCTAAAAACAGTTATCTGTATAAAATGTATTTATTTAGGAAAAGACACTGCTGGGTTCGGTTTGCCAAAGGAACGCCAAAATTTGTCGAAGCCAACTCAAATCTGTTCTTCGTTTCTCAGAGCCAAACATTGGGCCCCATAGAAACATCACCACGAATAATTGGTTCACATCTCTTGAGCTGGTAGAAAAATGGAAGGAAAATCGTATGTTGGCACAATTAGAAACAATTAAAGGGAAATGCCTAGTGAATTTGGGCCATCTAAAGGGCGTGTATTGGGTTCTTCTAGGCCTGTGCGCCACTGCGCCGCCGCCGCCGATGGATTATGTACGGCGCGCCCCTGATAGCGCCGCCGGTCTTCCGTGTCGGCGGCGAAGCGCGGCGCCGTCGTAGGTGGTCATTTAACGACCATTGCCCCCCATGCGTCGGAACTATACTTATATTCACTTATTACAGCGGACTTCTCATAATATTGTGAAACTTTTTAAATAATGAAAAAAGGGAGAATATTTGATGTGGTGCTGAAAATAGTCTTTCAATTAAATGTGTGCGATTGGAATGAACACAGTTACCATTTTATTTTGAGCCAGCAACCACACGTCATAAAAACCTTACTGGGAGTAGATTAGCTCTCTTTATACCAGATATATAGCGGCATCCCCATCAAGCCCTATAATAATGATAATTTAAGTCACCATTTATCAAATTTCCTACTAACCACCAAAAGTGAAATACACGAAGAACTCACGCTCTACTTCAAAGAAAAAATTCAGGACGTCGGATACGCAGAAAAATTAAAAAGAAACTACAAACCATTATAGGGAATGCTAAAAAGTACCACATAACCCATGACAGTGTGGACAGATTTAAAGCTTTTTGGTGTTATAAAAATGTGATTTGCAATAGTGAGGATGGAAGCCTAATATTAACCTTTAAATGAATCCCTAAAAGATCCATATCCCTCCAACTTCCCTACCTCAATTCAGTCTTAACTTTTACCTTCTTTCTTTTAAATTGTTGACCTATTTATTTGGTTTTAATATTTCTTCACTTATCCTTCTACTTAATTATTTTTCTTACCCACTAATTCATCATCCACTATTCAAACTCCATCCTATATCCCTGTTTTTACATGCGCTAAGACCGTCGCGCACTAGCAATACCGGTGTGAAGACCATCCAAATCTGGTGAAGTCCTCAAGAAATACACCGCCACCACTTTCTACCAGGATGGAGTGATGAAAAATGCTAGGAAGAGAAGATCGTGAGCAGGTGGTCTCAATCCCCTGAGAGCGAACTATCCCTGCCTAGTCGCTCCACTCTCTATTTTTTCTAACTGCACGATCATGTAGAGCCCATATTGTAATCTTCTTCTGATTTTGTTGATTTTATCGAACAATAAAATAATAATTATTTTTAAACACAGACATACACGAGGCTTCGAAGTGTGCGGATATGTTTTCGGCGCACTCCTCGCCTCACCGGCTTTACAATGTGATTTCGTGACTATTCACGCCGGATTTTGGGTGTAATCCTTCCATTATCATCCTCTATATATCGCATATTTTATAGCGGAATCTATTGCGCTCTTGTTGTCTTCTTATCTGCATTTAGTGGTTTATTTGTGACGGTTTTTAGTGCAGCTTCCATTTGTTTCCTCTCTTGGCCCGCCACCACATCGGTGGCGATGGCCTTGAGAGGCGGTGACGGGGGAGAAACTATCCCCCACCCCTCTCCCCCACCATCTCCCTCCCGCAAGAACTCAAGAGTCGGGGAATTTCTTCGCTAAACGACCGACCTCTGTTGAATATTTGAACGAAGGAGACATGACCGATTCTAATCAGGTGATACCTTTCATTTGTCACCCGGAAGCAGGCCAACATTCCCAACTGTATCTCATGATACTCTCAATTTATTACGCGAGAGTCAGCCCAGAAAAGGTCCTAATTACGTACCCATTGTCAAATGCATAGAAAATGATCGACCATCTACCTCGAATTACCGTTGGGAAATCAGGCCTCCCAACGATTTTCCTCAGAATCGATACCCCAAATCAAGCCATGTAATACCACGCAGAAAGGTAACACCCCCCGTCAATGGATCATCGAAGAAGACAGGCGTAATATTCCAATACATTGAAGACACGTCCCTGATATATTATGTTTATGCAGTCGGCGATTCCATGGGGGGTGGAAAAAACATAACACAGGCCTCAAAAGTTCCTGGAAACAGGGTGGCCATTTACTTTGCGAGCAAAGAACTTGCTATTCGATTTATGGATAAATTTGGAGGAATTACTTTAAGAAATGAATTCGTTGAATCCTGTACTTTGGGAAAAAGTGTCGAAAGATTTATTCTGTCGAATAGCCCCCAGAAGTCTCTGACGGTGACATAATTGATATAATCCAACATGCGGTTACCGTATGCAGTCCCACTACACCATACACTACACAAAACACTACACCATACGAGCCAAAAAAGAAAGACTTGACCATATTCTCTCTTTTCGTTGAGCTGTCCTAGTTACGAGGCGGTCGTGCAGCCCTCCCACATTCAGTTCTGTTGGAAATAGACGGCGCAATGCAACACATATTCCTCTCCCTCAAGGAGCCACAATGCAATAAATGTATCATAAGCGACGCCGGCAGTGACGCCACCTCCACTTCGATACCGATCCTACACCATGACGAACGCGGGTCGGGTGAGACTAAGCCAGATACAAACAAACCTTCAGATGAAAGGTCGTCTACATCGGAAGATAAAACACCTCAATCAGACCTGGCAGATTTAATGCCTTAGAATAATACGGGCACGATGCATGAGGATAAGACATAGTTGCACTTGACTCCTCCTCGTCCCCCCTTCCTACCTTGCCTCAAACATCTGCCCCTCCGGATACCCCGCCTATGCCGCCCACCCACCCTCCTTCCTCCTTGCCACCTGCCATATCAATCCTGTCGGCTAAGTCAAGTTCAACCCCTGTTGATTCCCTCTCCGAAGCCATCAACTCACAGTCGTCCATTCCTACGCCGTAACCCCCTTCCCTCCTCCTCGTTTTCCCTCCCCCCACCCACCTCATCCCCCTCCTCCCCCTCCTATCGCGTCAAACCTCTTGTCTCCGCACACCATTCAGTTTCGTCTCCCAACCTTTCACTTGACTCAGTGCACGACTCAAATAGCGATGTCACAATCGGTCGGAGCCCAACATCATCCATCATGGGCCCGATAAAAGCCTCCGAGTAAAACCGTGTAACGTAGGCATTCATTGCCGAAAAAACTCAGGGGAAGAACTAATAAATAAATGTTACTTCCACGGCCAAAATAATTTCAACACGCGCACTCAAGATAGCTGCGAAACTTCAAAGAAAAACTCCCTTCTCAGTGGTTTACCCAGAGGTTACTCCTCTCACAGGATAAACCAATTAAAATGTGAACTTTTGACGTAAATTTTACAGATGATTGCATATTGAGATAAAACTATGAGGAAAATCAGTCAAAATTAATACGGAGCTTGTTAAATAGTTTCTTTATTTTAACTATTATTGATTTTTTAGATGAGACTCTAGATTAGAATTTAGATTAGAACCTACGGGAGGTAATAAAATATTAGACCTTTTAGCTGATAGTCATCCTACGATGACTAAACACGTCGATATCCTCGAAGGCATTAGTGATCGAAGGCAAAGTAATTTTTACGACTTTGAAAACAACAGTAGATTCCACTGCAAAACCCTAAAGAAAAGTCTACTTATTTGAAAAATGCGATTACGTAAAATGCGGAGAGACGTCAGAAGCTTCATCCACGAAATTTGTAGCCACAATGAAGAACGAGAGCACCAAAGTATTATGGAGATATTTTTTGGAAATACTACGTAAAGGAGTCAATAAATATATTCCATACAAATTTGAACGAGAGAGGAAAGAACCTCATTAATATAACCACGAAATAAGGCGGGAGCTCAGGAGACAAAGACAGCTACACAATCTATATAAAAATTCTATTAGGTTAAGTAACAAAACAATGGAGCTTGCGGCGAAAGAAATGTTTGTTGCTCAACGCTCAAAAACGACGAAAATAATGCGCGCTACTCTGCAAAATTTCCAGAAACAAATCCTCGGTGAATTATAAGATGAATACCCCAAGTCATTCTGGTCTTACGCAAGAGAGCTCCGGGGCCAATCTCCAGCAGTAGTCTTTGCTGGATACAAACGGTCACCAACAGTATCCAGAAAGCCAATTTATTAAACCAGTACTTCGCAAGTGTATTCACTAAGGATGACACAATTCACATTTAGACATTCCTGACTTTAACGAGCCGATGGCTGACATAACAACTCAACGTGATGGAATAGTTAAACAACTGCGTTCGATTAAAAGTAACAAGTCCTCAGGTCCAGAAGGAATACCTGCACGCGTACTCGAGGAGTTAGCGCCACAGATTGCACCATTCTTATAAATTATATTTAACAAATCAGGTAATTTTCAGGTGAATCGATTAAGCAAGTTGACGCGATATTCCTTGATTTCAAGAAGGCATTCGACAAGGTTCCCCACAAAAAACTAATTTATAAATTGCATTGATGCGAAGTTAATAAAAAAATAGTGAACTGGATAAGTGCCTTTCTTAGTGATCGAAAAAAAAGTAGTTATTGATAGTTTTAGATCTGATATAGTCGAAGTCACATCCGGTGTCCATCAAGGAAGTGTGATCGGCGCTCTTTTATTCATTATTATCTTAATGACCTAAGTTCACAAGTTAGCAGTACATTAAGATTATTTGCAAACGATAGTTTTCTACCATGAAATGAACGAAGTCGTGGACTTTGAAGCTCTGTCATCGGACCTTAAAAACGTTCATTCGTGGTTCCAGGAGTGGGGGTTAGAATTTTATATCAGCAAATACACCACAGTTCACTTCCTGCGAAAGTCATCACAAAAATTCCATGCCTATACTGTGGGTGGAATAAACATAAAATCTTCAGATCTAGTCAAATATCTTGTGTGCCGATTTTTCGGCACAAATTTGGCCATAATTTCGCCGCGGACATTTTCGCTCGCGGACTTCGTCGCGAGTCGGACATAACGCGAGATGTTCTAAGTGCTGTAGGGAGATTTCAAAGTGCGCACTGTCGGCGATATTGCGCGTTGTCGGCGATATTGCGCTACAAGAACAAGGCCCTCTACTTTTATAGTGGATTCGCATCTGGCGTCCTCTTTTCGGAACTTTGTGGCAATAGTGCTCCTTTACGCCGCCGTCTCAACCAATGGCTGGACGAACAGTTCCCCTACTACCCCCAACTCCTGCATCGGTCAGCTGACTCCCCTCAATTGCCGGCCGCATCGACACAGCTCGGCGCTCGCCCTCTTTGAACCTATCACCGGGGAAGGGCTTATCTCCTTGGTTCCAGTTGTGACTTGTGTTCGTCTTGTATATACCAAGTTAACGGTATTAAGCCTACGGGCTTGCTTTCTATTGTAATATTTGTGGTTATATAAATGCTGTTACTTGAAGTTTATCAAACTGGCTAAGGTTGTTGTCATTTTTCTCTCGTTTCCGCCCACTAATCGCAGTCAATTCACTCGCGACGTCAAGTTTCAGTGGCTTGCGTTGCACTTGGAATTGCCTTAACATCTGATATATCGTGAGGATTTCACATACAGAACATACGTGGCGCAACATTAAAAAAACTAGGTTTTGTTAAAAGTATAATAGGAAGATCTTTGGATGAAAAAGTCAAAGAGAGATGCTACTTTGATCTGGTTAGGCCACATCTTTAGTATGCTGCGAGCAATTGAAACCCTAGTCAAATAGATTTAAACAAAAAATTAAAAAAATACTGAGGAAATCAGCGCGGTTCGTTAAAAACTGCTACGAGCATAGCTATTGTCTCAAAACTTTTAGAGGGATTAAGGTGGGAGCCCCTAGAGACTATAAGGCTACACGCTAGGCTTAGGTTGCTTGATAAATTCAGAACTGATATTTTTCAGAGCGACAGAGAATATTATCATTAATCCTCACTACATCTCTAGGTCTGGCAGATGCAATAAAATAAGAGAGATACACTGCCGTACAGGTAGGTACAAAAACTCGTTCTTTCCGCAAACAATAAGCGACCACAATCAAAATTGAGCTCCACAAAATACACTGCTATACTACATGTCAACATTTCATCTCCTAAAAAGGTACACTTTTAGACGGCTGGTGACCTAACAGCCCCTGCCTCACGCCCATTCGGCGGCTCGCGGGGTATTATGTAGATGTAGAATAGAACAACCGAACATCCTCCCCATAGTGAGAACGGCTCATCTGCTCTTCCAATGAAAAAATAAGTAAAGATGGTAAAAGGGGGTAATACTTCTGTTTATCACCTTGATAACAGTGATAAGGAGTATATCATCACTTTTATGTCCTATGAAAACCTTCCCATCAATGCAGAAGCACTCGTACAATTTCTGGAAGATACTCATAATAGGAACAAGGGCAAGCAGATCCTCTACGCAGAAGCTCTAACAAGAGATCTGGATGGCCTTTGTGATGCTTTAGAATCTATCGAAACGCATCTTCCAGTGAAGCTAAAAATGCGAATTAACTGCGTAATTTCTTTCCTATCTATTACCTCCATTTGTATGGATTATAGTTTTTTTAATCATGTTTGATACAATACATTCATTTATCACTATTTTAATGCCTATTCTCTCCCTAGACTTGATATGGTTTCCGTAAGTGTTGCTACGCTAATTGTCCGATCCATATGGAGCCTAACCAAACGGACACAATTACGTGCAATGGTTACGCAACAAAAACCGGTCATCCTGCTACTACAAGAAGCAAACACCTAGAGTCTATCGGTTCTTGGTTTACCAGAATATAAATTCTACCTCAATCCTCCGCGAAGTCAGCAAACCGGCACAGCCATTGCCATAACATTGAGTTTATGTGATTTGGCGACTTCTCACTCCATAATCTTTGAAGGACATTGTGACCTTTATCTGTCACTCGCGATCCGGGTACTCAAATTTCCCCATTCCGCAACTATCTAGAGCCAGGATCGCTAAAATACATTAAATTGTGAGTCTATGACCCCAAGGGTAGAGTGGGGTGGGAATCTCTTTGGCTGTACAAAAATAGAAGGGTTTGGGCGCCAGGTGCATCCGTAGGGATCCACCGCCAAAGGACAAAGTAAGACACTCACCCTGAACTTACAATTTCTTAACTAGACAACAGTTTTAATATTACAATACAAAAATAGGTAGTTACACTGAATATGAAAGGGGGGAAATAGTCACTCCATCGTAGATATTATGGAACATCGAGATTCAATGTAGTATTTCTTACGAACTTCGTTGTAGTCCAGCCGATGCCTTCACAATGGTCACAAAATCACTTCATTCTTAAAAAAAAGTTTTGGAAACACTTAGATGGCAGTCAAACTTACTATCTGAACATGTGCTACTTATCAGACTCATCTGAAGAGGAAACAGGGCCGGCTTATTGCCACATGGCAGGACGACCAGTGATGTCAACCACCCAAAATTTTACCATAGAGTGAAAAAGCCCGGGGAGAAACCCTCAAAACCAAGTACATTGCAGCAATGATAGTGAAAGAGGTTGACCAGGAGTTAAGTTATAAGAACGCAAGGTGGATGAGGGGGGCCCAAAGGCTTACCGTATAAACGAGTATTCTGCAAATCCTGGCGGAGAGACGATCTTCTCATTTCACGGTCGGTCAAACAGAGGACCTCCACATGCTTCTCTCGCCTCTACTCAACACGAAAGGGGGGACGGAGAGCAGGTGAGAACGCCCTGGCCAATAACGGCCAAAACAAGTACTAAAACACTCGCACTACTAACAGCTGAGCGGTGAAATGGGCGGGCGGGAGGAAAACCGCCACATCTCTCCCCGTTCCCTTAAGGAGTTAATCCCAACTCTCTACTCTGATACCCCTTTTAAATCATTAACATGCCATAGCCCATCTCTCTTCCTATTTTCGTCCTCTAGAAGGTAAGCTCTATAACTACTTCTAGCTATAATCTTAAATGGAACTATATACTTTGGAGCTAATTTAGCAAGGAAATAATTTGCAGCATTAGATTGAACGAAATTTCTCCTCCACACTTTTTGATCAATCTCGTACTCAGCATCCCTCCTTCTAAGGTTATGATTATTGAAATTCTTCTAATACGGCCTGTTTAATCTATCTATGACCTCTTGTCTGATATCTTCAATATGAGCGACTCGAGAGTCATACACATATCTACTTCCTACCTCGGGTAGATTTCTGCCATTTCTTTCTCAGTTCCTTAATTTTCCTCTTAAAATGACATCATTTTCAAACATTATTCTATATGGGCTGTATCCTGTAACTTCATGGACTGCAGAATTAACCAAACAGATAACTTTATGTAGATTTTGTCCCACAACCTATGATTATTTTTCACGTAGGATGCTAATAATGACTTAATTACTCTATTTATCCTCTCAGTAGGGTTACTTTGGAGATGATAAAAATAATTATAAAGGATGTGCACATCATATTCACTACACAACTCCCTCATCATTTTACTCCTGTACTGCACTCTATTGTAACAAATCAGAGTGTGAGGTACCCCGAATTTTAAGAATATCTTTTGTTCTAAATGAGCCTTTACGTCCTGCGCCGTAACTGGTTTCGCCCACAAGTATTTAGAGAAAATACATAATGAAACTAAAATAAACTGATAGCCTAATGAGGAATGGGAAAAAGGACCTACAATATTAGATGATAAAATTTACATGGGAGTTGAGACAAGTTTCTGTTTCCTAATCCTAATGGTTTCCGTTGAACAACTTTATGCTGGAGGCATGTGGGGCAGCGAGAAACGTACTTTTTATATTGGCTTTCATTTTGGGCCAAAATATATTTGTCGAACTCTATGAAAAGTATTGAAAACACCATAACGTCCTGAAACTGGAGCATCGTAACACCCCACGAGTACACTCTTCCACAACTCTTCAGGAATCACTCTTACCAGACTATCCTCAAAAACAGTTGACACTAATTTAAAGGTTTGTTTATCCCTTTCTTCCCACTTTGGAAAATTTTCCGGACTGTCCAAAATCTTTCTTCGTAGGTCATACCACCTATTTTGCGTATCAGACACTACCTCTAAAAATTCAATCGAGCCCCTTACTTCCTGAAGTGGATTTATAGATAAAGAATCAGGTCCCCCATGCTCTTTACCTTTCCTATTAATTATCTTTTATTTAAATTGTTGTAACCTAACTGCCCATCTACCTAAACATCTACAGGGATCTTTCAACTTATCAAGCCATAGCAGACTGGCGTGTTCAGTGACGACAGTAATACGATACCCTTCCAAGTAACCTCTAAACTTCTCAATCGCCCAAAGGACAGCGAGATATTCGAGCACTAAAGTAGAAGCGATGACCTTTTCCCCCTCTATCTCTTCAGTTTATATGGCTCCCAAACCTAAAGATGATCTACTAAACTAAACTAAAAGATGCGTCAGATAAGTTTTTAAAAACTGTATTGGAGGGTCATGCACAGAAAGCACATGCATATATTCCATCGCTTACCAAGTTAGATGAATCGATTAGATCAGTCACTGAAAATCAGCCTTTGTTACGAAAAAGGAATTCCTCGATACTTTAAGTGGTTCCTATTTATAAATGGAATACAAATATTGCAGCTTTAAGAAATGAAAATGTAAACCAATTTATTGAGAGGGTAGAAGAGTTAACAGTTGCTAAGGGAGTAGATCAAAATATTTGAGTACAAGGAGCCGTAGATTTCTTAGGGGAGTAGATTAAAATAATTTAGTGCAAGGAGCCGAAGATTTCTTCTCTGGGGAAGCTTTGATGTGGTGTTGGCTGGTTAGAAGAACGATACGAAACTGAGATGAGCATTAAAGTGCTTTAAGGACGGAATTATTACCGAGGGATTATGAAGAGTCTCTGTGGGAAGAAATTAGAAATAGGAAACAGGCTTCAAATGACAGAGTAAGTCCGTACCCGACCCAGATTAGTAAGTTCGTACATTACTTGTACGTTAGAACTATTTGGCAGACTTAATTGTAGCGTGTCTGAAGAATGTTAACTTAATATAATAATTCGCAACTTGGCTCCGGATTATGTACTTGTGTTGGGAGTTAGGAGACCGGAGACAATTCAAGATCTCAGGGAGCGAGGTAAAGAATTAGAACAAGTTTTTCTTTGTGTAAAGGAAAACAAGGCTCCAAGAAATCAGGAAAGTTTTTGTTCAGGAAGGGGTTCATTGTTTAGGCGTTCATGTTCATGGTACATGAAGTTTTGACGAACGTTCAATCAGGAAATAATAATTCTAATCTCAAGTGCTGGAATTGTTGGAACGCAGGCGTAACTCGTGTAGAGAAACGAAGCGTGTTATATTATAGATGTGGCAAGCCCGGAGTACATGTGAACACATTTTAAAAGTGTAGTTGGAGAATTAGTCAGAAAAAATCGGGAAATTCTCAAGGAACCTAATAGAGGGTGCTCTAAGTTCCTGTGTGCCCATCCCCCATGTTTTAAGTAGTATAGAAATAAAGTATATTTAGTGTGTGGAAAAGATAATAGTGCGTATTTTTCAATCTCTATGTTTGTTTTGAGAAATTTTGCTTTAATTGATCTGGGTGTTACTCATTCTATATTAGGAAATATGGGGTGGAGAAGATGTCAGAATCTAGGATATCAAAGGCAATCGTCAGCAAAGCGGAAATCGTTCCAGTGACCAGCCGTGAAACTGTATACAGATTAATAAAATGACTTAAATCCAAAATAATATTTGCATGCTCATAGTAAAGACCACCTAACACTGACCTCATTTCAATTTAAGAAATAGAAACACAGATAAATAGTGTCACATTCAAGAATCTCTAACCTTTTGCCACCCAGCTACGGCAATAGCCGCCTTGAATTTTCCTACGCAAACGAACGGATGTCGGCTACAGCTAAATGAGAAAAACTAACGAAAAATATCTAATGTCGGCTATAACCGATGCGAGAGAAGGAAAGCGACGGACACGGGAGCAATAATTCCAGGTATGCAGTAAGACCTTCCGACCCAGATTAGCGACAGCCCAGACCGGCAAGTGAGCTCGACCCTCCGCCACATTAGTAGCCCTCCTTACTGCATGAATCTACGGTTAATTTATTGTATTTTCAATGGTTTTTCGAGAAAATTATTTTTTGCACACTACAAAATGTTTAACTTAGAAATGAATTACTTGTTTTCGTGTGAGTCTTAGCAGATTTCAAAAGTTCTAGCGGTGATGCTAGCGGAGTTTTTATGCAGAACTCTAACTAGTTTGTGTATACATATATAAACTAAATTAGTTAATATTAACGCTATCTATTTTAAATTGTAACTCCCAGAATAACATTAGAATTTCATTTTAAAGTATAAAATTTAGGATTATACAGGGAGGGATCATTTTAAAAAGCCACCACTAATGCAACCAATTTACAGCGGCCTCCTGCTGAGAGAGCTAAGGGTTGGGGGGGTCGAGCCGAGTGCCCGAGCTAATGGCACGATATCCCGCTAAGTGGGGTTCCAAAACGGACGAAAGGCATACCTGAGCTATTCGTTACTACGCGAGAGCTCTGTAGAGAGGAGTACGGAAAATTTTCATGATACTCGTAGCAGGGGAAGCATTTCCCTTCGAGAAGCTTCGGCGCGAAAGGGCTAAAAACATTAGATAATAGGTGGAGATTTCCATGTTCCCACTATACATTGGAAGACCTACAGTTTCATATCCGGGAGAAGAAATAGAGACCTTGCTGTGTACTTTCTCATCAAACGCACTACTTCAGATAGCTACGGCACCTAACAGAGGAGACAATATTCTTGATTTACTGGCTATAAATATACCACAGCAAAAGATTAAGTTGGACACTGTCGAAGGAATAAGAAACCATCTACATCAACGAAATACCGTGCCTGCCACCAATAGTGCGCATGGCCCGGGATGATTCCATCCAGGCATGCAACACTCATACCAGCTGAAAACGGAACCGCGCACTCGTGCCCGGATGCCAGGCTCAGGCCAAAAGGCGTCAGGACGAAAATAAAGGTCAAACCATGAACTAAATTAAGATTTTGTTACTTAAACCGACATGCTATCATGCAGTGTGCTGTTAGAAACTCCTGGTTAGATGCAACTACTTAGCATTATTAATGCAACCGATGAATAGTAATACAAGGTACTAAATCATGCAGCTGCTATATCTTGCCGGATATTTACATGCATCAGCATGTGTCACTTGTAGCATAGTGATGGAACCGCCATGTTGGACGGCGATCTCCTCTCGTGGTGCAACAAAAACACCAATCAACGTTAGTCATGTTTGGCACTCTTTCTTCACCTGGCACTCGCGCGGAAGGAGGTAACAATCGCGTACACAAACAGCTAAGTCGCTAGGAGAAAGGAAGTTTATAGCGTGGCAATACGCATTCACGTGACTAGAAATCGGGAGGAGGGATCAGAGGGTGTTACAATGGAAAAGAGGGGAAGAAGGTAGGTTGAGGGGCAGCTGCTGAATGAGGTATGTTGAAAGACGTCTGTAGACAGGAAACAGACAGAGACATATGTCTTATGCTTTTATTCGCTGAGTTAGCTGAGCAGTAAATAAGAGGTATATACTAACTTTAGGGAGAACCTAAGACGAGCCGCGACATCTAGGTAAAAGGTTGTATCGTGATAAAGAAAACCGTGCGTTAGTTGTACTACATTTTGGCGCCAAACGTGGGGTACCTTTAGGTCAATTAGGGCTTAATTAGGTCAAGAAGTACCGATTTAGGCTAACGTGCGCGAAGGAAATATTGAAAGGCCACGTTAATATTCTATAACACGAGTGAACACCTGGGTGAAAGGGAATTACGAGAGAATTCACACGCGTGAATCAGCAATTATCGCAAGCACCAACAATCTAAGTGAACTCTCTGGTAAGGCGCTTGAATTTAGGCAAGATGGCGACGGCGCTGAAAAGTTTGGGCGAATTAAAGAAGGCGGAGATTCTAGAGGAATTAAAATAGCTGGGTTGAATACCGCGGGTGTAAAGAGGGAGTTAATTGAGAGATTACGAACTGCATTTCAGGAAAAGGAAATGGATATTGATACTTATCAATTCAGAGTAAGGGACGTGCCGGCAGGTAATTCCAACATTATCAAATGGCTAGAAGGGAAGGAGAGAGTAAGGGAAGAGGAGGAAAATGAGAGAAGAGCAAAGGAAGAGAGACGAAGAAGAGAAGGAGAGAATGAGGGAAGATAAAAAGAAGAGAGACAAAGAAGAGAAGGAGAGAATATAGGAAGAGAAGGAGAAACTGAAGGAAGAGGAAAGGAAGCGCGGAAAGAGAGAAGAGGATGAAAAGTGGAGGGAAGAACTCAGAGAGATGTTCTATGAGCAGGCAGAGTAGTTAGCAGAGAAAATAGAGAAGAGGCTTGCCACCCGGATGGAGGAGACGGTGGAGGCGGCAAAAGATGAGAGGAATGAGAAGTTCACCTCTTGCAAGAAAAGCATCGAAAAGGGGCAGAATGAAGTTCGCGCGGAAGCGGAGGAATTGCAAGAAAATGCGAGTAACGAAAAGAATCTCGCCGGGTATTTACATGCATTAAATAATCAGCATATGTTATTGAATTGTTGAGGGTTAAATCTTTCAACAATTGAGTAACACTACGCTTATCGTAACAATTTTTCACAAACCTTGATGCTATCCGTTGTATTCGATCTATATCTGAAACGAAAAGTTCTCTTTTGTTTCTTCTAAGAAACTCTTAGCTCTAACTCACATACATATAGTAGTTAAAGCTGTTTTCCTTAAATATCAATAAAATTTTTAAATGAATTAGAAAAGTCCACCTTTATGAAACAGATGATTTCAATGCGTTCAAATGGCATCTAAAATTTTCCTTGCCCGTCTTTCAAGAATCAATGACTAAGTTAGACGCGGAGGGTGCTTGGAAAGCTTTTCTTTCGAATGTACATACATTCAGAAATCAAAAATTTTATCCCAAGTAATGTAATAAGGAGAGCAGAGAACCAAAAGTATATGACACCGAAGTGAGAAAATCGTTGAGGCAACTTAGAGCATGCCATGCTAAAATGAAAATAATCCAGGCCGATTTATCCGCTGATGATCGCGAGTCAATTATTGATACATATAAGTAGTCTAAACCGGATTCAAAGGATGCGTTTAGAAATGCATTCATGGATTTCAAAATGAAAAATAGCTTGTAGAACAAGTATCTGTACGTAAACGACTTGAATACAGTTGTAAAAACTAGCAAGCTCCGTCTTTTTGCCGATGATGCAGTAGTGTATAAGGAAATTAGAAATGAAGAGGACAGACAGTTTTTAGCTAAGGATTTAGATGCGATTGATGATTGGTGTGATCGATGGCAACTAGAATTAAATTTGAAGTTGCGCGATTATGAATTTTTGGAAAAAGAATGGCTTTCCTCGAAATAATTATTGCATCAAAGAAAAGAAAATATCTAACGTAGATTCAATTAAATACTTAGGCGTCACCATCACTGAAGCCATGTCATGGGGGAAACACATTAGGGAAATAACTAGTGTAGCAAACCGTAGATTAGGATTCGTAAAAAGGGTTCTAGGCAAATGCGATGAGAGAGTAAGAGAAAGAAGCTATTTTACACTTGTCAGGCCTCATTTAGAATATGCCGCTAGTATATGGGATCCGTACGAGGAAGGTATGATAAAAGAATTAGAGCGTATGCAAAGGAGATCTGCTAGGTTTGTAAAAGGCCGTTATGATGATTGTATAAGTGTTACGAGCTTAATAGAAGAACTAGGATGGGAATTACTATCAAAACGCAGGTTAAAATTTAGGTTAACCTTTTTAAGTAAATTCGAAACAGAGTTGTTCACAGATGACGTTAGATATATATTGAGATCCCCTGCGTATTATGCTAGGTTTGATCATATTAACAAGATTAGAGAGATAGATAGTCGTACCGATAGATTTAAAATGTCATTTCTCTCGCGTACCATAAGAGAGAACAATAGGCAGCGTAGGAAAGGGATAGCTCGGTGAAATATAGTTAGAGTAGTCTGTAGTGCATGATGCATGTAATTACAACCAATAATCCCTATTTTATTATGTAGATACTAACCACCCAGCTGCATGTGACCCTGTTCTCTAGCATGTCTCCCTTAATTATCCTAGTTGCATGTCAATAGTGCATGTTTGGTGATCTTCACCCCCTGCCACACACCCTCCTGATGGCTCGCAGGGTATCACGTAGATGTAGATGTAGATGAATGGGATAACTGAAAAGCATTTTGGTCAAACATAAGGGAAGTTCAAGACAGAATATCTACAGTAAATCCACTGAGAACCGATATGTCGAAGTGTTAGCAAACAGGCGTTCAGGCTCTCGCCGCAGGGATTACAACCTCCGTCCCCGGTCTCAAGCTTCCGCTTATACCTAGGGACTTGGAAGAGGGGGAAGGAAGGGATTGGGATAGGGAAGGTTAGAAAAACCCCAGCCCCTTCGAGACCGACACCAATGAGGCGGATAGAGGTCAAAAGGACCTCTATGGGGCCTCCGCCTCCCCGAAGTGCTCGTATTAGTTTGGTTCCCCCAAACAACCGAGACGAGTAACCGTCGGCTCCGCTTTCGCTAGAGCCTACCGCACATCTCTGCGAACCGAGAGAGCCCGTTGCCCAACTATTTGGGATTAGGTGTCCCTCTGATTCGCTTTTTGGGTTGCCGCCGTGCGGTCTGCCGACTTACGTCATTGGAGTGAGGATCACCGGACCCATGGAGGGTCAAAACGGACCAATTTTGGTCAAAGGTGTGAGTACAACCCACTCCTCAATAGGTCCCGACAACCCATTGTGTTAGCAAACAGTTTAGACAAAGATAAGTTTTGAAACTCATACTTCCAAAGCGTCTTCACCAAGTCTTGTGCCGTTTCGGCACATGCTTCCCAACAGCCACAACAGAGGCCAGTACCGGCAGTGCCGGCGCATGCGCGCACGGAGGGGGAGACGGCATAGGACGGCGGCGGACAGTGGGGTGAAGGGAGGCGGTGAAGAAGATCATAGTTGGGGCCAGCTATTACCGTTTCAAGCTTTTGTATTTGGAAGAAGCCTAATCGTGCTATTGTCTCAATTCATTATCTTAATATACTTGTTTAGAGCAACATATCTCTTCACTTCTTTCCTTAACCAGAAGAATGCCCGGACGTTTCAGCCTTCACAGAATACTCCCATGACGGTTAATGATCGTTACCAGTTATTGTTTGCAACTATGCTGAGGAGATACTTTGCACAGTTTTTTCTCTTATTTGATGCGTTTTAATGCCAAATGCAAGAGAGTCTTCTGGTTGTACAAACGTGTTACAACTGTTACGAACGTTACTTACACACACTACTAGGAGAAACTTTGCTTAGTGGCTTTTGACTGGTGGCCAACGTTTAATGGCAAATCCTGGATTAAGGTTAATTAGTATCTGAGAGAGAAAGTTATTTTCAGGTATTTTTTCCGACTGATGCAAAAATTTCAGTGGGAAATATTTGTAAAAATCCACATTCAGTTAATTCTTTGAAAATCCAACTGCAGGAGTTATTTCCCTTGCTGTAGCCCAAAAGAACACGCACACCATCCTTGGACTTGTTACCTCGACATTTTTTCTTCTTTGATCCCATTTTCCTACTGGATTCTCCATAAATCCAAATTTTACTCTTGTCAAGAGTCCTTAAGGCGGAATACGATTGCGACGAAAACGGCCTTACGGCCCTGTTGACTGTGGAATTTTCTTAATGAAAAACAAATTTCACATTCTAATTAAATTAACTGCCATCTATGTTTCTCAGAGCATACATTATGAAATTTTTTAAATAAAAACCTCAAAATTGTACAATTTGGTTTCATTTATTGCTTTTTACAAAAAATTGTCTCTGACAGACGTAAACAATATATTCAATATTAAATTAAAATTAATAAAATGGAAATACTTTGAGTACTAAATAAGTTATTAGGAAAGTTACAACCAGCTGAAAACGCGCCGATCACGAGCGGCTCTAGCGGCGAAATAGGCAAGTAGGTGAAGGAGCTCACAGAGATTCGAGGGGAGGTAATGAGTGGCCACTGGAGGGGAATGAGGGGAAGGCCCCGAGGGGAGGGGAAGGGTACTAAGTTGGAAGGACTTGGTAGGATTCAGCTGGAACGGTGTGCAAGAAAGGTTTTACACTGTGGAGGAGGAACTGAAGTCTCGGCATCATCCGGCGTTTGACGGCACAACCTTTGACTCGGCTGCTGCTGGCATCCCTACTTTCCTGTTTTGAGTTCACATCCTCTTGACTTTCTCTCACGGACTGCTAGACTACTGACTTCACGGCCTCTCTCTGAACGTATCCCATATAGCGGTATTGGCTACAAACGGGAGTACTACCTCATCCTAGACGCGATCAGCTCCATCGAAGAGCAACAAGCCGGTCATACGGCATAATCTACGGAGCAGTTCACGAAAACAAAGCGATAAGGCAGTACAAGGAAATGTCCGGACGTAAGGTGACTCCTCCAGGGCTATTCATTGGCCTCAAGCTACGTTTCTTTGCCGCTTCTTCGGATGACATCACTGATGATGGGGCATTATTGAGGTAAAATGCCCTAATTCTTCAGAAAAGCTGACGTTCGAAGAAGCAGCGAAAAAAATTTAGCATACCTGTCTCGACGAAAGTCTGCAATTAAAAACAAACCTCAACTATTACTACCAAATTGATGGCAAGCTAAATGTAACCGTCGCCCCATTCTGGGACTTTGTGGTATGGACTAAGAATGATTGCAGAATTAACAGGATTTTAGTGATGGTGACTTTTGGACAAAAAAATGGTGTATAAGTTAAGTGTTTTTATAAAAAAATTCTCCGGCTGGAAGTAATAGATCCTAGATAAAGTAGATCAATGGATTTACGTGAGCCGGAGTTTCCTTCATAATAATGTATTTTTGTCCGTTTTTGTATGTAAAAAAGGTACGGAAAATAACCTACTTTCAGCCATAGAAATTGTTAGTCAATCAGTATAATTGGTCGATTTATTCAGCATTTACGAAGACTGATTCCTAACACAAGTTTGCTGCAGCACCCTACACTCAATCCTCATGTCCGCCTTCTGCCATCTTCTGATAAAATATATCCTCTGCCCAATAATTTCTCTAATGTATTCCATTACTTCCCGAGTTTCTCCTTTCTTTCCACTGTGCGGCCATATCTATTTTGAATAGATATTTGCGCCCCAGTTTGAGATGAATAACATTGCCTTTTCAGATACGAACAGTTTCTATTAACCACGTCATGCGCATCTGGTGGCTGTTTGTGAAACATTGAGTTTAGTTCATTATATCTACGCCGGTTATGTACTGACTATAGTAAATGATCATTTAAGGCTTTTTCATTCATTAACTATTGCAGACATATTCGAGTGAATTAAGATTATAAATTAGAGTGCTGCTAGAACAGTTTCCATTCCACGGGTTGAAGATAACGCACATCGGAAATTATCGGCAAACATAAACGCCGATGAATGGAGCAATGTGTACTGACGAATGGTTTGAAAGCCTATCGATACAATTGTGATATAGAAAAACCCACGGCCGAGTTTTGTGATCCAATTTATTCAATATATCCACGGTTGTAAAAGTACATGCTATTTACCTCAGAGAAATTTAAAATGCCTATCACACTTTGGCGCCTTAACAGAATATCAACACAAAGACAACAATCGCCGGAGCCACTGAGGAAGTTCTTTTGCCGGGAAAACATCCCAAGTGATGCTGTTAAATTTGGATTAAAGGCCATTAACAATCTCTCTCGGGGGAGCCTCTAACCCCTAGAGAGCACGTCCCCAGGTGGCGGATAGGGGAAAGCCCTCACCGGTCTGCATCCTGATAGACCGGCGGGTTGGTGGGAAATAAAATACCACCCGCGGACCAACAGGCGGGGGAGGAGGAAATCCTTAGCTGTGGTGAAAGCAATCCTCCTATAGGAGTAAACCTGGAGAAAAGATCCCCGTCCTCCAGGTAGGGGGTTGAGGCGATGGGCCTGCAACCCATCACTCGCAAAAATTCCAAAAAGCAAAAAATTCTCTAACAAAGCCTCGGAAATTGGATAGGAAAAATTGAAAACGAATGAATGCGCGGAAAAGGACTCTGAATTTTGGAACATGGAACGTACAAAGCCTAAGTGGAGAAAATAAACAAGTTTTAAAGGAATTAGACAACTATAACATAGATATAGCTGCTTTAACGGAAACAAAAAAGAAAGGAACTGGAAATGAATGGCAAGGAAACTACTTACACTTTTACAGTGGAGTAGAAAAGGGAGAAAGAGCGAGAGCTGGAATATCAATTGCTGTACACAAAGATGGAACAACAAAAAATAAAATTGGGAAGAAATAAATGAAAGAATACTAAAAATAGAAATAGAAATATGGTCGTATACTTTGGTAATTGTGGCAGTATATGCTCCAAATGATGATGCAAATGCAACAAAAAAGGAATATCCCGGACAGAAAAGAAGTGGTAATCCTAGGAGATATGCATGCTAGGACAGGGAAAAAACAGGAAAATCAGGTAATGGGAAGATATGGAGAAGAGAGTCTGAATAATAATGGAGAACGTCTGATAGAGTTATGTGAGGCAACTTCTCTATGTATAATGAATGGATTTTTCCAACACCGGGACAATCATAAATACACCTGGATACAACCAACGAAAAACTGAAATCCATTGTAGATTACCTGATACTAAGACAAAACACCAACTTAAAAACAGAAGATGTAAGAGTTCAGAGAGGGGCAGAAATAGGAAGCGACCATTTCTTGCTTAGAGCAAAAATATAAGTGAAATACAGAAAAACAGTACCAATAGGAAAAATCATGAAAACAATAGAAGACAGAAAAGAAAAGGAAAGACAATACAATATCAAATCATTAAAGGAAGAATCTATAAAAGGTCTATGCAAGCAAAGACTGGCAAATAAAATCGGACAAAACATATATGGAAATATAGAAGGAAACGTTGAGGAGATGTACAGGGTCTTGACGACAGCCATTCATGAAGCAGCATTTAAATCACTTGGCGAAAAAGAAGCTAGGACCAGAAAGTCTCTGGATTATTGGTGGACAGATGACCTAGCAAAACTGGTGGAACAAAAGAGGGATTTATATAACAAATGATTATCAACCAATGATCCTGAAGACAGTAAGGAATATGCAAGAAAAAGATACGAAGTAAAAAGGGAAATAAGCAAAGCAAAAAATGAAGCATGGGAAAACAATTGCCTAGAAATCGAAAGATTTATAGGTGGGACAAGGACTAAGATGGCATGGAAAACCGCGAATTAAAAAAGGAAAATAAAACAAAACTTAACATTGATATGATTAAGATGGATGAATGGGTAAAATATTACCAAAATATGTTCTTAGAGGACAGAACAGAATATACAAACTGAAACAATTTTAGGAAACGTAGAAATACCAGAAATAAAGATACAAGAAGTTAAAGAATCACTTAAAAAAATGAAAAATGGTAAATCCCCAGGTCCGGGAGGTATTCCAGTAGAGTTGTTAAAAAATGCTCCTGAAAGAGTATTAGAAATATTGACGACAATCTTCAATAAGTGTTTAATTCACGGAGAGGACCCACCAAATGAGTGGAAGTTGGCTTACTTGACATCACTACATAACAAAGGTTCAAAAAGGGAATGTAAAAATTATAGGGGCATTAGTGTGACAGCCACTTGTGGAAGACTGTATGGACGAATTATTAAAGAGAGGTTAGAGCATGAAATAACTATCGGGGAAGAGCAAAGTGGATTCACAGCAGGACGATCCTGTGTAGATAACATATTTACATTAAAACAACTAACAGAAAAAATAAGAATAAGAAACGGAGAAACGTATCTGGTATTCATAGATTTAGAAAAGGCCTACGACACAGTTCCTATCAAAAACCTTTACCGCAATCTAGATGGAAGTAATATAAGCGGAAAATACATTATAGCAATAAAAAATCTTTATAAAAACCTAGAAACAAAAGTAAAAATAGGAAGTAAATTATCTCCGTCAATTAAACCCAATGAAGGACTAAGACAAGGGTGCTGCCTATCACCCACTCTTTTTAAAATTTATATTAACGAAGCTCTGAAGGATTGGAAGAACAAATGTGCTGAAATGGGAATAAAAATAGACGGAGACTCACTATATACATTACTTTTTGCTGACGATCAAATAGTAATTGCAGGAGATAAGTACGATGCGGAATATATGATGAGGAAATTGATAGAAACATACAATAAGGCGGGCCTGAAAGTAAATTTCAACAAAACAAAATATATGGTAATTAATGAGAAGCAAAGAATCTGAAAATAGAAGGAAATGCCATCGAAGTCTGTAGTGAGTATATATACTTAGGTGTAACGATTGGAAAAGAGGGAACCAGTAAAAAAGAGATAAAAAATAGAATATATCAGTAAAAACTTGCAATAAATAAAATGAATAGCATATTATGGTCAAAAGACATAAGTAGGAAAACAAAGTAGCAAATATATAAAACAATTATTCAGAGTATACTCCTTTACGGAGCAGAGACATGGGAAATGACCAAAAGGGATAGGCAGAGACTGGAGGTCGTAGAAATGGATTTTCTAAGAAGAAGCAGCAGAAAATCTAAACTACAAAAAATAAGAAATGAAAATATAAGAAAAACTATGCAAGTAGAAGAAAACATCATACAGGAAATAGAGAAAGGACGGCTAAAATGGTATGGACATCTAAAAAGAATGGAGGAGAAACGTTGGCCAAAAAGATATTAAATTGGCAACCACCCGGAAGGAGGAAGAGAGGACGACCACCAGAAGACTGGACAAAGCAAGTCACCCAAGATATGAAAAGGAGACAATTAGAGAATGAAGACTAGAGAGACAAGGAGGCTTGGAGAAGAGGATGCGAGAGACGGCCGACGGCTGCGTAGAACTTGCTTATATATATAACAATGCATCTGAGCCGTATTAAGCTTAATCTTAAACATCCATGACATTCCATATGATTTTAAGAAAGTACATAATATTCCCGTCCTCAAGGGTGGGAATAAATCAATTGTTGAGAACTAGCGATCTGTCAGCAAACATCTGTAACCTGCATATTTATGGAAAAAATGATTGCTAATTATTTGCGTGGGACGATATTGGGACGATAATAATTGGCTGTTCAAAACAACATGCCTTACTCAAGGGGTAATCCGACGAAACTCAGCAATTCGGGATCTGTCAGGAAATATACAAATGGTTGGATAGGGCTCAGGAAGTAGATGCGGTTATGCTAGCCCAAGACCTTCGGCAACGTGTCTTACGATAAACTAAAAGAAAAGATTGGGAAACTAAAAATAGGATGATATTATGGAGAGACCTTCTTATGGGGTAAATGTCAGCAAGTTCGTCTTGAAAACGAACTCTGCCGAATTCTATGTGGACGACTGCATTTTCCGCGGGAAAGTCCCAGACGATAGCAATATTGAAGTCCAATGAATAACAACTAAAAGATAAATAAATGGGTAGTGAATAACGAAATAGAATTAATTATTGCAAAAAGCAAATTATTCAGCTTCTCAAACGGTAAGACACGTGCGATAAGGGAAGAATGGATAATTGTCGCTACATGGCGATATAACCAAGATGAATTTCCAAGCAACCAAGTATTCCAAGGAAAATATTCCTTTGGAAGCGACTGAGAGGTGAGGTGTGTAAAATAACACGTTAATTGCAACTTGATTATCTCGAAGAAAAATGCGCCAGCTCCATGACCCAAGCTCGCAGCTGCGGCGGTGTCGGGTTCCGCTGAGGAAGGAGAGAGGAAGACTGGTAAGGGGAGGGAACTCTCAAGTTCCACGCTCCAACGTAGTTTCCCATACATGCTTAGGAGGTCGCTCTCACGGCCTACGACCGTCGTCCCATCTTGCGAGGGACAATCACACTAACTCGCCGTCGTATTTAGTCTTAAGCTTATGTTTAACCGGTATTTCTTATAGGGAAATGTAAAGCAGTTATTTACTGTAAATCAAGAAAGAAGGTGACAATGCACATAGATGCTACACCTTTAGCAGTCACTCCATAACTCAAGTCCTATTTGCATTTTCAACTGTAATCACGTGTGTCTACAGTAGAGAAAAAGCATGAATACCTAGTAGTATTTCTGAGTTCACCACAGTTCACAATATGATCATGCATGAATAACAGACTTATCTAGAACAATCTTATTATTTGCATAAAACCAGCATTTTAGTTCTGTGATAAAATCACATAACAAGTGATATTGATGAATACACGACTATATGCGGGTTTTTAAAATGAAAACAACATATTATTTTCCTGAAAAAAGACACTGCAAAGTATTTTAATTTTTCATTTGTCGTAATTTATTTGATTGAGAAAAATCTGAAATTATGTGAAAGCAGAATCATACCCTACAAAAAGAGTTACTTACACATCAAAATATAGCAAACGTTAAACTTCCATGTATGTAAACTTCCATGAGCAAAGCAGTCTTGCTCCTAAATCGGAAAACGAGCGATGAATCAAATTATAGCGAATCTGTGCAGTCTCTCTTTTGCATAGTCTAGTTTGCATTTGAATACGTCATACGAAAATAGGATCTTACCTCTTCATGGAGTGAATACATCGTGAGAAAATTTGAAATCTCAATAAAAGTAATACCAGAGCTTTCTTTCGTAGGATCCCATTTCATAAGCAAGCGGTTTCTTCGGCAATTGCGATGCATGCTTTAAATGGAAGAAAGTTATGTCTTCCAGCAATAAATCACTACTTAGCTATCACTTCAAATATTTGCTGGTGCACCTACACCCGGTACTATGGTAAGTTTTCTATGTCTATTATGTTTCGGCATAAATGAGAGAGAGGCCGCTAGGTGTCGTGGCCTACTGGGAAAAACGCCCTCTTTCGGGTCAAAGAAAAAAGTGAACGAAGTTTTGAGCGACAATCGGGAGTCGAAGTAGTGCAGTAGGTGCAGTGATTACGATGGGAGGGAGTTGGACGGCCGAAGGTGAGGGCAAGATGGGAGATGAGAGGACGTAGGCTGTTTTCCCAAAAGGTAAGCGCGAACTGGGGCGTTCTCTCTCTCTCTCTCCAGATAATACAGTCCATTTTTTAATTTTGGGGCAATAATTAATTGCCAATCTGCGGCAATATATTGCCCAAACATTTTATTTTCGGCGGTAACAACCGTGGATTCCAATATAGTTATATCAATAGCCACTCATTATAGATATTAAAGAAGGAGTATTCCGGATAAACCCAAAACTATTTTTAAACTACCGTAATCCAAATGTTATCACCTGATGTAAGTTACTGGAGGTGAAAAAATAAATAATAATGAATGAAATGAAGACACGCCGTTGAAAGCAAAAGTTTCATTTGATGGAAAAAGCATCGCCGACATTCTAACAGTATTCACTTTGGGAAGAGGGAGTTGGAAATATAAAACATCCAAATGAATTACCGGGACTCGATATGAAATACCCAACGTATTTCGGTGTGATATTTATGATAGAAGTATAAGGATATTCATTGGCAAGTTGAGTGAAGAAAAAAATCCAGGAAGTTAACAAGATACAATCGGAAAACACTTCATTGAAGAGTTGAAACATCAAAAATGTTGATGCAGGCTTAAAATTAACATAATTTATGGTAACTTATATCAAATAAGTGCACACGCTTACCATAAAATCGAGGTGCTCTGCATATTCCTCTTACCCGCTAACACAGCCCTTTGTAAAACAATATATGAGGGTGATTCATTGTAATGCTAGATGTTGGCTTGCATTTTTAGAAGTCAACTCAATCAAATACACGAATTAATCACTAACTGTGTATAATTAAGCCTTCAAGAAACTACTAAGTAAATCATCTACATAGAAAAGCTGTATTTAGAACAAAACTATCGACGTAGTGACACTTGTACTACACTTGAAAGTCAAAATAAAAAGGCCGAAAGACAAGTACTAAATTGAAAGCATCAATTGAATGGAAAACTAGACGGCATTTTCCACATATAACAGGCATAACAACAACATGTACCCAGCTCTGATAACTATATAAGGAGAATTTCTTCAACCCAGAGAAACCAGTCAAGTTCAAAAATCATCAACCAGAAACAACGAGAAAGGAAATGGTTAATTAACCGTCCAACGGCACCAGAAATGATGAATAGAACACTCCATTTGATGAACTGTGCGCTGATGCAGATGTAAATAGGAAATGCAACTGATTCCTCCTGTAGTGAAATACAAAAGAAAGAAACTAATTTAGTTATTTATTGCAGCACTCACATACAACGATGAAATCAGAGTGTGTGTGTGTCTATATATATATATTAAATAAAAGGAAATAAATTTAGACATATAAGCTAGCAACAAGGCGTTGAGTTTGGGGAGGGATAGATAGATATATTAGTAGACACTCACAGAGAGGCGATCCATGGCGACACCGGTGTCCACTGCTCTCGGAAGCTTTCGGGTGAGTACCCTTCCTCAGCGGGAGAAAATCACAACGGGAATTGTGCAAAACGTGCAACATGTTTCGCCCCCTATCCTAGTTTCACAGTCCCAACACAGAGACGCCGTTCGACATCAAAGCCTCCGGCTCTTGCGACTCCCACAACTTAGTTTATGTTTTACAATGCAAACTATGTCCCTGTTTTTATGTGGGCGAATGCATTACACCCCTGAATATTAGAATCAATAATCATAGGTGCACCTGTAAAGACCCATCTTCCACTTTCCCCGTTCCTACTCATGTGCGGAAACATGGCTTGTCTTTTGACAAGTGCTTTGAGGTGGCAATATTGCTCTCCCTTTCCCCGGACCCGTTAATTGAAGTGCGCCAGAAGGAGCAGGCATTAATCTGGCTGCTGAAATCGTACGCCGCGCCCGGATTAAATAAATTTTCTTTTCCATTTACCCCTTGCCCTTCCCCCCCCACCCTCACTTCGGAATTCCACTTCTACCCTTTCCGCTCTCTCCGGCCAAGACACGAGCTGGTAAAAATTCCCTTTTTCAAGAACCGTTCCTCAACAGCCGGGAAAAACCCCTTCCCCTTCCCCCTCCCCTAACCTATTTATATATATATATATATATATATATATATATATATATATATATATATATATATATATATATATATATATATATATATATATATATATATATATATATATATATATATATATATATATATATATATATATATATATATATATATATATATATATAAACGTTCAATGGTGTTCAACGCCATCCCATGCCATTATTATCACCAAAATGCTTAAAACTCCAATTTATAAACTAAAAAAAGAGGTTATTTTTCCAGTCCACTAAAATGTTTCGTAGCTAATTCTATGAGAGATACCCTAGGGTGTTTACCTCTGCGTATTTCGAGGATTCCAATTTGCTGCGCTGAGTTCCCTTTTTTTCAACCTCCACCTACAGTTCGAAACGATGCCGGCTTCAGAAGTGAAAATAGGCACTCCAGCGCATGCGTCAGAGCAAACGTCATGAAAACAGGCCCGGGAGACTTTAACAATGCCACCCACCGCCCAACACAAAAGTAAGAAGTTGAGGGGTTCTGAGAACGCATTTCGGCCATTACATCCTGGAGCAGCCTGGAGACTGCGGCTGCGCTACGGAGTGGGGTTAAAACATGCGGGCCTAATTCCTCACAGAATACATCCACCATGGTAAATGGTTGTTGATGTGTAAATGATTGATGTTGTTTTAAATGAAATGTATCCATCGTGGTAAATGCAGGAAGACGACTCCGCCTATGGATATGTGTGGGTCCGGAATAAAATGTTTGCCTAAATTGCTAAGTCAAAATATATCCCAGGTTTTGAAGAAACTCCTGCCCGTGTGTGCAGAGCAATAGCTTTATAAATTGCTTCCTAATTTCAGAAAATATTAAGCCAATCCATCATGTAGTCAATATTGCAAATGCTATTTTTGGTCGGTTTTTTTCTTAAGCATAAATATTCGTCGTTACATTGACCTGAAAATTTTATTCGAGAAGTAGATAATTCCTCACCAACTGCGTACACCCTTCGAGTGGCTCAGAGGATGCTGTGTAGATGTAGTCGTATTTAGTCGAGGTACTGTATTGGCAGTATTTATATTTCCCTTGCATGTTCGGGGGTCGTTCCATAAGTCCTTAGAAACTCTAATACCTGGCGCTCGCAGTATCGAAAATGGTTTATTTTTAGTAAAACTCATTACTCGCTAGTCAGCTGTTAAAGTCTTAGTTATATACATCACCATGGTTTCATTTTAATTGTCGATTGAAGCAAAGAACTTATGTTTACGTATAAGAATGGATATAAGTGAGTTTCGAGCGGTGATCAAACGCTTATATTTAAAAGGCTTAACACGGAAAGAAATCAAACAAGAGTTGAATGAAGTTCATGGCACATCTGTTCCTGTATTTGTAACAGTTTACGATTGGGTAAATGAGTTCAAACGTGGCCGTGCATCTACAAAAGATGAACATCGTTCGAAACGTTCCGTGGAAGTGACTACGCTCGAAATGATTGATAAAATACACGATATGGCATTGAATAATCGACGAATCCAAGTGCGCGAAATAGTTGATACCACAGGCATATTGCAAGGTACAGTGTTTTCAATTTTGCACGAAAAATTGGGTGTGAAAAAAATCTCGGCAAAATGGGTGCCGCGTCTGCTCTCAGTGGAGAATAAACGCAATCGTGTGGTCGACTCTGAGGCTGTTTTGGCGCTTATTCGTCACAACCTTGATGAGTTTCTGAGTCAATACATAAGTGTGGATGAGATATGGATATATTACTACACTCCAGAGGCAATGGAACAATCAAAACAGTGGGTTTTCTAGGCGAACGGGCTCAGAAGGCGAAAACGGTTAAATCAGCTGGCACTTTTTTTGCGACGGTTTTTGGGATGCACATGGAATCATCTACACCAATTACTTGGAAAAAGGAAAAACAGTAACTGAAGAGTATTATGCGTCTTTATTGCACCGAATGAACGAAGAAATCAAGAAAAGTGTCCTCCTTTGAAAAAGAAAAAGATTCTCCTTCTTCAAGACAATGCACGGGTGCACACCTGCGCAGTTTCGATGGCCAAGATTGTGGAATTAAAGTTCAAATTATTACAACATCCACCGTATTCACCGGATTTGGCCCCAGTGACTTTTTATAATTTCCAGACTTGAAAAAATTGCTTGGCGGAAAAAGTTCACTTCGAACGAGGAAGTCATTACCCAAACAGATGTCTATTTTGCGGCACGCCCGAAATCCTACTTTTTGAATGGCTTTAAAAAGTTGGAGAAACGCTTGCAAAAGTGCATAGACTTAAAGGGTGATTACGTTGAAAAATAAAAAATTTGACAAAATAATTCATTTTTCTATCTTTTTCTAAGGATATATTGAACGACCCTCGTAATTATTCTTGTTTCCACACTTTACCTACCTTGACAGCCATGTAAGGCATGCAAAATATGGGATTATAAAGAGGATGCGTTGGGAAACAGCAGGCCTATATGCTTTGTTGTACGCGAAATAACTCGTACGATGTCTTATATTCGTCGCTAAATACCGATAAAAAATATGGAAGAAAACTTTTAAATGCAAAATGCACGAAAATTGTAAATATTTCTTGCACAGCTCCGATTAAATACATGTATGTTAGCTTTTAGAAGTCACAGGCGTTTGTTCTTCATGAACGTGCAACAGACGAATGAAATTCCTTATACTTAGAGCTCAAATCATATTAAAAAAACCGAGAAGTTAAGAGCTAAATGTTAATTATACGTATAATTGTTACTGTTTTTCCTTAACACCAATAAAAAACATGGAAGATAACTTGTGGAAGTTAGAGGCATTTGTTTTTCCTTAAAAGCTGCTGGAATACGCGTCAAGTTACGTGGTTATGTACAATTATGTGGCTTGACCTTCTTGACCACGTAAAATGGTTTATATGAATCGTAAAACAGCAATCAATAAACCATTTTCATCAGCATTACTAGTGAAATACAGATACGTAGGTACATAGTTTTTGGATTTATTGTTAACTTTTAAAAGTTACAAATCAGGGTAAGGCTGATGTTAAATCTTCACAAGTTTCCGTTCAGGTAATGCGCTCCATCTTCGTTGCCGACTTTATGATGGAAAGTCTTCCGTCGAAATGTCGGAAGGTCAAATTTTTTGCGGCCCCAGCAGATTGATTTGAACCAAAAAATTTTAATCCGCTGCTGCAATTGCTTTTTTATGGCCAAGTTTTAAATGAACTCCAGTGAGTTATCAACATTTAGTAAGGGGTCTAAAAGCTGAATAACATCTCTGAATTTACAGGTATATTGCCATTATCCATGCTAAAATTTTCGTCAAAATATAGGTCTTGGCAAATTCGGTTGCAAAAATAGCTTATAAAATGAAATCCAGCTCATAGAAGGCATGGCAAAACAGTAATGCCGTATTTCTCTCATTTTTTATCTTAGCAGTATTGAAGAGGCATTACCTTTTTTACAGAAAATTGATGAATGAAAGCAAATGGACCTCTCCATTTGTAATTTCTCCAGCCTATGAAATAGCTGGGAAAATTAAAATTCTGCTGTTGGAAGGCTAGGTGATACGGTATTGCCTTATTTATCTCATTTTTGCATAATCAGTCTTTCTGGTTTGGGAAATTGAGAAATAAGCAAGGTTTGATTAGTAATTTTATTGTATCTACTGCTTTTGAGGGTCATGGGAGAGGTTTTGAGTTTAAGTCCTCCTTTTTTTTTGCCAGTGTGTTATGTGGCTCCCAAAAAATACCTATAGGGAGGAAAAAAAATTTCCTCACTTATACTTTTAATGAAGATTTCCTGAATCTTCCACCAGGTTTAGCAAGTGTTCTCGACGTTTCGAGAGCTACCTCCGCCGTCCTCTTCAGATCAATGACTGTTCAGCACATCAATTTCAGAGTAATTCCAAGGCCTGAAGACATTTGAAAAGCTAGATGTTGAAACATCAGCAGGCAATTATTTTTGTTGTAGAAAAACCAAGGAAGACATCCCTGCAATGTGCGATTTTTAGTGATTTATTGTCAAACTATATGGACTCTGCTTTTTTTCTCACGACACATTTTTGGGACCATTACTTTATTTAAGTATAATTTTATAATTTATTTATAATTTCATCACACTGTTAAGGAATTTTGAGCGATTCAATTTTTGTCTCTTCTAATATTAAAATTTCAATTATGCACCTGATTTTGTTATATATCACCAATAATGTGCTGTCGATTTTTCTTGCAGCAGATGATGTGACGGGTTTATTGACGGAGTTAATTACATCCGTATGAATTCCAATTTCTTAAGAAAGTCGTCATTGATATTCCAAATTACTGGCTTGATATTGAAAGACTTACAAAATGTAAATAAGCAGAAGTTAGTCAGCTCGTTAGAGGAAAAATAATAAATGATGAAATTATATGGAATTTGAAAGTTTGAGGAGAGACTGTGTTGCACATTCCTAGATTTTTAGAGTCCAATATTCGGAGTTCCTCAACAATATTTATTTAATTCAAATTTTTCATTCTAGTATTGTGGTCGAGTTATAAACTCCTCATTTTTCCTGATTTTAGCATAACTTGGAAGTCATATGATGTATATTATCTCGTATATAGTTATTTGGGAGTTTAAATACCTTACTATCCTCATAAAATCTCTCATTGTGATTTAAAATTTTTCACCAGGGCCTTTCTTATTCTTGCCTTCTATTTTATCTTACGTAATGGCAGACCCATTATAAATAACTCTTGTGTCACTGTTGACGCAAATCAGGTGAGTTTTCATTTCTCTCGCAAAGACCATTGCAAATTTCCCCCTCCTGCGTTGATGACGTGAAGATGAATTTCCATCAAGTTTTAGCTTTGCGGTTACAATGCTTCTCTAAGAAAGCCGTTCAAGTATCTATTCGTCTAGCAATGCGGTGGTGCTGAGAAAAAAACTCAATATTAAATTCAGGCGCTGCTTGAACCGCTCGGAGCAGGAATGAGCCTCATTCAGTGGAGGGAGGGCAGCGCCATTCACCAACTCAACCGCTCCCGAAAAATGGAGAGGGCCCGCCGCCGCAACCTGGACGGTGAACCGAATCTAGAAGTAATTTAATTACGTAAATATGAAAAAGACCATACCAGCGGCGGGCATGCTCAAACAACGCCGAGGCGACTTTCCGCTCAAGCTGCCCCCGAGGCCCTCTCTCAAAGTGTGCTCGCATCGCGGCTCGCATAAATGGCTCATTGGTGGACACATCCTCGCCGACGGCACGGGCGCCGCCGCGTGCGGACAAAATAGGAGCCCTCGGCCCGACCAGTGTGCTTTCCATTGTTCTTGTGACGAGACGAGGGAGCGATGGTCTGTGCATCTGGAAGAAGGGGGGGGGGGTCGAGTGAGTAAGGGTTGGTTGGCAGCGTGTGGGGAATGTACTGGAGGGCAAGACAGAGGGAGACGAAGGCGGAGAGAGCCTTCCTTGTATTGATTTCCGTGGTGGGCGGGCGGTTTTCGAGTCGGCAAGAGTGGGGCTCCGGTTAAAGGGAAAGACTAAAGGGAATATAACGCGGCTCGTGGAGGCGGGGGTGTGGGGAGGGGGATGCGGCTTGTGGGGGCGGGGTGGAAGAGTGGTGGGAGGGCGACTTGGCGTCCGGAGGGGTTGAAGAGGGCGATGCGAAGCAATATTTCCTCTCCCCGATAATCGCTCCCGTAAGCATTTCTTCTTCGAGCTCTCGGGAGGAGAGTATCAACAGATACGCTGGGAAAGGGGAGGGAGAGTAGTCTCCCCAAGTGCCCCCACCTCTCTCTCTCTCTATACACTATGATGTATGCGCCCTGCATCCGTGCGAGCGGAGGCTGGTAATGGGCGAAGTCTGCTTGGAGAAGCAAAACACGGTGTTAGTCTCGCTTTGATTTTGCTCCTTTAATTACGAATCTTTGGGGATACTTCTACTATATAAGAGTTGCAAGCGTTAATCAACTGTACACCTTTTTCACCACTTAGATTGCTGGGTAGTGGGAAGATATATCGATTTCACGTGCGATTGCCACGACGGAGTGCTAAGCCGATCGCCCCTGGAAAAATTGAGCCGATGAACCTCTTCGTTGTTGCCGGTCAAAGTCATAAATTCATCCCTTTGCCAGTTTTTTGCCCGTTTGCTACTGGCTTAGCGTCTGAAATTTCTAATAATGAATCTTTGGAGTTAAATCTCCCTCTGAGGCTTCCATACTATTCGGCAATCGTTACCCATCCACACAATTTTCATTCTGCACTTCAAATGTGCGGATATGATTGCGCCTTGATTCAATTGGCCGAGAAGATTTAGCTCAACAATATGTACACCCTTCACTTGATTTAAGTCAAATGAGTGATTTCTTCATGGACAACTGACCTCGAGTCGGCATTAATGTCGTGTTAGCTCACATCATGCCCTCTCAGAAAATACGGCATTTAAATGTTCGTCATAGGATAGCACTTTGAATTTGAAAAGATAATAATTTGTATGTCATTAATATGATTTATTGTTTCTCGAGGTAGATCAATTGTCTCCACCATTAGTTTTTAGACTTGAAGCACTCCACAGTATTTGGTGATATTTCAAAATAGATGGAATTAATAATAGTGTGCTCATATCACAGGCATGTCTGCAGGTTTCCAGAAAGTTTGAAACAAAGCCTTCATTCTCGAAGGAGTACTCCTTGAATCGGGTTTGTTTCAGAATGGCATCAAACGCATAACTCTTTAGTTGCTGCTATTAAAAACCGGTTTAGATACTGATAGGAGGCTTGCCTTTGTTTGCTAGGATTGCTGCTAAAAGGATGAGTACAGTTTGAATATCTCTATCATATCTTTCATTTTCTTTCTGTTATTATATACTTTTTCTCTCTCACAATATGCCAGCTGTATTCGCATCAACAGTTAATGTATTGGTGCGCGTGCATCCAATCGTAGCTAAGGAATTATGTATCATTTCTGGATATGATAGACCGCATTTATTTTTTTGTGTATTTGGCTTATTTTCTGAAATAACATTATTAATTTATTTCTTAAGCGTTTTAGATTTTGCAAGCGATAAGGTTATTGATGCTCTTATGCTTACCACTTACATGCAGTGAAATGAGTGATTTGCTTGGTTAATGCTTTCATGGACTAATTGCTAGATTTCTCGTAAAATTAGGTCATCCTAGAAGAATATTTTGAATAGGCTCGCTTAAAATCACGCAAGGATGACGAACTTCCTCCAATATGCAGGTTTAGCCTGATGAAAACAAAATTACCGGATTAACACAAGAATGACTGAAAAACATTGTCGCGCTGTTACCTGACTCGGTCCAATGGAGCCTTACTGATTTTACATCAATTACAATTTGAGATGTAATGTTGATTTGGTTATTTACATTATTTAACCTATTTTGAGTTGACGACATCAATATGTCATCTCAGTAATTTTCTTATTGTGTTCAAAGTCGTTGTAGCACCATAGGATACTTAATGCCATAGAAATAAAATATAACTATTTTTCTACAATTTAAATTAGCGTACATAAATTAGCAAATGTACGTTTATTTACGAGTGTTTCAAAACTTTTAAACTAATGAATCATGGCTGTGTCTTAAAACACTTTAATATAGATTATTTCACTAATGATAGGCAAAATTATTTTATACTAACGTACAATGGTAACGTATATTTTTTTTAGTTCTTGGCGAATGCCTTTAATACTTCTTAGACAATGTGCGAAATTCCACAGAGAAAAAATCATCCGCATTGACCGGGATTTGAACCCGGATCCCTTGATTTCCGGCCAAGTGCTTTGGTCCGGGATCCGGGTTCAAATCCCGGTCAAGGCGGATTTTTTTTTCTCTGTGGAACTTCGCACAATTGTGCATTGCGGGTGACTCCGTAAAAGTGGAACTCCGTGGCTAGTCCCAGATAGCTTAAAATCTGTCATCTTAAACGAGTTGCACGTGATTTTCTGTCCGATACATAGTCACATATCTGGAGCTTTCCCTTGCTGGCATTGCTTAACCATCATCTTTTGACTCCTCACCATTTCTTTCCCTCAATGTCATCGTTTCCACTTAAGGATATTGTGTGTGGAGCTTCTATAGACCGTTACTTTGGGCAATCCCTGATAGTTCTTTGTAAAAACAAATGAGAAATTTACTTATTACAGAAATTACGTATTTTTTTAATTTATTTGAACAGTTTTGATCGGAAAGATGATTCAATATCATGCAAGAATTGAGAGCAGTGATATCAATCATGCATGAAATATCAATAAAGACCATTCACAAGTCATTCTTTTGCGACTGTAGATGTGTGTCATTTCGTCACTTGTATCCACACTACCTTTTGTGCTGCTTTAACTTAAAATTACTTTATTACAGCTATTTGTATTTTAGCCTTTTTCATCAATGTTTCAACTACATCTAAGAAATGCCGTTCATTCCATCACTAGGGTTCGTGGAATAGGGCGATCCCGCATGGTGATCCCGTGATCACTCATCCCAGCTGAAACCAAAACCGCGCGCCTTCCCCTGGTCGCTAGGCGCAGGCCAAAAGCAGCCAGGATAACAAGGCACGATCAGACGAGAAGCTATGAGAGTGCTTACATAAACGAGCATACTACCATGCAGTGCACCATTTAAGATACAAAAACTGGTTAGTATTATTAATGCCACTATTAAACAATACTAAAAGGTAATAAATCATCGGAAATTCCATGCGGGATTAGCTGTTAATAATGATGTTAAGATATTTAGCACAAGTTCAAAACCATCTTCATCAAATGAGAGTCAAAGAGTCATAGAACTGATTAATCGCAACTATAATTAACCCTATATTGAACGTGGAATATATTTTAAATCTATCGGTTCTCCAGTTCATTTTCTTAATCTTATGCTTGTGATTGTTTCGACCATAATAGTGTGGCTCTAGTTCTGCTCTGGCAAATGCTCTGGCAAAAAGCAAGCTATCATAAATGGTTTGATTTATATGTTTTCTTTCAATCAGATAGAGGTTTTCATCGTAATTCTTTCGGTGACACAGCTAAGTTTCATCATCATCAACTGGTATTCTGCCTCCTGGCAACTCCAAAACACCAAAGCTGTCTTCAATTCGTCCTGTCCCAGGCCTCTTCCTTGGTTTTCTTTTCACTTCTTTTTATCTTCATTTCATCTGTCATTTTCAGCCTTCTTCCTCTTCTCTTTTCTCCCTCCACTGTTCCCTCAACTGCTGAATTTTAAATCCCCTTTCCCCCTAAAATGTGTCCAGCTAAGTTTATTGTAACAATTTTTAATAAATTTCGCTGCTCTCCTCTTTATTCATTTTTCTCCTGACTCTAGGACTCTATCTTAATCTAGTCCTGCATCATCAGAGTTCTATGAGATTTCCCGCATTAGTGCAAAGTTACCATCGAGACGGAGATGATTTCATTAATGTAAAAAAGAAATAACAAGGCACCAAACTTTTTACTATTTTTTCTTCAAAGTTTACATTTGTTGCAACGTTTACATTTGTTTTAATTGCACTTGCCAATCCATATTACAATCCTAAGAAACTTTATCAGTTAAATATAATTAATTTCTTTCCACGACTCAAAATAAAAGATTACATCAATATTTATCCATTTTCAAGCAATTTCAAGAATATTTTGAGGAAAGAGCATGAAAAATGCAGAGGGTAAGTAAACAGCATTTTGTATGACAATGCCATATAAGCCGAGGATCTGCCAAAACATATAATTCCCGTGTTGTACTCTTTATCACATTTGGATCAAGTGAACAAACTACTTTTTCAGAGAGTGAAATTACATTTATCACACAATAGTAATTCCTAAGTTCCTTCCCATTTCCGTAGTTATAGATCAGAAAACAGATGCTGTCTGATACATCCGATGTAGCAAGGTAAATACATTTGTCAGCCTGTAATGCCCTGTATTTAACAATGTGAAACAAAAAAGGGAAATATAACGACTGAGCTAATAATACTGCGAGTTGTAAATTAATTTTTCCTTTTTCATTATAATTTAACTAAATGCAAACCGCACAGTAATGGGAAAAATAGCGTGTGCTATGATATTTGATACTCATACCATCATAAAATCCACGGCTGGGTCCAATAGACCTAGTTAGTATACCATATAACTCTCCGCAATACGAAGAAAAATATCAGGCCTATGCTTGTGGTTTTGGGATATGTTATAAAAGACACATTGTTAGGAAAGTTATGACTTTCCAAAAAAATTCTTCACTTATACTTCTTAGACGTTTCTATGGACCAATGGCAATAGGTTAGAAAAACATTCGTGGTTTGTGTGGTTCTCATTGTGAGCTTCGTGATGTGGGCAATACTGCAAAGAGCTGGCTTGGTGTCGGTTGTTGCGGCGCAGTAGAGGGAAGGATGAAGATCGTCGAGGAAGTATTTGGTGTAGGGCCGGAGGGTCTTCACTCATTGTCAGTCGCCATGCTATTCGTGGAGATATGATTCTGAATGCTGCGCGAAAGAAGATTCCTAATGAGATGTCTAAAAGCCATGATTTTTGTGCTCTTCGTTTGCGTAAGGGAGGAATGGGGATTCGGATACCGGTTTTCTCCACTTCTCCATCTATTTTTTGTCTTTATATTCTCCTCAGCACTTATTGGTATTCTCTCCAACTGGATTTGCTGCACTTTTAAGTGAGTGAAAAACTTTTTCAGTGGTCTTCATGATTCATGGTTTCAAGGAAGAATAAATTGCTTCGAAATGTACAGTTTAGAATCAGTTAAAAACATGGGATTAGGATTCCCTCCGTCACCTTAGCACGTTGCCACAAGCTCCATTATTTGCAAGATAATCACAAAATTATGCGGCGCTCATCATATTTCATCAATATTTTGACAAATGATCATATATTTGGCATTTCTGCGTTTTATTTTCTTAAATATCTTTTTATTTGTTTGTGCGGAAGTACAAAGATTTTATTGCCAAATAACAAAATTATATCATTCTTAAAAAGACTCGGCGGGTTTACTGAATCGAGCGGATCTTTCAATCATTTTCAGTGACTCAAAAATAAACATAAAAAACGAAAGAAAGTTTCACTGTTTTTTAAAAGCTTAAAGGCCATTGCAAATGAAGAAGTGCAATGAGTAAAACAGAACTATTGAATTCTTTTATAGCTTACTGTGTGACATAAAAAACCTATATAAACATAGACATACTGTCAGCTATATTGTGGGGAGACATTCAATTAATTTATTTGGAATTCAGCCATAGAAATACTAAAGTGAAAATTAGGAAAGTTGTACATAACTACAAGATACACAATTTCGAAGCATTCACTAAAAAATAAAGTAAGAATAAATCATGTTTAAAAAAAACAGTGGTCTGTGAGATCGAATGTCTGTAAATACGAGTGAAATACATTTGTAGTCAGCAACCTTTTCGATCCTCACTCCTATCAGTACCATGCCTGTCATACTTAAGATGGCATTATTGCTCTATACTTTCGCGGAATATTTGAGTGGAGACTGCTGTATGGCACTCTAGAACTCCACAAATGTATAAAGCAACAATGCCATATGAAGTATGACATACGTGGTATAAAGGGGGATGGGGCTCGAAAAGGCAGCTTATTCATCCTTGTTTACTGGCATCCGGTCTCGCAAACCACCATATTTAAAAAAATATGATTTATCCTTATTTTATTTGTTTGTGAATACTACGAAACCTTCTTGTTCCTTCCTTACCTTCTAGTTATGTACAATGTTCCTAATGTTCACTCACTTCATAGTTTTTCCATGGCTGAATCCCAAATAAGACAGAGCTGAGAGAGTGAGGAGCAGGGAAGGGAAGCAGACAAAAAACTGAAATACTGGTAAAAAACACATTTACAGGAGGGTTTCCAATATTTTAAGAGCCGTCTGTCTTTTTAAAAGGAGGAATAGAGAGAGAATAGAGGACTGATGGGGATAGAGGGGAAGGAGGGGAGGAACCGTAGATCAAAGAAAAAGGACAAGAGGGGAGGTATGGAAAGTAAGAGGGGGCAGGATGGCGAGAAGAGAAAAAATTTCTAAATTGAAAGAGGTTGGTGGCATTTAAAAGTCCCAGCGGAGAGAAGGCTTAAAAAATAGATGCATGTGGACTCCAGGACTTTAAGTTTGAGGAAAGAAGAGGATGAGGGAAGGAAGACGAGAATGCCAACCTTAAGGGGATTATTGAAAGTGGAATTGTGGAGGGAAACGTGGATAGTGACTGGGAGGGATGGAGAGAGGGAGGGTGGATTGCTGCAGCTGAAGAGGTGGATATTCATCCGGATACTGACCGCAGAGGCCGTGAAGCCAGTGTACAGTCTAGGGCATAATTGGCAGAGGGGGATGTAAAAAATGTTTTGTGTCATGCAGAAAGGTGAAGAAACGGTAGGGGAAGAAAAAGCAAGGAATTTGTTGGGCAGAGGCTGGATGATGAGGATACCGCAAGATTTGTTTCACAGGCGATTGCACGGAGTCGGAAAGGGTTTGGCAGTTACTTGTGATTTGGAAATAGGTTTAGTTGTTTTTATGAGGGCGGATTGATTAGGGGGCGTCTGAAAGAAAGAGGAGGGACAGGAGGAAAATTTTAGAAGTCGCTTGGTTGTTGGAGAGAATAGGGAAGAGGTATTTGATGACACGTCGGAGGAAGTCTGCTCCAGAGAACTAGGTCGTGCAAAGAGAGATTCGGTTACGGGAATATCTCTAATGAGGGAGCTGTTTGGAAGAACAGCCTTACTTTTGGATTTTTTCTGAAAAAGGCGCTCAGGATAGCCTCTGCGGCACAGACACTGGTGGAGATTCGAGATGAAAAGGTCAAGGAAGTCGGGGTTGTTGAAGATACGGTGGCCACAAACAGATAGTAGAGGAGGGAACGTTTAGTGTGGGAGGTATGGCAGCTGTGGAAATGAAGATGTTGCTACGTGTTGGTAGTTTTAAGATGGTCGGAGATATTAAATTTCATGTCGGATAGGGAGATATTCATATCCAGAAAAGTTATAGTAAAGGCAGAAATATTAGAGGAAAGAGAGACGGAAGAGGAGGAATTGAGAGAAAAGAAGAAATAATCGAAATAATTAATGCCGTGTGGCCACAGAGCAAACTCACCGGATTTTTTTATATTTCGGCAGATAAGCGCAACTGCCTTCTTTAGTATATTAGAAGATAATGGGGGGTTTAAAAATTGAAGGGAAGGAGAGTAGGGGAGAAAGGAAAAAGAGGGTTTTTAGTGAGAGATATTGATGCCGGGGATGTGGAACGCGTGATATACCTAATTAATGAGCCCTCTTTCGTTTTGAGTTCAAAAGGGGAAACTGATGAAGGAAGAGATTACAGAATGGAAACATTGCAACAGTTACTGAAGATTTCTTTTGCTGTGAGGCGCATATTGCTGCTGGAAGAGAAGCAGATTGGGATGGGTTTTTGCAGTTACCGCGTAGATTGTTGATGCGTATGCCAAGCCGGGTCGAACCTTTGCAGATATAATATGCTAGGCAGAGTTTACGTTAAAATGATACACGACATTGCTGGTAACGGAAGAGGGAGGAAAGTGGAGGAGAGAAGAGATCGGGTCTTTCCTTATTCAATCTTCCGGCGCCACCCAAGGGACCGCCATCGCCTCCAAAGTACAAACCCGCACCACCCCACGGCCACTCCGTACACAACGGAGGACAAGAGTCGGATGTCCTCAACCTGTCCTCTACTACCCTTACCAAGAATAACGTCCCTGATTTAAGCAAAGGACTCACTTTCTCACCGACTCCCAGAGTCAATCGTTTCATTTATTCTCGAATGTCATTAGCTTCTGCAGGAACCTAAAATCGCTTTAGGAGAGAAAACGACGGCCAACCTCCAAACATTACCCCACCATCAACAAATTTCGTCCAAAATCCAACTATGAACCTAAATCTTTGAGCCAAAATCAACCAATCGAGGTATTCTTCGACAAATTGTAAAATCTTATGTCAGATCATCAGCTTTTCAAGTCTTTCAATCCAGCCCCAAGCCTTAATTTTCATATATTAGTCGCTTCCGCCGCAATCCCAATATTATCATCAGTAAAGCGGATCAACCGTGGTGATACTAGATCAACGTACTAGGAAGGATTATGTCGTGGAAGCCATGCGACAACTCGGTGACGCCTCTTCCTACCTCCCACAGGGGATTTAATTGCGGCATATCAAGCTGAAATTCATGATTTCCTAAATTCAAGAGGCCTTGAAGAAGGACTCTCACTATCCAAAATCATTATTCTCTCGCTCACTCAAATCAAAACCGCACACCTCTACTCCCTTCCCAAAACTCACAAAGAAGGCGTTCCCAACGCCCTATCATTTCCCATTGCAATTCCTCGACGGGGCACATATTGGCACTTGTGGACTATCACCTGCAGCCTTAAGTTGCAAAACTTCCCTCCTTCCTTCGTGACTCCTATCACTTCCTCGACATCCTGAAGGTAGTAGAAATTCCCTCCAACAAAGCTTCATCATGGATACGGTGTAATTAACTTTATTGTACACGTTGAATCCTCATCATGAAGGTCTAAAGTCCATATCCTACCTCCTATAGAGAAGAAATCACCCTCACAATCCCTCCTCCACTTTCCTCATCATGCTGCAGAATTCATTCTGCCACGCAATGCCTTCTCTTTTAACGGATGGTTCATTCTTCAAGCCAAAGGAACGGCTATGGGCACAAGAATGGCCCCTTCTTACGCCAACCTCTTCATGAGAAACCTTGAAAGTGATTTCCTCACCACTTAGGAATTACAGCCGGAGCTCTGGGTATGATTCATTGATAATATTTTCATCATCTGGACCCACGGCGAGGAGTCCTTGACGAATTACCTAAATTTTCTGAACCATTTCTTTTCCATTTGTTTCACATCGGCCACTTCTCCAATTTCCATTACAAATAATAACCCTTGAGACTTCGGTCCACATTAAACCCTCAAACAAACAACTATATTTGCTTATACAACAGCTGAAATCCCAAAAATACAAAACACTCAATTCTTATTTCGCTGTAGATTCGTGGCCACCATATTTGCTAAATAAAATCATCAAAATAACCTTAGTAAACTTCAAATTCTTTAACCAGTAGAAATTATGCCAAGCCACTTTTAAAAAACGCATTTAGCCCTCCTCTGCTAATTTCACCCCACGCATAAAAGACACCCCCCGTACGCCCAAAATCTTCACATATATTTTCCTGACTTGTCCTAGAACTACAAACCATTCTCAAAGACTAAGTCTCCATTTAAGATAAAAACAGATCGATGGCTGATCTTCTACCCATGTGCTCCACAGTATTCTTCAGACGTCTACCAGATATATCCAATCTTCTTCGCTCCAATTCTTCTCTGGAGATTAGGTTGAATTATGCTCCTCGTCCAACCACACAACAAGCTACGTTGCAAAACGTACAAAATGTTCCGCTCTCTATTTTCCTTCCAGAGTTCTAACACAAAGACTCCGTTGGCAATCAAAGCCTCCGGCTCTTGTGTCTCCCACAACTTTTTTAAATGTATTACAGAGCAAATTTTGTCCTTTTTTCTATGTCGATGAAAGAATTACGTCGCCAAATATCAGAATATATAGCCATCGGTGTACGTGTAGGGACCTATTCTCGAAATTTCCATCCCCACCCATGTTCGTAAGTATGGTTTTTCTTTTGACGGCCCAACGGCTCATGTTTACTCGTTTTATGCCGTGTATGTATTGCTAACTAGTGAAGTCCATATCCTGTTTTTTTAAATATTTCTATTCCTTTGAGATAAACATTTCCCCGATTTCCGTTCAGACAGCTGGCATATTGAATTCCTTTCGCATCCTATCATTCTGGCTACCCACGTATACTTAATTATAATAACATCAATTTGGACTTCATTCATGTATTCGACTTATACCACCATATCATTAAAACGTCCGTCGGTGTTGCCGAATTTTAGATTTACGAAAAGATGATTCTACATTTCCCAATGGTCTGCGGAAGCGTATTCTGATTTCACTAGAAGAAAAATAGGTATTGCTTGAATTTATATCCCATAAATACTGGCCAAACCACACCAAAATAATGGATTAGGTTTTCCAGATACAATTAATGCCTTGGAAAAGTCTTAGAACTTCACGGAAAAGGAACCTGAGATGTTTCTTTAAGTGATTCTTCAAAATGATTTGATTACATGAGATTGAATTCCATTAACGCAATAGCATGTTTTGAAAATTGATGTCTCGGTTTTTTTACATGGTCGCCCGCATATCAATTGGATTGTGGAGTGGTAGGGGATACTTGGGATCATAAAGAAGTCGGTTTGGTGTATCAGATGTCATGACGGAGGATGCTCCCTTTACCCCTGTGGAAAAACCCAACTGGATCAAGTTACTCACATGATACCTCAGTTCTCTCTCTCATTGAGCTGTCTTTCAAACTCAAGAAGTTTTTATTTCAAATAAAAAAAGAATAAGCCACATTATTTCCCACCTCACTGATGTATGATAATTCATTTTTCATACTTCCAACACATTAAAATACGAGGTTTTTAAATGTTACTGAGGAGCGTATTGTTTGGGGTTCAGCTCAATATGCAATGGTTGTCACCCATCGACTCATAACCAGGGTGGCATAGTTTAACATTCTGTCCGTAATTTCCGTAGCGGGATTTGCGCCATATTGGATGAATTCCTCGTGGGTTTATGAATTAACATTTTGTAAGTCTGAAATCGATACCACACGAAATTTTAAATTCCTGAAGGATGGGAATATTTCCAATCAAGAAAGAGGTGTCGGAATTAAAGAATGAAATCGGAATCTTCGTACAATAATCATCATAATGGCCTACAGTAATGCTGTGGCAATTTTCCATGTGGAGGAAATGGAGTGCCGAAATTTTAACCGCAGGCAAATAAGGGATATAAAGGATCCATTCGTAATTCCCAAAGAAATATTCCTAAAATTGTATCGTTTGCCAAAGGAGGGAGTGGCAGACTTAGTTGAGGCGATAAGACCTTATTTGAGTCAGCCGGTGAGGAGATCAGCCATTTCTGTGAACTTGAGAATAAGTTAATTTGGCGTAATTCAAATGTGAAATGAGTGCAGGAGTTATAGAAATTATAGTCTCATAACGTTTATGATCGGTCATAAACTGAATGGAAGACAAAATATCGCGTGGTCTCATTTTTAAACTGCAATCGTAACGGAATTTGTTACAGTTTTTTGGTAAATATTAAATTATTACCAATAATAAATGAGGCAATGAAATAAAGGTATCTTTATCGTTGATATGGCATGTAAATGCATACAATATCAACTTTAAACAGAGAGTTAATTGTTAATTAATTGATTTATTTTGGTTAATTCATTGTTAATTAATTGGTTCATCTTGGTACGTAGGTAGAAATGATAAACTGAAAATTTGGTTTTACTGAGATCAATGTTAATGAATTACTTTTGGTAACTCTAATGTGTTTCAGATTCCCTAAACTCTAAACTTTCTTGCAAGTAGAAGTTACCAAAGGCGAATAAGGCAAGATTATCTGCAGTGCATGAGCCATACTGAAGTAAGCAGAAGCATTATTTCGCAACCGGTGCAATAAAACGAGCAATGTTGCAGGAGTGGGTAAAATTCCCCACCACAGCAAGACGAAGGGCAATAGTTCTACACCTACATACTACCCCGCGAGCCGCCACTTAGGCGTGTGGCAGGTGGTAGGTCACCACTGTGTAAAGATGTAAAAGTTTTGGAGGTGAAATGGTGACATGGCCTATGAAAGTGTATTTGGAGGAGCTCAGTTCTTATTATGGTCGCTTATTGTGCGCGGAAAGAACGAGTTTTTGTACAAGTTAAAGCAAGGTGAGTGTATTAGAGGCACACGCTCTTCCTCAATAATCTGCTCTTTATAAATTATGTACCATGTTGGAAATGTTCCCAGCAATATATGAACAATAATCAATTTCAAATTCACATATAGCATTAACATGCTAATTATTTATGGAAAATTCTTTCATGCTATCAGTTATTTTCAAGGGAGTGTGAGGGGGTGGCAGTCAATTTGAAAAATGAAACATACACTGAGTATTAATCAGCATAGAAGCAGGAATGCATCACTACATGGTTTCAAATAAAAATTGTAAAGTGACATCAATGGTGAGAGGATTGAATTTGACCTGAAACAATTGATGCTTTATTTCTAAGGTTCATGAAGACAACAGATTTCCCGAGAGTTTTGGGTGCCATTTTGGGTCCCCATATTGCCATAGTTCCTTTTAGAGCGGAGATGGAGCATATTTATTTAAATAGGAAGCATTTTCATAGTTAAAATGTAATGAATATAAGTTTTAACCAATGATTATAAATTATACATACCTCGATTTTATATTAAATGTATTTATCTTTTTTCATTATCAGAAAGCATGTACAGTGTATTATCAGAAAGCATGTACAGCTAATTTATAATTTTCAGTGATGGATTGGTATTGTCGGTTGAATTATAACATAAAAGGTAAGTATTTGATTTGATATATAGACAAGGAACTTGAATACCACATCTTTTAATATTTTAAAATTTACGGATATTTACATGCATACCATCAATTATTTTTCATAGTACACATAAGTGCATTCAGGTTTGTTTTCCATTTCACAGGTGTCTGATTTTGATTTGAAAAGTGCACTAATCAATGCACAGCATGGGGGGAGACCTTATAACACCCATGTGTGAAGAGCTTCCAGACTGCGGGAGTATTTAAGAGCATTTTGTTTGGGTGAGTAGTGGCATTTTGAGGCTTCTAATTCGGTTTGCGCCCGCCACTATCTTGCTTCCCCGCCGCCATTTTGGATTTACCCTGGCTTTCCGCTTTTCCTCTGTCTCTGACGTCGTTGCGGGTGCGGGGTGGTTTCGGGGCGGATGCGGGTCGGGTGCGAATGGAGATGGGTGTGGGGTAGGGGTTGAATTGTGAAAGAAAACATGTCGTAGTGACGTTTTTCAGAGCGTTTTATTTAATTTCTAAGCTATGAATACACAATATTATTTTATTTTGTTTACATGCAATTTAGCAGCATACTGTAACAATAATGTAAGGTCATAGATGGGTACGATTTCAAGTATCCAATTTCGTAATTTGGCGCAATTTTTTACCGCGCATGCGAATTTCTCCGTCTGGTGACAATCGAGATTGCACTTCACATCTTCGACTTTATCAAGCCCTTTAAGTCTCGGCATGTTAAAAAACCTCTCCATCTCAATAACTGGATAATCGATGAGATCCGTTAGTACTTTAAATTTTTCATTATCTTTTTCGAAGATGTATTTGTATCGTCGCGTTGCATTTTTCAGAACACTTTCCAATTGATCGTATGACACATTCCTCATACTGGCATCGATTCCATGATGATGTTCAATAAGCCACTTGTTTGTTATATTATTTAGGTCGAATTCGGGAAGAATTTTGAAGACCTACGACCTCTGCAGTCCGGTTTCCAAATCTTCCATAGCTAATTCTCGAATCACAATCGTGTTTTTTCCAGTTTATACGCTTGGAAATCGATAATAATTTGGCCCACCCGTCTACATGAAGTGGATCTATGGGGAAGTATGTGATTATGTCGGTAGTTTGTTCCACCCCAAATAAAATCTTTGTTTTCTCTACTCCCAGCCTTTGAGCTGCATGTTGGAGGAGAAGAAAATATTCGTCTAGCTGATAGCAATGCTGATCGGCTACTTGTACTGCATTCTGAACATTTTCTAGAATATTCGCAAACGCTCGCCATTCTAATTCGTTCAATACGAAGATCGGCTCACCCCAGATGGAGAAGACTGCGTGAAGTTGATTCGAATATTATTTATCGAACGTGACGGAGAAATTCGGATTAGCAACACCTTTTGTTGCATCTTTAGAAGGTACACCAGACTTCAAGTTGTGACTGATGAGTTTTTCATTATGGGCCAAGAGGTAGAGATCGTTGGCAAAGAGATCAATTCCAATTAATTTGTATGATATCCTCGCGTAGACTGAACGTCCCAGCTCCCAACCGATGTGAAGGTGTTTGTCGGCACTCAGGGAAGCTCCTAGACAGTAAAGGACTTTGAAGTCTTCCAAGGGAGAAGGAAGTGTGATATGAGGAGGAAGAGAATTATTCATAGGTTGAGGAAGCTTCTTCTCTGATGGACTACTTCTTCGTTTACTTATAGGAGGTTCCTCTCCGAGCGACGTCCGTGTACGCACTGATCGATCTCTTTTTTTAATCTTATATATCCCCCTTCTCCTTTAATCTTAACTTTCTTTTTTGTCGGCTCTGCGTTCGTCGTATTCTTAGGCTCTACTGGCTGCTGCTGTTCGCTGACGGGGAGAAGCACTACCACACCTTCCGATGACTGCATGATGACTAAACAAATCTCTGTTTTCTCCACAACGCAGTTGATATTGTCATGACCAATAGCATTTTACAACCTCCAAAGAGCTCTCACGGGCTCTCACTTACACAACACGTTTTGAAACGTGTCCGCGTTCGATATATTTTATTCCACACACTGGGGAAACATTTTCATGATAAGTGCGATGGATGGAAGCACTCGTGCGATGGATAGAAGCACTCTTCGTTACACTTAGTTAACTAAGAATGAATACTCGCTGTATAAGGGATCTGAGGGTGCCGCAGGATTTGATTTAAAAATTGCTTACGATTATACCATACCAGGGAGAGGGAGAGCTCTCGTGAAAACGAATCTGCAGATTGAACTTCCTCAAGGATTCTATGGTAGAGTGGCACTGAGGTCCGGTATGGCTTTGAAACATGGAATCAACGTTGGAGCTGGAGTCATTGATGCCGATTATAGGAGGAACGTTGGAGTGGTCATCTTCAACAACTCCGATGAGGATTTTGTCATTACTTCAGGTGACCGCATCGCTCAGCTCATTTGCGAAGTGATTTTATATCCAATTGTGGAAGAGGTGATTGAACTGGGTGGAACTATGAGAGGATCAAATGGATTTGGATCATCTGGAGTGAATTGAAATGTATTTTTGTTATTACAATAATAAAATTGTTGCTTATTTAATAAGTTTTGCAATTTTTTTCTCCACTTCGAAGTTTCCACCATTGCGCAACAAGTTTGAGATTTAGGATGATAGCGGCGCTTTTTCAGACCACTTCCAAAAAAACGGGAAAAATAGCAAGACTACGCGACAACCGTTGACGTGAGGGTGGGAAAGGATTCGGGTGAATTGGGCAAGGGTGTGATTGGTGGATTTGAAAAGTACATACAGACAGCAGTACTCTCAACATAAATCAGATTTGAAATTTTGTAATCGTGTAGAATTTGTTTTCACGGAGGGAAATCGATTGAGGAAGGCGAACATGTCAGGCATGAATGGAGGAATGGCTTAGGAATCGAAATATTCGACGTTTTTACGATCAATAACGTGCACTGCAACCCAATATATTCCAGGGCTGTGGGAAGGATCGAAATTGATTATGTATAACCCGTATAACGTCAATACTTTCTTTAGGTAACATATCGGAAGGAAAGACGCCGTGAAAATAATCGCGCGTATATCGATTATGTTTTAGAATTCGGAAGATTTCATGAGTTTCCATGACTCCAAACTTCTACAGGCTAAACCCGATTCAAAGTAACTTCTCTATTATTATTTATTAAAATTTCAGAATCGTATTCCGCGTATGTTAGGACAGTTACAGCTTGAGGCAGAGCTGTCTTGAATTTACCATGCAAACGTAAATTTCCAACGAGGGACGCAGAAACGTGATCCTCGCTCACGGAACGATCGCGAGTGAGATTCCAAGCCATGATAAAATACCCTCGTTGAAACATTTCTATGGTTACTTGATTTACTGAATCACTGCAATGTAATCCCAAGGTGGAAAGCAGTTGACGATAAGCGGACGTGCATATTAATTTGAAAATATATCTCTTAATCCACTACCACACTGCTTCCTCTTCCCCCTCCTCTTCTTTGTTTCACCGATGTGTTTATTCCTCATGGTGCGATATCGACTGACTTGTTTTGATTTTCGTCTTTTAGATTTTTTTTAATTTACAGAAAGCTTTCTCTGTACCTGTTTACTATTTTTCTTTATCGCAATCATTTTCACATTCTTGCGAGACATCTTCGACCTCTTCGCGGCACGTAGACCATCTCCCACCATTCTCTCCATTTTATCCTCTGCTCTCCTTTTCAAGTTACTTCCTGCCTCGCGAAGACGCGCTTTTAATATTTCTTTTCCACGTTTCGAACCGATATCTGAAAGTGCACCAATTCCCGCTTTTACTGCTTCCTCGCCTACAGCTTTCAAACCGCTGGTGAAAAGAGGTCTCATATAAAGCCAAAGTCCACTAAAAATACTTCCCAATCCGTTACTTCTTTGTTTGTAAAAACTAGCGCGATATGTAGGACCGATTTGCCCCCTCTCTGATGCGAAATGAAGTATTTCACGTACCGATCCACTTCCGTGGACATCTTGATGTATACTAAACTGTATCCCACGTACTTACCTTTTTTAAAGTGCAGTATCAATAATGCGGGATCAACGCCAGAAACGAAGGAAATCGGTCGACCCATTTTGTCCGCGAGAAGTATCTCGTTTCTGTCGAATTCCCTTCGCTCGATGGGGAAATAGTACGGGGAGTGAAACATTTGATGTCTACCTTCTTTTTCTGTGTTAATGATTCTGAGGCACCTACTTAACTTATCTCCTATGACTTGTGGTTTTATCAGATCATTATACACAAAAATAATTCCGGCATATTCCACATAACTATTGTCGTTTTTTCCGATGGGTGAATACTCAGGCGTCAATGTTCTCCCTTCAATGTCGTTAGAAACGTAATTAGCATCGTTTTTTCTGATACTTGTTATTTCTACATCGTATTTAGATCGTCTATCTTCAGTTATGGATTCGCGAATTGTATTCAATAAAGTATTTAATGTGTAGTTAGGATTAGCCAACTTAACTTCATGATTGTCCAACGTTCGAATGGGCACCCCTTGGTTGATTGATGCATGTGCGGGAGGTAGACATATTTCCACCAAACCCACCTCCCACTCATAATTTTTGTCCAAGGATTTACGTTGAGGTAATTTTTTATGAAAATGGGCTATTGTTTTATCCGCATAATAGACACCAGAACTATCACTAAGGAGCGTGATGTAAAAATCATCCCTGATCATCGTCTATTGATTAATATTTTCACCGTAGAAGCCAGTATCCAACTGTTGAAATTGTCACCGTATCCTCTCCATTTTACAAAATATTCTAATTTATCACCTTTCCCCCTATGCTTCAGAATTTTATCTATTTTAAATTCTGTGCTTTTCGTTAATCCACTCCGTATTAACTCTTCCCCGTAGAACGACCCCTTTTTTTCCTCACCATTGAAATCTTCCAACTTGTACGTAGACACGTTTAAGGCTTGAGAAATGGATTTTATTTTGAATATTTCGGTGGAATAGTTGGGAGTGTAACCATTGGTAAATTGTAACTTTTCCTTGCTGACTCGAACATGATCTCCAACTGCAAATTTTCTCCCACTTCTTTTATGTACTCTTCTTTCCAATTGATGCTCAGCCACTGTGAATGCATTGGAGGTATTTACTTGCGAAGGAGCTATCCAAGTGCTAGAATGTACGCGATTGTTATAGCCTGTGAGGAGTTTAGGTAACACGTAAGCATAATTGAACGTATTGTATTTTACGAAGTATTTATACATTTTACTTTTCAACGTCCTGTTGAATCTTTCCACGATGGCAGCTTTAACATCCGGATTGTTAGTGGTGTAGAATTTTATTCCTCTCTTAGCAAGAAATTTTTTAAATTTAATATTAGCAAATTCAGTCCCCTTATCGCTTTGAATTTTTAAAGATTTCCGTTCGTTAAGAATTGATTGGAAAGCTCCAATTATATCTTCAGCTTTTTTATTTTTTTAAAGGTTTCGCCCAAGCGTGTCTTGAAAAAAGGTCAATTACTGTCAGGAGGTTTGATACCATCATTGTATTTTCTCAAATTCCTCATATCATTGAGGTCACACTGCCAAGTTTCATCAGTGTAGGATACGTCATAATAATTCCTAGAAAATATTTTTCTGATAGGCTTATGCAGTATGTACGCGTCCTGGGAATCTAACCATTTCTGAACATTTTCCTTCGAAAACTCTCTTCCCGAGGCCTTCCAATATAAGTCTAGGTGAAAAACAGGCTGGATGAGAAGGGTCGAAATAGATTTTACTCAGGGATGTTCCAACCACTGAAACTCGCTTTCCATCGCCTTTTTCTTTCTCCTTTTTTTCGAAGTTGAAGGAGAATACAATGCTCTTTTTATTACTCGTTTTCGGCTTCTTACCTCTTCTGATGGCATTTGTTTTAGAAATTTCTTCTCTTTTTTTCTAAGAGTTGAGAAAACTCGAATTTTCTTGGGGGTGTACGGCGTATTTTCCACCCGTTTTCTATTTCCTCTCCTCCGTGGTGGTGGTGATACTTCCCACGCGTCCATATATACTTCCATTTGTTCTCTTTTTAATGGATTATTTCTCGGCAGCCTCAATTCCTTCATTTCCACGTCCGTGTCGTATAATCTGTTTTCTTAAGTCTTCATCTCCATATCGCCCATATGTATTTCTTTTCCTTCTACTTGAAGCTGATGTTCTGGATCTTTTAATAACTCCTCTATCTTTTCTATTCCTTTTTCCCGAATCTTCTGCCATTGTTTTTCAAGTTTTAAGTTGGTAATAAATAATTTTTATCCTTTTTCAGCTAAATCGTTCTTTTTTCTGAGTTATCTGGATAACTATCTCTGTTAAACATTGGCAGTGGAATGGGTTCTTTACTTTTGGACACTTTTTCTAAATATGAATTCATTATATTCTTATAATATTGCACTTTTTGGGAATCAGGCAGGTCTTTCCGCTTCAAAATGTGTAATATTTCAATATCTAGTGGAGAGTTATCGCTTCTTATTTCCCCTTGATCTTACTGCTGATCTCATTACCTCCGTCGATGTTTAATATCTGTTTAGCACGCGGTATTAATTTAACCCGATTATTTTCTTTCGACACTTCATTGTCGGAAGAGGTGAGAACATTGATCAAATCGACTGGTAGTAAGATGTTGTCCTGCTTACTCTATGAAACAGTTTCTAAATATGCATCCAATATTCTTTTGTAGTTGTACCATTTCTCAGAATATACTAAGTCTTTTCGATGTAAAACATCATTCATTTCCTTGTCCAATTTCGATAATCGATCGTCTTAACTCTGTGATTTTTTTAAGGTATTAGGATCCACCAACCAAAGCTTTTGAAAACTCATTGTTTTATTTGATTAGTTTGCTATTTGATTAGACTCCCTTTCAATCCACAGAGCAATGAACCGAGAATAACAGGTAAAAATCCCCCACTCTGACAGAGTAGGAGCTTAGGCTTCTTTTACAATGAAGTCTTGCAACAACCTATCTTTCGGATTAATGTCTTATATCTGTCTAATTTCCCTTTATGATTCTCGCTTATATTATGATTTCCTTTTAATCCATTATTACAACATTCGCTCAATACCTTTATGAGATCTGAATTTCCTGATTCGATGATGGATTATTGTTCTTCAGCCGTTGCGTTCTTCAGCTTCCGTAAAAGGTGTTCGTTTCGTTTTAATCTTACTAATTTTTCTTTCAGAGTCTTTACACCTTTTAACCTTTCCGATTTTTTTTCATTATCTTTTTTAAATTTTTCATTTTTCCCCCCTCATTTTCTTTTCCTAGTTTTTGATACCCCAAGTCAAGCAAACCTTGAAAATTTCTTTTCCGGAGAAGCTGTATTGGGGCGTAAACCTAAGTGATCTCGTCGGGGAAAATGCAGGTTCTAAAACGTAATAAATGGTCTGTTTTCTGAACGAAGTACAAGAACAAATACGTAAAAGGTTTTGACATCACTTCAATATATATCTAGCTAAATTCTTTCGAATCCTCGGGATACACCTGTTTCGCTAAATGTTTGAATTGTGAGCGATCGCGGATATTCCCGACGCAAATGATGTATTTTTCGTTTAGGAATATCGTGCGAGAATAAGGTTTTTGATGGAAAACGTTTTTGGCAATGAGAATTACTGATATGTTCAAATAATGTGACCCTTTTGTAAATAATTCACTCACTTGGTTGTTATAACATTCATGCATTAAATCATCTATCACGTAGAGAATGGGTTCAATCTGTGGGTTATCAAAACTAGTAGGAAGACGTCTAGAATACCATTTAATCTTTAATATATTCCCATCTACTAATTTTCGTAAATTTTTGAGAAAATTCAAAACAAAATGAGTTTTCTCACTGTTAAATGGTCCTGCAATAATGCAGGTGAATGGATGCTTCCACATTAATGACATTATTTTTTGTTTATGCTTTGAAAGGAGAAGTAGAAATGATTCATGAATCTCCGAACATATTTTTTTTATCCTAATATATAATCAAGAAGTAGTACTTAATGATTAAACATTGAATTTTAATTCAAAGTTTATTATAGTTTGGACAGTTCATTTTCCATTCGTGAAACAAGACTCTTCAAGTCGTTTGGTTTGAGAGATAATTTTAATGGATATTTATTAGGACACGGTAATCCAAATATTCGGAAATCATTTTTACCTGCTCTCACTAATATATTATTATATTCATTATATTCATACACATTATTTTCACGGAAGAAGTATAGTATACCATTCGTATACCTGAATACTGAATGTAAGCCTGAAGGGATCTGTGGAAATCTTTTCATGAGTCGAGCCTGATCTTTAGGCCTAAAACGGCATTAATCCATTTCCAAGACAAATTCATCGCTATGAAATATCAATGTAAGACCTAAATATGTATTAACTATAGCCTGAACTCTAGCATTTCTAGGTAAACCAACAGGCATGACGTTGACAGAATATCCTTCCACTAATTGCATGCTTGGATAAATTACCATGTAAATCATATTATTGATGAATATCACGATTTCTCCACTGGGTCGACGGTAAATGGTATTGAACCCGTTGAAATGATTTTCAGCTAAGAGTGTAAGTCAATCATTAATGTGATGAGGTCCGGCAACATCTCGTTTCTCCATATTTTCCATGTCCATATACCAAAACCATTTTCCATGGAAAATATACATCAAATAATATATAATGAGGAATTTGTCGACACTTTCTATTTCACACAACTCTGTTGGGTGGAATGGTTCATCGTTTCTCCCATCGTCCTTTCCCCTATCTTCGCCACTTTTTTCCGTAGGAATTTCCCTGTTCTTATCTTCAGGAAGAATGCCATAGAGGTATTGTATCATTCGTATATCATCCTCATGTAATGTAAGTCGATATTTATAATGGTTATAATAAGCAACCATGAGTGCGTTTTTATCATTGGAATGTGAAATTCCTAGCGTGTGTCCAATTTCATGTAAGAGTACTGAAAACAGACTTATTTGTTTATCGGGGAATTCTACTTGACCCATTCCTTAATACCATTTTTCATCTTGATCAATGTGTATTTCTAGCGGTACATCACGTTCAGTCGGATATTAAGCATGTGCAAATTTACCACCCAACCATCCAAAGAAGAAAGGCAATATTTCCTTCGGAGATAATTCTTATGATTATACCTCGTATTCATTATGAAAATTTCCGTATTGTATGAATCATGTTCAAATTCTAAATTTGTCACCTGACTCCATATTTTGAATGCTTTTTTCGCCAATTCTAAATAAGTTTTATTTACCAGACCGCAGTGCCATTTCACGACATCTATTTTCCATTTGTAATGAGATAGTGAAAATCCGGAATCATCGATTACTCCACATCAAGGTGTATTGGTGAAATTGATAGTCTCCTCATTTAACCCACCATCTTGAGTAATATTGTAATATCCCTGGAAAATTTTAAGAGCTTCTTCAAAAGCAATTCAATCAACACTTGTAAGGTCGTTTTCACTCACGTTAATGTATCCATACTGTCGTAGATAATCTGCAACGCATGAGGTTTGATTACTGTTTTCAGCAGAAACAGCTGGTTCAAAACTCAGCTCAGGAAAGAGCAGAAATAATGCTAAAGCAATCAATGCTCCGTCACGTATCAACAATGCCACGATTAAAAGATTAATGAGCTATTTCCACTGACTTGTTGAATTTATACCTGTTTTCAATATCATTTTACGTAAACAAGTGAATGCTTTATCATATGTAAGTGTTAAAGAATTTTTTCTAATTTTAAAATGCCCCCACACAAGTGTGTTAATCCCATCTTCGCAAATATAACGTTTACCTTCATCAGCACTTAACGCAACTTTATTTATTTCAAAGGTAAAGAGATGGTGCTTTGCTGATCTTATAACGTACATCCGTCGATAAGCAATGGAATTTTCAAGTAAGCAACGTTCGAAGTCCTAAAAATTTAATGATTTTCAAATAACGGACTTTGCACTCAGTAGGAATACCGTTTGCTTATTAACCCAATAAAGTGCGTTATTATAGCTCCATCATTTTCATCTTTTATTTTACAAACTACTTCTTATTAACGTTTGAAAAGCAAATATGTTCCAACCGGTAACCAGACGTATCATACCAATCTAAGTCTTCCTTCTTATCCTCGTATGTATCACCTGTCTCCACGTCAACGATCATTCCATCAGTGTCTATTTAATTGAGAGATATTCTATAACCATACTTCAACTTAAGGTGTCCATTTAAAGTCATATATTAATCTTTTACTTAAGTCCTAAACAGCCTGACCTACATATCTCGGCTTATCCGTTCTTATTTGAGATTTCCGACTATGTACAGCTACTAAGTTCTCCGAGAAGATTGTTCAATCTAAAAATTTTGAGTTGAAAATTTATTTATTTCACTTGTTTACGTAAAATGATATTGAAAACAGGTATAAATTCAACAAGTCAGTGGAAATAGCTCATTAATCTTTTAATCGTGGCATTGTTGATGTTGATGTTTAGTACATATCAGTATAAAACAAAACGACATAATTTTTTGTTTTTGTGTAGGACACATGTACGAATGCTCTTGATTCGGTAAACAATTTTGATATTTAGGGAGAATGGTTTCAAAATCTGCTAAAATTATTGCAGGTACACGCAGTGCATGACCTACATTTTTTTAATTTTAACCATATGTTTCACTATTCGGTATGATTATTTTAGGACTGTGCGTCATACAACCCGAACGATGGATATCTAATTTATTTTTCTTTGAGAAATGGCAAAAAAATCGTTTACAATTGTATATACCATTCTTATGTTTTGTGATTTGAGAATGAACTAGTTTATTGAAATTTCTAATCCAGCAATAATGCGACACATTATTCCTAACAATATAAAGTAAATCTATATGACCAGTTATTTCTTGATCAACCACTTTAAGAGGATACACGTAATTATTTTCATCTAGAGCGAAAACATTTATCGATATATTATTTTCCTTTTCAAATTTATGAATATCGGATACGATTACTGGATAACAAATGCAGTCTCAACTGTATCCAACTTTAAAATTATGATTTTTTAATGTATTTTGTTACTCTTGTTGGGTTGGTTTCGATATTTTTCGACCAAATTGCATATATTAAAACAAAAATTTTCATTTTTTTAAACATTTATCACAGATATTTTACATTTAATCCGTTTCGGGAGTTCGAGAAATGTGGATCCTCCTGAAGGTTGATATCTATTTATTCTCAATTCCATTCCTAAAATTTCCGATAAAATCTATCCTGAATCTTTTGTCTGATGCTTTGATTTCTGTTTTAACAATTTAGCAAAAAAATTCTAAAATTTGATTTTTATGATTCACATGTAAGTGTCTTTCGTTTACCGTCTTAAACCGTCCTTCGTCTGATTCCTCAGCGTTGACAAACTTACACTTTAGTAATAAGTTAATTATTAATGGATAATTGTCTTGCTGCTCCCTTTTTATCGAATAGTAAATTTTAGGCACTGGATTAAAAAGTAATTACATCACTAACTTCTTTGGATCCACTCACCCAATATGTTTTATGTCACTTGCGTACGGTTGACTGAATTTAAACTATGGGACGTGTAGCATCAGCGAGCTGAGATAAAAGATGTCTCCGATGAACTTTACTTCCTTCATGAAATGCTGTTTCTATAATACGTGTAACACACATCGCATAAAACTTCACACGTAGCACCACCACTGAGTTGAGCTGAAAGATGTCTCCGATCCATTCGAACTCACAGAATTACTAAGAAGAACTGAGAATGCTGCGACTTATTTCAACGCTATTTTATCCTTGCCACTACCCCTACTCTCACTTCTATTTCTTAACACTAGCAACGTCTTCGCAATGAAAGTGACCTCCTTCGCCTACCATTCACTTAAGAAAGTAAAAAGTGACACTTATCTATTTATCACGAGTCTACTCTCACGTCGGCTGGGGAAATGGAGATTTCTCAAGTCACAAGAAACACAAATATTCACTTTATATTGATTTTTATTATTTTTTTATAAATTTTTAAATCCTGTTTTAACATTTTTTAGCTTAGGATCAGAAGCCTGAAAATATACAGAAAAAACATCACTGTTAGTCCATGATCAATTATATTAATATTACTAAAAAACAATATTCCTTGCTGCATAACCTCTAATCGTCAATGATGACGAGCCTTGCCCCATTCCACACTAGGTCAAACTTCTTAGGGCTTAAGTTATACTCTTAAATATCATCGTCACCTTATTTTTCATATAACGTTTAGGGAGACTAATTCTCCCCGATGCATCCGGCCCCGCAATCCTTCCGTTGATTGCGGGACCGTAAACAGTATTGATCTTCTGTATGTTTAGAATTTTATATTTAACATTTATTATTAAATCCTCCTTTTTTAAGAAAGGAGGATTAGCCTCGTTTACTTTGTTTTAGGTTAAATCTTAATTTTTCCATTTTAAAAGAAATTAATAGTTGTCAAAATATCGTACAGCAAAAGAAATCAATCATAAGCAGAATTAATAGAAAGTGAATTAATACGTACTCCTTATTTCTTCTTCTTACGTCTCGTTGTCTGAAGTGATGCGAGCGATAGGAATTGACGAAGTATATATACACGTCCTACCCCTCCGTCACGTGGGATGGATACGTCTTGCTCGCACCCCCTCAACGCTTCGAGACGGTGGAGGATGGATCACGCGGTTCGGGAGTATCTCCCTCCACACACTCACTTACGTCAGCCGCGATGAGAGCAAGGTGACCTCCGCGGCGTCGTCAGGTATGATTTCGATGGGGAAAGCATTGCAGTTGGAATTCTCCGCCAATGTCACCTCCTCGGCGAGGATAATGGGATCGGAAGTTTCTCTTGCGTCAGCGGCGCCGAGGCGGATGCACGTTGCATGTCGTCTCTTGCAGGCATCCCCCTCCCGACCTCGGGCACTCGGCGCGGAGGGGGAGCACGGCTCACGAGGCTTGGGAATGTATCTCTCTTGCATATGTACCCCCAGCAACGCAAGGCGCGGAGAGAGTGAGAGTGATGTATGACCACTGACGTCTTGCAACAGCCGCATGCTCAGCGCTCAGGATAAGAGGAATGATGAAGTTGGTTTTTTCCACACGGGTGGGGTGGAGTCATGCACTATGGTGGAGGTATTGCATCAGCCGCTTGAGAGAGAGGAATAACGCAGTTGACTTTTTTCTCTGGGTGAGGCGAAGTGACACACAATGATGAATACGTTGCATCAGCCACGGTCTCGGTGAAGGAAAGCAAACTTTGAAAGCAATCGAACTTTCGAGAACTTCGAAAAACTATTCGCAATTTCACATTTTCCATGATTGAACGTATAAGTCGATTGATTTTTCCTAATAATTAAATATAATTTGAATCCGATAGAATTTTAAAAATTGAATAGAATGCTGATCGATTAAATACCAAGCGACAATCGACTGTTTTTTACTTCATATTTGCTCATGGAATAACGAATGTCTCCTTCAGTTATTATACATGCAAACCCGAACATCCCTGGTGCTTCATTTAGAATTTCACTCGCTTTTTCCAAATTGTCAGTTTGCCCGTGAATTGTTCACGCTGCGATTTCTCGTAATTCATCTTCCTCAATATTTTTTACGTCTCCTTACACATTCTCGGGAATCAAATCGTTATCGTCGTCTGTTTGAAATTTACTCGAAATATTTTAAGAGTAAACTGGGTGATCTAGTGGAAGCATCTGGATAATGATTAATACCACAGCAATACTCTAGGTGAACTAAGGACTGGTGGGATGTTTGAGACGCATTACAATTGCATTCTGATGTATCAAGGGGAAGGAGGAGAAGGAATTGGGGGAGGATAAAGAACGCATACATAGCACTTGCTTTCCTCTTTCCACGTTAAGACATTTTATGAGTGTTAGGGAGAGAGAAGATATAAGTGAATAAGTTACACAAGTGTCTGTATTATAGAATCGATAACAATTTGAAAATGTCGAATTATAATAGTGCATGTGCGTCTAAGTTTTTGAGTTCATCTTCAACTGCTATATGAATTGTGCAAAGCTTGCAAATAATGTGTATTCAAAAAGTTTAAAATTTTAGCAACGATAACGATTGATGTGAAGAACTATACAACATCGCCGACTTTTTACGAGAATATTTTACCCATCTATGCAAGTGTCTTGTGCGAATGAAACAGTGAACCAACGAGCAGTCTACGATCACTTCTAGAATTCTCACATTTAATGCAACCAGGATAACATCATCCAAACGTGCAATTTCGAAAGTGGTTCTCTCATGAGGATTTCTTTAACCTACAAGAAATCCAATATATGAACTGGGCGATCATCGCAGGTATCCGAGGTATATACCTATATCAATTATACCTTAAATACTGGCAGCATAAGCCAATGTGCGATTTAAAAAACCAGTGATGTAAAAACCAGATATGTGTAACCAGTGTTTTTGGATATTTATAAACAAATGTGAAGGATCCGATGAACTGAGGAAAAGATGTTCCGATCATAGTTTTCGCCGAATTGAAAAATACGTCATATTGCGTGATTCAGTTTCCGAAATTCAAAACATGAACCATTGCTGTTGTAAATATTCCTTAAAACCATTATTTACGATTCATCAAACGGACTTTTGCACGACATTGTGTGGTCAACCTGTAATTAATGTTTTCGAAGAAAAACTGATTCATTACGAATGTAAAAATTTCGATTTTGAATTATATTTGGATAAAATACGAGAAAACAATTGAAAGAGAAAACAGTTAGAAGAATAAGGGCATATCTGGATGATAGCATTGCTGGTATAATAAACATATTTTTTTTCAAATATGTGTTTTATTTATGACTTTATCCATGTGATAGGAGAGTGGTGAGGTGGGAAGAAAAGGGGGGAAAGGGAGGAGAGAGAAAACGTGGAATGTTTAATAACTTCTTTTTTCCAATCTAGGTTTGCGTATTTGCATCACATAAGCTCTTTTTCTCTTTTGTATTGATTATTAACGTTTTTTCCATATCTTTTCGCATAAAAATGTCAAAGGAGTCTCGAGTAATTTAAGAATTTTCGAAGAAGATATCGTTTTCTTTGTCAAAGTAATGAATCGCATTATAGTCATCACACGTTTGGGTATAGTTATGCATTGTATGGTAAAACAAAAAATGAGTGCTTTTTATTATTCTATAACAGTATTGTTGCGGTTCGTATCGGTAAATCACAAAAATGAGGAATGAATCAAAATGTGATTCCTCCAAATCTCCAGTTATGGGCCATATAAACCCAAAGATAGTCGATTAAACCTCTTCTAATGCTTTGCATCTTTATTTTAATGCTTCCATTATTCGCACTCCTGGGAACTTCTTTAGAATTGCTCGCTCCATTTGAATGTTAATAATTATTGCGCTTAGTATCTTTTAGCTGAAAGGATGATATCTTATGTGCTTGCCTTCCAACAAAGTGGGGAGATTCATTGAGAGAATGTAGTTTTCTGCGCAAGCTTGAGAGCACGATTTGAACATTCACATTGCCGGTTAGCCAATTATAGCATCAGAGAGATAAACAAGGAGCTTGCCTCACAAAACTTCTGAGTGGTAGTTACGTAAAGCTAGGGAGAGGAGGAAAGATGTAGGGAAGGATGATAACTTCTTCGCCGTCGCAGTCACGTGGAAGTGGTTTGAGGAGGATCTCCAATAAATGCTCGCCTCGAGCGTACATAAGTGATTATTTCATCCCGCTATGCATACCATCGTAAGATTTGTACGTGAAAGAGAAATCGGAAAATTAATATTGAAAAGGCAAGTTTCCAGACAAAACAACGTACAGTCGTCGAGTAAAGAGGTCCTCAAGCAGCATCGGCAGTCTTTCGCAGAGGAGACCTCGGGTGAGATAAGGAAGGCAAAAGAGAGTATTTGGGAACCCTCAGCCAAGAAGAGGAAGCTGTTGAAACTGAGGAGCGAATTGGATGAGTTATGCAGGTATCTTGAAGAAAATTTTTTTGAGGATGAAGACAGATCAGAAAGACTTTCATCATTCAGTAATGAATTAGAGGAACTGTTTGAAATTATATTTCCGCCAGATGTCAATGTACACGCCGGTATAAACTTTGCTACTGATTGAATTGTATAAGATTTGCTGTTGATTGTGAGTAGATGTTGACGGTTGGGTTTTTTGAACATAAATGAGAGTACTGAGAATTAAAAGATATGGGTGGTGTGAATTTTCATCAGAGATCATTTCACCTCGCGATGGATAACATCGTAGCATTTGTACGTGGGAGAGAAATTGGAAGAGCTAAGAAAAAAATGAAAGAGACTTGGCTGAAAGAACGAATGTTAGATCCCATTGTAAATAAAGATGCATCTTGCAGCATGTCTCACCAGTCGACAAAATACCAATACATCAACATCATCAGAACCACCGAAAGTGGGAGCGAAATGGTCCTTTCTGGATTTTATCTCTTACCAGAATTCACTGACAATTTTGAACTTTTAGCAGGTAAAAATATAGGGACTTACAGAAGAAAAGAATTGATAAACTATTATGTCATGAACAAATGCCTGATTCCGATTAATAAACATTACTGAAAATCATATATATCCTCAATTTTTGTATACATTGTGTATTCATAGCTTGGAAATTTAAAAAAACGCTCTGAAAAACATCACTACGACATGTATCCTTTCACGATTCAACCCCCACCCCACTCCTCCTCCCATTTGCTCCCGACCCGCACCCGCCCCGCAACCGCAACGACGTCAGAGACCGGAAAAGCGGAGATCCAGGGGAAATCCAAGATGGCGGTGAGGAAACAAGATAGCGGCGGGCGCAACCTGAGTTAGAAGCCTCAAAATGCCACTACTAAGGTGGTGTCAGGAGGTGACTTGTTGGTAGGATAAAGATAACACCACATTTGTAAATATTATGTTTACAAGATATTTTTTTGATTCATTTATGAATTAAATTGCATTTTAGGAGACTCTGGATTTTCTCAAGAACCATGACTAATGGCTCCATTCCACAACCCAAATGAAGGCAGTCCAGAGGGCCGATATAATACACAACAGAGCAACGAGAGATGCATTAGAGAGATGCATTGGGGTCCTGAAGGAATAGGAGAGAAGTTTTTCGTACAAGACCGTACCCTACACTATACCTTAGAGAAAGCTGGTTGGTTTGACATTATATTAGATTTCATAAAGACAGGTGGCCCACATATATTTAAAATACTCTGTTAAATATTGATTTTAGGAAGGATAATAAATGCTTGTGCAGTTCTGCATTATATGGCTCTATACTACAGGGTACCTCTTCCGCAAATTTATCTAGATGAAAAGGAAATAAACGATTTGAATATGTATGATGTAATCCCTGCGGACGATGGAAATCGAATTAGAGAAAGATTAGTCACCCATCATTTTCGGTGACAGTGAATAGTGATATTTTTTTCAATTCTTTAAAAGATTTTAAGTGTTCAATGTGTCTCTCGTTCCGTCCGCAATTGGGCGGAATTCGAGTGAGCTATTGATAGGCTGGACATTTCATACTTATTACGGAAAGAAAAGTGGACTGTATGAAACAGAAAAAAAACAGATAATTAGATAATGGGCCTGCAGGAGAGCACTGAGTGACTTACCCCTGGCTTCCAGGCTAGCAGCTCCCCCGTCAGACGTCTGGATGATAATGGTGATACCTTTTTGACGGTTTGTCTGTGAGTGAGGCCGGGTTCGTCGCCTCATGGTCCCAGGAAAGCAATACATAACAACGAAATATTCCGACAGGTGTCGGGATAAGGGTCAAGTCCCTCACTGCCCTCTTTAGGCCAAAAAGTAAAATAGACTTAGGGCGCGAAAACCAAACATTACCGCCCACCAAAATTTGGTAATCAAATTTTAATTTAAATTTCAAATAATAATACTTCGAACTTCTTATCCTGGGAAGAGGCAAGCGCAATGCAAAGCAAAAAAAGCGATATCTGCAAAACATAGACAAGAAAGAAAAAAACTCTTCACGAGATTGAACTAAAACCTTTAACCTTTGATGGGTAGCTCTATGGGTGTTAGTGACAATAGATATGTTAAAAAAGAGTAAAGGATTCCGAGCATCTTCACTTTGGAGGGGGCGGTCAACAAAGACTTAAAAAACGAAGGATAGGATGCCCACGGAAAAGGAAAAAAAAAGAGCTACCCTACTTAAGAAAATAAAAATAACTGAGATATTCCTAGCTAATTGACTAGGAATCGATTGGTAACTTTACCAATTCAGCGACAGGTCGAGTTAGCTTACCGTGTGCATGGCGAACATTGACAACACGGATGCGACCATCTCGACCTGGAAATATTTCGGTAATCCTTCCTAATCTCCACTGTTGAGGAGTCTTATCGCTCCTGATCAAAACTAAATCTCCAATGGCTAGCCTTTGCTGTTCCGTAAACCATTTGGAGCGCATTTGCAAAGTGTGTAAATACTCCTTGGTTCATCTTTTCCAGAAATGCTGGGCTATTTGTCTGATGAGTTGCCATCGAGACAGTCTGCTACATTTTATGTCAGTTATTGGAGACTCTGGCGCGCTAAGTAGTGGTGCACCGATTAAAAAATGCCCGGGAGTTAACGCGTGCAAATCATTTGGATCGGACGAGAGTGGAGTCAGTGGCCGTGAATTGAGAGTAGCTTCAACTCTGGTAAAAACAGTAGACAGCTCCTCAAATGTCAAGGATCGTTCCCCTATTATCCTCTTTAGAATATTCTTGGCACTCTTCTAAGGGATTCTTTGATATAGAAAGGACCACCAAAGTCCACACCCGTATGATAAAATGGGCGACTTGGCCGTACTCTTGAGGGTGGAAGATCACCCATTAACGGACATGTTGGGGTTGCTCTCAATTTAAAACAAATAGCGCATTTATAAATGCGCGTTCTAATTGCCTGTTTGGCCGATACAATCCAAAACTTTCGCGAGAGCAAATTTAAAAGAGTGCCAGAGCCTGCGTGGTTATACGTTCTATGATAATAATCTATGATTAGATTAGTCAAAGTAGCATTTTTAGGAAGCAGTAATGGATGTTTATTCTCATAATCCAAAGAAGAACGAGTTAATCTCCCGCCCACCCTGATACAACTGCGGGGGTCTAGAAATGGTGTTAATCTCTGGAGTGCAGTGGAACAATGCAATCCTAGTTTGAGATTTTTTATGTCTTTCTTGTAGAAAAACATTTGGGTTGCGCGAACACACACAATTAATGATTCAGAAAGCTCTGATAAACTCAATATTCCTGTATGACCCCGTTTACGCATTGGATGAACATAATCAATAAACCTTATACAATAAGCAATTACTCTCTGGAGCCTTGGTAAAGAAGAGAACCTATCGATGAAAGATAGATCCACATGCGTCGTCGTATGGATCGTGAAAACTGGGACATGGGATTTTGATTCTGGGAGTTCATCGACATTGATATGATTTGGATTACTAATTTCCCATTGATCATACGGATAAGAGATCCATGAGGGACCGTTCCACCACAAAACTTGTTCTATTAGCTGTGAGGGCAATAGTCCGCGACTTGCACAATCCGCGGGGTTACATTTGGTAGAAATATGATTCCACGTTATTATAACTGGAGAATCGATAATACGCTGCACTCTATGGCACACAAATGTTTTCAAAAGATATTGAGGTGTTTTAAGCCAAGATAATACGACGTTAGAATCACTCCATGCATAGACTGAGGATATGGTGATACATTTTGATAACGATTCAAAGACAACCTCAATTAAACCCGATAACAATACAGCGCCAAGGAGTTCCAAACGTGGAATAGAGACTGTTTTAATTGGGGCTACCCTTGTTTTAGCCATGAGTAAGGATACTTGACCTTGCTTGTTGAGTTCCCCACTCCTCAAATACACGACTGCTGCATATCCTTTCTCCGAGGCATCACAAAATCCCAACAAATTAAACTTTCCATTCAAATCACCTGATGAATTTTCAGCTACAATTCTTTTTAATTTAATTTTTGACAAAGATGGAAGCTGACTGATAAAAATTCCCCAATCGTGAAGCAAATTATGTGGTGCAGGATCATCCCAGCCTAGATTAAGTTTCCACAATTCTTGCATTAAACACTTGACCCAGAAAATTGCAGGGGATATCCATCCAAGAGGATCAAACAATTTTGCGATAGTTGAAAGGATACCTCTCTTGGTAGAAGAGGACTTCAAAACATTGATATGGTACGAAAAAGTGTCCGAAGTAGGTTCCCAGTGAATTCCTAATACCTTCACCATGTGGTCACCATCTTGCCTGAAATATACATCAGATTGGCAGAGGTCAATAGGCAAGTTTTCTAACACTTTGGGAATGTTTGATGACCATTTTCTGAGTTGAAACCCACCGGACTGCAATAGCGCTTGCAGCTCTTTAATTAATTCAGTAGCTGCTGATTCACTTGAAGCCCCCGTCAACAGATCATCCACAAAGAAATCTTGTGATAGAACAGAACACGCTTGCGGAAAATTCTCAACTTCATCTTTAGATAATTGTTTCAGTGTACGAATTGCAAGATAAGGGGATGAAGTGAGCCCATAGGTAACTGTGTTTAGTTCATACTCCTGAAAGGATTCGTTATCAGATGATCGCCAAATAATATGTAGATAAATTCTGTCCTGAGGCAGTAGGTGAATCATCCTATACATTTTGCAGATATCCGCCACAAGTGCTACTGAGTGTAAGCGAAATCTTATATTCAAATCTGAAATATCTTGCTGTAATTTAGGGCCCTTTAAAAGAAAGTCATTCAATGATTTGCCGGAGCTAGTATTGGATGACCCATCAAACACTACTCGAACTTTAGTCGTGCTGCTAAAAGGTTTCATCACCGCATGATGCGGTATGTAACATTTCCCCGATCCCCATTCAGCAGGTGACAAATGTCCAAGATCTAAATACTCCTTCAAGAAGGCTGTGCACTCAGCATTAAGTTCAGAATTCCTGTTTAATTTACAATCTAAATTTGTAAATCTTTTGATAGCTTGCATTTGGGAACCACTCACAGACAATGCTAGGTTCTTGTCTTTTAATAGCAAAGGCACTACGTAACTCCCATTGGGATTTCGATAATGCAAGGTTTTGAATTGTTCCTCAGCAACTTTATCTTCAGGGGAGATACTTTCAATGCTAGGCAATTCCTCAATGTTCCAAAAATTTTGTATGGAAGAATTCAAATCATTTTCAACTGACGTAAAACAAGTGGTGAGTGTTCCTAATTTAATGTTTGAAACATGGTTCGATACTCTCGGTGCCATGGGGCCCAAAATGATGTATCCAAAAATTGAAGGCCATGCACTAGGAAGACCCTCTTGACGAATTATAGAACCTTCAGTCATAACTTCAGAGTATAAATCTGCTCCAAGCAAGAAATCAATTTGCCCTGGCCTGAAAAAGTTAGGATCTGCTAGATCCAATGACGAAAATTTTTCACGAACTGAACCGGATATAGTAAAGGACGGCTGACAAGAAGTAATTTTAGGAATTACGATCGCAGACACGTGAATTTCCGTGTCATTATTACGCGGTCTCATCGTAAATGAGGTGATACCATGGGTGGTGCACACAGGAGTACCTGATAATCCTAGACAATGCACGCTCATTTTTCTCCTAAGCAGCCCTATTCTTTGCTGACAATCAGTTGTCACGAAACTAGCTTGTGACGCTGAGTCAATTATCATTCGAATGGGTTAAACGGTTCCGTATCGTGTTTGAACGAGTGCAACAGCGGTGCCTAAGAGAACTGCGGTCGGCTGAGCATGCGAATTAGTCATGCAAGACATCGAATTCACAACTGAATTATTTGTCGCGGAAGAGAGTTGAGCCTCATCAGAAAACTCTCTGGAAGTGTGTGCGTGCTTCGTTACTTCACTGCCTTCATATGACTTCGAATTTGAACCTTGCATCGGATTGTCTTTTGTGCATAAAAAAATGATACCGAGAAGAGCAGTGCCTACATTTGTACTTAGACGCACACTCTGCTGATTTGTGAACACCGGCTAAACAATTGAAACATATGCCCTTGGATTTAATGAAGTCCCTTCTTTTCGATACACTTAAAGAATTGAATTGTGGGCATTGATAGAGCCTATGATGTGAATCACACATTTGGCATTTTATTCTTCGCTCACGATCCGGTTGAGATGTTGAGATTAATGTTGTTTTCTGAGACATTCCCTTTGTCCAAGTAGAACTCTTTAACACATCAAATTTAATTTGCTTGCAACCAGATGTTCTCAGAATGTTAACATATTTGCGTCCGAACTCTAACAGGTGTGATATCGAGGGGAAATCAATGCCATGATTTTCCATTTCAAACTGTTTTTTCACTGATTTGTCAAGAGCTTTTGCCGCTACATAAAACAAAACAAACTCAGACAAAGTCGGAATTTTCATCGCGTTTAGCGCATTCACATTTTCCGAAAAGACATCAAAAAAGTTTTGCAAAGCGTCAACTGAATCACTATGAACACGCATAGTGAAGAGTTTATCCAAATAGTTAAAAGCAAGCAATCTTTTATTTTCATATTGCTGGACTAGTGTCCGCCAAGCAATCACATAATTGTCTGAAATTATAGGAAGACTTGAAACTAAAGCTAACGCCTGGCCCTTGAGACTAGATAAAAGATAATGATACTTCTCTATATCACTTAGACTTTCGTTTGAGTCAATCAAACTCGTAAATACATCGAAAAATTTTTTAAAATTTGCCAGGTTCCCATCAAAACACGGAATACTAATATTCGGTAGGCGGAGAGAAGGAGGTGCCGTATATTGGCCTTCACGAGAGGTTGCAGGCGTCACCTTTACCACTCGACTCGCAACCGCGTTGATTTTATAGTACTGGCATTCAACTCGTTCCTCGATATCAACTTCAGATGCCTCCACGTCTAAATTTAAGTCGAATGCTAACTCGCGAAACTCGTTAGTTAGACCAAGAAAAGATTTATAATCATCTTGCAAAGATGAAAATCTACTTAGGAATATAGATAACTCTTCCTCTTATTCTAGATTGTTATTTGGGGGAGCCTTCGTCAGGAGCTCGGGCACCTAGACCTTTAGTGGTCCTTTGTGCCTACCCCATTTTAACCTGCCTGCCACATGCAGACAGGGGACAAGAGCGTCACGGTGAAGGTATGAATGGTCACCCATCCAACCCTCGTCCGGGCCCAACATTGCTTAACTTCAGTGATCTTACGGGAACTGGTGTTTCAATGAGGCTAGGCCCTTGCCCATTCCTCTTCTTCTAAGTCTTTAGATGAAATTTTGAACAGCCGCTCGATCGTTCTAACTACGACATCGCGTCTTTGATTCAAGATATTAAACTGCCGTCTCAACGTACGATTAGATCGGGAGTCAGTCGTTTGCCTTTCGTCATCTGAAGTCATGTTAAACACAAGTAACAAGAAAAACGAACTTGCCTTTCCCAAGATAAGTCTCTCACAAGATAATTAATATCCGGCCCGAAGGACCAAAAAAAATATGTCTCTCGTTCCGTCCGCAATTGGGCGGAATTCGAGTGAGCTATTGATAGGCTGGACATTTCATACTTATTACGGAAAGAAAAGTGGACTGTATGAAACAGAAAAAAAACAGATAATTAGATAATGGGCTGACTGAGTGACTTACCCCTGGCTTCCAGGCTAGCAGCTCCCCCGTCAGACGTCTGGATGATAATGGTGATACCTTTTCGACGGTTTGTCTGTGGGTGAGGCCGGGTTCGTCGCCTCATGGTCCCAGGAAAGCAATACATAACAACGAAATATTCCGACAGGTGTCGGGATAAGGGGCAAGTCCCTTACTGCCCTCTTTAGGCCAAAAAGTAAAATAGACTTAGGGCGCGAAAACCAAACACAATGCATATGTTTCATTGTAATTATTTGTATGCTTATGTGGTTCTTTTTTGGCTATTTATTAGAAATTTCATTATTATATCAATTTTATGTTGCATATTCTTGCATTTATTTTTTGGGTTATAACTGAGAATTAGTTTCTTTGTTCTAACAAGTTAGTTTTTTATAATGTTGTATATATGTTCTGTGAATGGCATTTTCAATTTCTGTTTTGCAATCATATGATTAATATCTATGTTTTTGAGTTTTGTTTTGTAAATGCCTTTCAAAATTGTCACTGCTAACATGTAATTAATGTTAATCGTCTAACTTTGCTACTGTTGTCAGTGCATTTAATATTCCTATTAATTTTTAAACTTTATATTTGAAGAATAAGTTTTTTTAATGTGTAATAACTAGATGGGAAAGTGTGAGGAGTGAGATGGTGATGAAAATCTTTGTGTTGGATGCTGTATTTTTGGTGTCATATTTGTATTGGTGTATATTTGGTGTATATTTGAATGAAAAGTGCTTCGTTGGCTATCATATGAAGGACATCAGTAAAGTCTGTCTCCTTATATATCTCTATCTGCATGTTTGTGCAAACGGTATTATGGTGACTCTTGAAAATATTTACAATCCTGCCAAATTCTCAGCTCTGCCTCGTAACAGTTCTTTGAAAATCAATTAATGAAACAAAGGAAAAACACCTGTATTTCGCACAGTATTGTAAAAAATATTTGCTGGAAAAAAAACCATGCTTGAAATAAATGTTTGCAAATCCCTGATAAATTTTCATGATGATGAGTATGTTACTTTGTGGGATTTGAAAACATAGATAAACCACGATTTTTGGACCTAAAAGATATGCAATATGGATGTAAATCTGCACTCAATTGGTACTTACAATGTTAATGTGCTTAAGAAATCCTCAAAGTGGAAAATATTTTTCCCCAGAGTGACTCAAACATTGCACATTAGCATGCTCTTAACTGTGCATAAAATAACATACAAAGTAGGCGACATTCATGTTGCCTAGTGTCAAGATTTTTTCGCCCAGTGACAGTACTTAGTGCTGGCAAAAAAGTAAACAACTCAAGTTCTACTTGTGTTAAACTGAAGTCAGGAAGCGTTAAACGCCGAGTACACTGGTGAAAGGTAATCGTAGCAGCAGTTAAGTGGACATTTTACAGCCAGAGAGCAAAAAATAACATTTTTGCTAAGTTTATTGGGGTTTCGGGTGGTGGAAGGGGTTCAAGCAGTTTCAGTGTCGCCCTGTAAAAATTCCTTAATAGCTGCTCTAGTCCTCAATATGCCACCAACCAGCATTTTTAATCACATGTATTAATTTCGTTGAAGAAAAGCCCCATCAAAGTCACAGAAATGTATGTTTTTGTTACAAGTTCACTCTGTTATTCATATTACAGTGCTGAGATTTACCTTTAGAGGCTCAGTGCATATTTTTGCTTTTCGAAGAGGCTGGTTTAACACCTAACAATCTCACCCACTTGATTTGTTCTAAGAATAGCATACTAATGCATTTTTATTTCTCCTTTGTCTTCAAATTACTAAGCTGCTAAAACCATGCTTTGAACTTCAGCCATGGCCACTTGTAGAAAAGTCATTTTTATGAACTGGCATTATGAACCCACCTGAATACTATGAATAAAAAATTGAAAAGAAACAAAGCCACGGCTAATTTTGACTTGTCGCTTTTATGGAAGGAAAAGTAGTATTCCAATAATACACGTTCAAAAATTCTTCCAGTGGATATAAAATTGTTATATCTTGAGAAAGAACCAGTCATTGAATCACTTTCACGATATAGAAGAATAATCTCACACTTGGTCCAATACCTGATCCAGGATTGATAGATGCATTGGGATACAGTCATTTATTTACACTCTCCAGGTAGGGAAAACCAACAAAATATATTCAAGAAGGCTTTAAGTTGTTGTATGATGCCACATTTGTTGTTCGAATACATAAAAAGGAACATAAAATAGGGAAAGTATGTTGTATATGCAAAGACCAATTTGTGATGACTACACACATAAAATAGAAGAGAGCATACTCATAAAATACGGCTAGAAGGCTTGAAATAAATGTATATACGAAGATTATAAAATATAATGTATTAAACCTAACTTGTGCAAAGTATTTTTCACTTATTTTAAGTAAAAATAAAAAAAATATGAAAATAAAAGAAAGTATTTTAATCATAATGGTATATTGCTAGGTAGGTACCTCCTAATTTGAATAATTAGAAGGTATAATCACAAAACTTTCATGTTTTATAATCTTTAATACTTTAACTATTTTCTTATTGAGGAGTGATATCCTCTGATATGAAAGAGATATTTCATCATCTTACAGTCATCATTTATGGCTCCTGTAGTGGGACTTCCTCCTCCAGAATTTCTATTACGTTTGCAATCTGAAAGAAATTTGCCCGTTAAATATGGTTGAAGAATTCTCACATGCCTCATACAGAGACATTAACGCTCTCCTTTTCTGATAAAATGCATGTATTACAAATTTAACAAGGACAATTTAAAATATTTTAAATACCGGTTGTGTCCCCCTCCACTGCCTCCAACCCTAAGAGTAGACCTGTGCGCCACCGCGCCGCGCCGCCGCCGCCGATTGATTATGTACGGCGCGCCGCCGGTCTTCCGTGTCGGCGGCGCGGTGCGGCGCGGTGCATCATAGGTGGTCATTTACCGACCATAACCCCCGATGCGTCGGAACTATACTTATATTCACTTATTACTGCGGACTCCTCATAATAACGTAAAACTTAATTACTAATAAAAAAATAGAGCAGCTCTCCTGCCCATATTTAATGTGCTGTTGAAAATAGTATCTCAATTAAATCTGTGCGATAGGAATTAACAAAGTAACCATTTTGTTTTGAGCCAGCAACCACACGTCCACGCTTCCTCGGCATGGATTTTACTCTGCTCAAGCCTTTAGTGCCCCATGAGTGCGTTATCCTCAGCTTCCCGCTTGAGACCGTCCAAATCAACATTGTGAAATAAGAGATTCGAAAGATGATATAACAGGCCGCATAATCGAACAAGGTGACGCATATCCTTAGTGCTCCATTTCTTTATACAATGCGTATTTAGGACGTGTGATATCCAGATTTCCTTTCCTCACTCACCTACCTAAGAAACTGCTAGTTAGTCTTTCCGTCTATTGCGCTTTTTCTGTTCTCCCTCCATAGTTACATCTCAGAGACTATTATGTCTTCCTTTTTCCCTTCCAAGGTTCCATGTCTTCCAGCAAGCCAATGCAATGTAAATGTGTCTGACAACGGGAGTTCAGCCATTTGGTTTAAATATATGCTGTGGAGGCTCGAATATTAGCTATAGTCAATATAAAAACACTAGCCCTGCATTTACACCATAACCCTTTTGCACTTTGACCGTAGGTAAACGATGTTCAAGAAAGTAAATCAACCATGCAGTCATGGTGTATATAGGAGGATGGCGAGTGCATTCGCCACTTCACATGGAGATGGAGAAAGAATCGGCGTCATGAAATTGCATACGAGGGTTTTATTACCTTCGGCATAGAAGATTATCTTCCATGCGTAATCCTCCAAGAAATGCTATTCACATAATTCAAATAGTATCTGTATTGACTCCAATTCTTCACGTAAACAAGCACTAAAATAACATGAAGAGAAACCTGAATCGCCTACATTTGAATAACTTAAAAGCCTGGTTAACGCATAGGTACAGTTTTGTATCGCTGTGACGTTACTTTAATTTTCATCTTATACCTATAAAAATTCTGAAAAACCATGAAATGGGCAAGCTATTTTAAGTGTCTCTGGAAAGGCTGTAATGAATGGTTAAGCTAGGGGTATAGGGGCTAGTGATGACATGAATATTCTCCTGTGGAGCTTGAAACAAGAAAAATATGTCCTCTTTCTTTTACCGCTCTTAAACTTCAAGTCTTTCGATATTCACTAAAATATATTCATCTCTTCACTTAACGAATTATATGTAACTTATTTTTGCTGTTTTGCGTTCCGATTAAAAACAGCAGCCAGTTCTTCAGAATTTTTTCCTGTAACGTCCCCTCCTCACACTCCCCCCGACCTCCACCAACTGGGATTTCCCGGATTGAGTTTGGCGGGTTTGTTTTAACGGGTAATAAAAGGGGAGACTTATGAATTTTCCTCTGCAGATGAAGCAAGTGCTGAAGTACAAGTAATGGATCTTTATTATAAGGTAATAAGCGTGATTGGTGGGACGGTTTCAAAATAAACGTCTCTGTTGCAACCTGAGAGGGAGAAAAGTTGTCTCGGTCCCGATGCAAAGAGACTGTGAATACAATTTTTGTTTGAACGTTAGGAGGGGTGGAGGTCTCTTTAGAAGCACAAAGGGAGAAGGAGGAGGCCCTAACCCTGTAAACTGACAAGTTTATCCGATATGTGGCACCCAACGAGAAGAACAATTGTACCCATCAGATTTCACGCATGGCTTTCAAGCCATAGTGTCCCCTTTTGATCTTTGTCTTTTGTTTTATCTAAGGTATTATAGAAATACTCTGTCCGCATCGTCCTTGAAGTCGATGACCACTGAAAATGCCCATCTAAAGGGGCAGTTTTGATACCTAGGGCGCGATATTGACTGAGGGGGAGCGGTGCAGTGGTTCAAGGTAGGTGCGCCTTTTTCTTTTCCGCCGAGTTTCCAGGCACTGGGAATTTCCTAAATGGATGGAGCAGGCGCATGTCTGCTCCAAAGATGATTGGGCCGTCGAAAACTTTGTGGTGGTGTTTGCGTGCACTAGAAAGGACAAATATAGACACTTGCGCTATGGTCTTCATTGAGGCAAGTTGTTTTACTGTCGACGGTCCATTATAAGAGTTTCATAAATCTATCATAGCTCTCACTCACTTAAACCGAAAATATTCGAGAGGAGGAACGGTTCCGGAATGTCATATTTGATTCAATTTCTACTTTCATTCCAAAAAAAACTAAAACCAAGATAGACTTAAGGTTTCAATTTGAAATAAAGTCACATTGAATAAGAAAGCTTATAGTTTTGTTCCGTTTCGAAACTACTCATTGGTTCCTGTTTCATTTTGCAGCCCTTTTCATTCGACGAAGTGCCTTTCTATTAAAAACGTGGTGACCATATTATGGGTGGCCAAAAAAGGAGTTGGTTCGCTTAAAATACTCTCGTACTTTTCGAACAATCGTTGAAGTATAGAAGACGGAACGTAGGATATTTAACTTATTTTCACATTTGTGATTCTGCATTGTCAATTAAAAAATTAATGAACCACCAAATTAATTTCATTTTGACTTCGACTTTTCTGTTCTAATTGAATATAGCTCTAAACATACGGTGATATTTTTACTTAGGTCGTCGCTATGTTTTCTGCTCTAATTTATTGCCCTTCCGATAATTTTTGAGTACGAGGTCGTTAAATATATCAAATACAGATTTAGATGTGTTGTGGTGAAAAAGTTTTATAATTACGGATAAAACAATTTCAGTTTCACTAATGAAAGATTTAACTCGACTCGTCCTGATATTACGTTATCATAATCATATTATTAAAGATTTGGGTATAAAATATATTCATGAAAAATGTTGGTGTCACAAACAAGAACATTGAATGTCCAAAAGGTTTAAGTCGGATGTATATAGAATCTACAGACAGATGTCTGTAGAATCTACAGTGTAGATGGATCGTTAGCCGCTGCTGGTGAGGGGAGGGAAGCAAAGACCGTAAAGGCTTGGGAAATCCTGGGAAGGCGTATGCTGGGGAGGAAGAGGGAATTAAGAACAAAGACATGGAAATGCCAAACGTCGCGTCGTATCCTTGATGATGGGTCATTGGCCGAGTACCCCCTGCAGAAGTGCAAGACATCTCCTGGGCAAGACGATTTCTGCTAAAACCAAGTTACCAATTGTTTCATTTGTTATTCCTAATTTGATTGGTAGATCAATTTTTAGACTTCAATTGGCCTTTCACCATTTTCGAGTTACTTTTTCTTGGACGCAAATGAAGAGTAATGTTGAGAGTCCATCCCGTTGACTTACTCCTGTTTTGATTTCGAAGGGTTCCGAAATTTTGCCCCTGAATTTTTCTTAACATTTTTTGTCAGTGGGCGTCCGTCTAATGGTTGCTAGTATTTTAGGGCCGTGCCCTTGTCAAAATATATCATGAGATTCGCGATCGACTGAGTCAAAGGCTTTTTTGAAGTCAACGAAGGTGCAGATAATATTCTTGCAGTACATCTATTGTTGCCGAATTGTTAGTTTTAGATTTAGAATTTGTTCCGGGAGTGATCTACCTGGCATGATGCCTGCTTGATATCCGGCAATTTTGGATTTAAATTGTTACTGAACAAGATAGCATAGTGAGAGAATTTTATATGTGACAGGAAGGAGTGGAATTCCTTTGTAGTTGTTTACATCTGTCCAATCTCCTTTTCTTTTAATAAAATGGATTGATAAGGACATTTTCCCTGTCATTAGGGGTTTGTTCAGTTCACCAAAATTTTGTATTTTTTGTGTTATTTCTGCTATGGTTTTTGGTCCAGCTGCTATCACGTGTTCTGCTATGATTCTATCTTCACCTGATGCTTTAATTTTTTGGAGCTTTTTAATTTTCTTGTGGTTTCTTCTTATCTGGTACTTGGGAATTAGGCTTGTATTCATTGGGATATTTTGTTGGGAATCTTCCCTTGGGTTCTGAGCAGTTCGGAAGTATTTCGAAATAATAAACAAATTCTCAGCCATTGTCTTGATTGATAAGTTCCAGATTCCTATTTTCTTTTCTAAAGCGATAGTTATGGGGTTGGTACCCAAATAGATTCTTTTTAAATGTTTTGTTTTTGCTTTTTAAAAGTTTGTGCTTTTTTTATGGAAGTCTCCTTCATTTTCCAAGAGTTAATTTATTTATATTGCCTTTTTGTTCGCCTGATTAACTCGGATATTAATCTATAAATATTAAACATTTAATAAAAATCTAAAAAACGGGAGGTATTTTCCATTAAATCCTCCGCTCTCATAATTTACCATGTGAATGCAAGAGGCAATAAAAATACATGCAGGATCGTTTGAATGGTATTTCAACATATTTGAAAAACTTAAAATAAAATTATAACAGTAAAATGGACATATATGTTTACAACGAAAATTTTCGCTCGCATTCAGGTAACAGATAAATTAGTCATGCATTTGTCTTGTAAAATTTAGCTGTGAAAGGGTATAATATTAGGTTTGATAGAAGTTGTACCATACGATATTTGATTAAATGCCTAACATTAAAAGAAGTTTCTCGCATACGTTAATAAAAATTCAATAAAATAAGTTTTAACATGAAATAAACAATTTAACACATTAAATAGTGAGAAACAATCAATAATTTATGCTATAAAATGCTGAAATACTTGTTGATACATGATGGCTGGGTAAGTACGCCGCCGGTAAAAACCATCGGCTCGGTGCGCCGCCCACCGCCGACCCATTTTCAGACGGCGCCTGCCGCCGATATTTTATCCATCGGCGCACAGGTCTACCTACAGCACCCTTTCTTCTATTGGTGACAAATTACTATTTACAGGGGACCCACCACCTGTCCCTTGGCCATGTTTCTTGTCCCTAACGTACTTCTTCTTTGTGTACGTTTTTAAATCTGCCCATGTCTACAATTATGAGTGTTTTATAAAAATAAAAATAAACAAATTTATATTTTAAATCAGCTCAAATTCCAAGCACTCAAACCTGATAAGTTGTACCTCACCTTCAGCCATTTGTGTAATGGCTTCTTTAGTCCACCACCGTCTGCATTTAGGATGGTGGTTATGTTCTCCCATACCTTTAATGACTTCCTTCGACCCTCAGGACCTAAAAGTTTTCCCCTTGAAAAATATACATGCTTCTCCACATAGGAAACCAGAGAATGTAGTTGGTTTGGATTTGCCTTTGTTTTTCTGAAAACGGAAAATAAAAAATATGTATGAATTAAAGATGTGATAATATAAAGGAAAGTGACATTAAAAAGTTAAGTAAAATTTAAAAATAAAAACGAATGCTATCTCGCCCATTTAGCAAAACGTTTTATTTTTCTCACCTTTGCTTCTCCATTTCTCAGCCCATCTTCTCTGCACTTGGATATCTCTCTTCTTCGAATGCCCGATTTTGTGACCTTCATCGATGGATGTGCTGTCGTTTATGACAATTCGTGTGGTATAACAAGTATCACCTGCGCTACGCATTCAAATATGTTGTTTATATGTTTCTCGATCTTTCTTTAACTATCGCAAACTTGCCTAAATTTCGAAAGTTTAATTATTGCCATAGGCTCAGGGAGGCAACCAACTTCCTTACGTATCATCAAATCAAAATAATTGAACGCTTGTTCGTTCGAAATTTTAGAGGGTAAATGTTTTCGATCTCGATGCATTGTTACTCTTAATTGAGTTAATTGAGAATCTAGTGAAGGATAGGAATCGTATTCGATTTCATTTTTTCATTAGTTTGACTTTAATTAAGGGAAACTAATCATTATTATGCTCGCAAATAAATTCCACCCACCGTTCATTACCGGCAGTGGCATATGTAAGGACACTTAATTAATAGCAAGTATAATATAACATCGACAATAACATTGCTTTTCTAACGCAGATTTTAAATTCTCATCCGAAGTGTGGTCATATATTTTCCCCGGTTAAGATGATTAAATAATGTAATTGACGCCTAAAAATTATAAAAGGTTTAAAAATATGGTGGAAAATGAGTTGGCACATTCGCAGACTATTGTATTATACATTGACTTGGCAAAATGTAAATTTCCGTTCGGAATCTCTTCCGAATGGAATGTAGCTTTTCGAATGGAATCATAATGAGTTATAGAATCACAAATCGGAATTGTTGCCAATTCCATCCGTAAACACTTCCAAACTACGGATCCCGTACCAAACAGAAATAGTCAAGTTACACAATCTGCCCCAGGTAATGAATATATTGAATATAATAAATTGAATATCTAAAATCCTGCAACTTGGGACTCGACGTGCAGAAAGCAGATATCAGTCAAGTCAGAAGACTCGAAATAATTGTTAAGGATATCGCATATTGTCAGGGGAATAATATATTTAATTTTCCATTTAACTGGATATTACATAATACATTCCAGTAAAATTATTGGAGTGAATGAATAGCATGGCGTAAATAATTGGCTTGGTTTCAATGTGGTGATTATATTTATAACTGGTTCCTCTAAACCCTAAGCTTAATTTTTTTCACCGAATGGCAAGTAATACGACCAAACTTTAGGTACTAATTCAAAGTCTGGCAAAATAGCTTATGTGGAACACTGCTTTTAAATTGCCTTATAAGCTTGCCATATTAACTATATCGCTCTTTAAACCAAACTTTACACCGTTGTTGCCTTAATAATTATATAAGGCAAGAACAGTGCCTTATATGCTTGGATTGTTAAGCTTTTACAGTTGCTATGTAGTAACATGTCGTTACTAATGCTCTCTGGTTGTATAAACTTCTGAATGTGCATCACGAAGTAATATACTAGCCTTTTGAGTGCTGAGCCCAATCCCTCGGAGCGCCCTCCGAAGAACGCAATATTGCTGGGTTTTTAACCCTAGGAGGACGGGAGTTTCGTGCAACCTAGAAGGACAGCTTGGGGTCATTTGACCCCAACTCCGTTTTATCAAACTAATAATCGTTCTTTCTTCCCTTAGACTGTTTTACTGTAGTGATGTTCATATCCGTCATTTAAAAACACAAATTAGCATTTGGTATGATACTCTGATAGTTAATAAAACATAATTATCTCTTCTAAAAATCATGAATTAAATAATATTCAGTGGTCATGAGTCCCAAATTTTTAGTCGTTCTAATCACGGAATTGCATTGTTTTACCTGTTTCAAAAGATCTGCTTCAATATTTTATAATGATCGTAATGGTTTTACATATACTTCAATAAAAATACAAGAAATATTACTTTGTTGTACATTTCAGGCACATGGTTATTTTTTGGCACACTTTCCACAAAATAATTTTTTGCATTGAAAACATACATTGGTTGAGATATTTTGATAATTTGGAGATATTTAGCACCTTTTCCTCTTTTGTGCTCCCTGGAATGTGGATGTGGTGTTTGATTAGGTTTTTTTGTTTGATTTGAGCATGAAGGTGAGGGTTCCGTGGAAATGAGATTCTTCGACTTAAATCTGGATAAATTTCGTGCAACTCAGTTTACACTTTGTACCCTGCAGAGTATCTAGCTATTTACTGTGGCCAGATCCAGTATATTGAAAAATACATGAGCAGGCCACCTACTTGTAACTGATTTAGTGGAATATTTCTGGCAAATACTGTCCATAACATCTACTTCCACTTTGTTTTTGATGTAAAAGAGGATGGTCTCCGGATTTCTTTTATTAGTGTCGAAAATCGTGATATCTAAGTGCATTGTACTTATTTAAATACTATTCTTCTTCTTTTATGCCTGGTAGTTTGCGAGAGTAAGCCCTTGAGTGTTTGTGTGTACTCTAAATGAATGAATTTCGTCATTCTTGTGGACAGAAGGAGTTCAGTCTCACCTGTTTTCTTATAGTTCCGACCAGAGAAATTTTTCTATTTTTCAAGTTTACAGCCAAGTGAATCAATGAAAAATAATTGTTGCAGGTAACGTTTATGCCTGATTTCTTATACGGCTCAGTCAATCTCATAAAAAATATTCACCAAGTGCCTTTGATGGCCTCTCTGCATCTCTCCCACCATACGGAAATGCGTTTAGACAGTATTTCGATTTATCGTCAGCCAAAACCCAGTACTTGATTTCAAATTTGTCCGGCTTCTTCGGAACACACTGCATGAATGGACACCTGCATTTCAATGGATAGAGATGTTCATCGGCCGTTACGGTTTCACCTGCATTGTAGCAGGCTCGGGGATTAGTGACGAAACTGTTCCAAGGTTCAAAAGCCAAGGTGAAACAATCTTCCCTTGATGCTTGTCTACGAGTCACCCTTGAATCGAAGCGTAAATAATTCATTATATTCAAGAATCGATCCCTAGGCATTGCGCCGGAGAAAATTTTTGAGCCCCACGTTTAATCCCAGCAGCTGTTTATAGCACATGCCGCTGTCCCAAGTTGCTTCTTGCATATATCAATACGATACATTTAAGAAGTTCTTCTCTCAACAAGCACTAGTCAAGAATTTTAAAGCTTTCCATGGTCCATATCATTTTACATAGCGATGAAACTCATCTCAGTAATTTTCATTCCTTACTTTCATGCTAGGAGTCTTCACGTGCGTATACCACTAAAAAGTACGCCTTTTCCTTAAAAGTGTGGATTTTTATATTCTTTAATAAATATTATACTGATTCAGAACATTAAGGAAAGGGATATTGAGGCGTTTCTGCATAGCTCGCCATTTAAAGACAAGGCGACGCGTCGCCTCAGCTTGATATGGCGAGCGAGCGATCGGTTCTAGCAAGGAAACCATATCTCGCAAGTAAATCAAAGATTTTCTTTTCAGTTATGCGTTTTTATTTCATTTATTTGGTGAACAAAGTGGCAATTCTTGAGTAGTAGGAAACGCGAAGCCCATGCACTGCAGAACTAAGTTCTATTCACATGGGTTTCCTATACATCCTTAACCGCGCCACAGGATTTGTTTTACCAATAGGATGGTGGTTGGAAATTTCAAAGTAGCAACCGTACACATGTCATCAAACGCACGTGCGTCTTATTCTCAAAAAAATAGGAAAAACAGTTGGCGAGGAAAGGGAAGTTTGAGGGTAGGGTGGGCCAGGCGAAAGAGTTTTCAATGATGATAAAAAGTTCCGTTTGCTTTCTAAGGCGTCATGGTTGAATGCCCACGCAACTCCAAAAATACTTATTTAAAAACCCATGGATTTCTGACGAAAAGTATAGGCCTAAGATGAAAATCTTGTTCAACACAGCGAGAGAAAAACCGTAAATCACACATGTATATGCGGTGATGGCGCTGTTCCAATCATATACACACTTGCGTGACTGACAGTGAAAGGGATCGGATGTACATCTCCAAATATAGGCTCTAGCACAATGTCTGACATTGCTCATTCCATCAAATACAGCAAGTATGATTTGCCATTTAAAGCCAAGATGAGAATTTCTAAGATATCACTCTTGTTGAATTGAAAGCAAATTCGATGAATAAGGGCAGAAAAACGAAATATAAATGCATAAACGAAGCGCGGATTTCTATTTGAAAAAGAAATACATTCTCTACTGTTCTAAACATCCGAAGATTCAAATTTTTCTTCAATATCTTAAGGAAATATAACGAAAAATAAGGAAAAACATCTGCACTGTATTCAGTACTTTTCTTATAGCCGTGGAGTAGAAATGGTGGTGTCAAAGCAACCCATCATCATTATTTTTTTCAGTAATTACCTCTTTTTACATTCTTGCAACATTTTCAAGTCCTTTTGTTAGTTCACGAGGAAGTTATTTAATAATAAATAGAAAAGGTGTGACATAAAAACAGACTAATACAGAGAAAACCTTTGGAGTAGTGTGAACTGTACCTTCCTGAAAGGGAAAGCAAGTATAGAACAACATAATTATTTTCATCCAAGATTCCAGGTAGTCTCCAGGCGTTCAGAGTTATGCCCTCTTATTCCGGCCAAAAAAAGGGGAAGTCGATTGTAATCCCTTCCATTATGAAATGAGAAACTGAAATTGCGAGCTGGTCTTTCAGAACGCGAAAAAGGCTTCAAAAAGGCTCTTTGCTTCGGCTCAAGTGGTCTTCAGTGTCAACCTAACTATTCACTACATGTTCGATATCAATGGTAGTAAGAAATTTTTCTATTTTTCAAGTTTACATCCAAGTGAATCAATGAAAAATAATTGTTGCAGGTAACGTTTATGCCTGATTTCTTATACGGCTCAGTCAATCTCATATCTATCATCTAGTAAAAGTGATATGTACAATTTAATCCGCCAAAAATTGTCGATAAACAATTATGAATCATTGTCAACCAAATTTATTCCGTCCTACTCCTTCGTTTTTGTGTAAAATAAACAAAAGTTTAAAACGCCATTTGAACACCAAAATGACTTCAGCTGTCGACGCACCGAATAAACCTAGCCATTTGAACACGAAATGCCTAGATAATTTGGTTTAGTTTTTGTGTATTTAATATTTTATTTTCAATATTGGATGCAAACACATACGTTTTGCCGGACTTGCGCTGAATTGATTTTTAACAAGTATTTCATTCAAGGAAACAAGTATTTTCCGATTATCTAATCACGGAAATCAAACACGGAAAATTCAACAGCTCGATAACGAAATTACTTTTAGCCCTATTTCTCCATTTTCCTTAATTTCCTTAGACCAAAGTTTTGATAGCAATGCTATTATAAAGTTCCATGAATCTCCATATGTCACTAATATTCTGGTTGACATTAAACCTTATCAATCAAGTGAATGGCCGGTCAGCCTCTCACTTACTCGGCTTTACTCGGAAATGGCTGACAGGCCTCTTCTTAAGTTAAAGCACATAGAAAAGGTAAACGTCATCCGCGATACGTCTGGCCCAACTATCGACGAAAAATAGTCGAGTGGGCGAACGCTGAAGCCCACTACGCTAGGCTCTCAGCCGTGAAACCTACTCGAGAACTCAGGAGAGGCTTGGATGGAAGAGAAAAGTCTCTGACCTAGGTCAAGCAGCTTTACCAAGTGGTGGAGTTCAGATACGACTTAATGTAAAAGTTAATGCACGTGGAGGGATTGTACGCCGCGCTCAGCGCCAGTCTCCACGGGATTTTGCTGAACTAAAATTATACAATTTGTACGCATATGGCCATCGAAATGGCGCCCATACAACTTATACAATGGCGCCCATACAACGCGGATTTGGTCTCTACAAGTAATAATAAATCGATTTTAGTGATTAAATTACGGTTTTAAACTGGCATTCGATATAAATGACGAAACTTTTAATATTTCGGCGGTTCGACACAACCATTCACAGAATATTCGGTGATAATGATGAGTAAAGGATTGAAGGGAGGGAGGGGTGGGGGAAAGGGGAAGGGAAGGAGAGGTGAAAGACATAGGTGCCGGGGGGGAGGAACGCGTGATAGAGCCAAATAGAGAGCTCTACCGAATTAAGCTCAAGAGTGGAAGCAGATGGTGGAGGAAAATAAAGAACTGAGCATTGCAGTAATTGTTGAAAGATTTTTTATGCACAGAGGCGTGGATCGCTACGGGAAGGGAAGCAGATTGGGATGGGTTTTTACAACTAGCACGGTGATTATTGATACGTATGTTAAGCGACGTAGAGCTCTTTCCGATGTAGAAAGCTGGGCAGAGTTTACTTTGTAAGCGGTAAACGACATTGCTGGTGACGCAAGAGGAAGGAAGACGGTAGGGGAGGAAGGTGAAGGAAGGGTAAGAAGGAGGGAGGAACTGAAGATCGGACATTATTTGCATCTAGGGCGATTAAAAAGGAAGGAGGTGGGTTTCGATGCAACAGGGATTTTGGAATGAGGCTTCGTGGGTTTGAATATATCGGAGAAGTAAGAAGAACGCTTGTACGTGATTGAGGAAGGCTGGAAGAAACTTTTAGCATTAGATAAGTGGTTTTTTAGAATAGGATAGAGATCTTTAAGAATAAAATTTATAAATAGTATACCTGGGAAACAAGTTGTGCAAATAGAATGGATGCGGTAGTCCTTAGTAGGAGGAGGTTTGATGGAGGGAGAATTTTTCCTGAGACTTGTTGTTGCGCTGCAGTCATCCTGTGCCTTCCCTTCTACGTATTGTATTGGGATCCTGTGCCGTGAGCTATCCTAATTTACTTGTCACACGGAGATTATCACTTCCTGTATATCCATGGGTGTATTTCCTAATGATTTACGCGTCAAAGTCCCACTTTCGGAAATGCCCCCCCCTCCCACTGCACCCTGTCCTTCATTGTTTTTATTTTCAGCAATTCTTCCTACCTTGTTGTTTCGTCCGTGAGAAATATCATGAGCTAATCATTTCGTGTCAAAAATCAATCCACTCCCTTATCAACATTATTTCAGTCTCAGCCCCAAATTCGCATTCCACCGTTAGGAAAATTCATAAATCTTCTCATCGCTCTTAAACTTCGCCGACTTAAATCTTTGAAAAAACTGTCCCCTCTTTGTGCCTCCAATTTCCGCGCTGGTCTTTCCTTCCTCTCCGATTAACAACCCCCCTCACCCTTTCCTTCCCTGCACCTTTTCAAACCTGATCTGGCCAGACTATTTAACCTTCCACCTCCACCACCATCTTGGAACCTTCCTAAACGTGTGCCTTAGAAGAGAGACCTCCCGCGCGACCCTCCTCTGGGAGATGATAACCCGGAAATCCAGGTCAGAAAGCTGTGGCTAATCTATCCTCGATCCCCTTAAACACTCAAGAATTGTCTCTACTTAGTAAAGGCCTCTCTTCCTCTCCTACCCAAAGCGTAAACAGAGTTCCTCTCCTAAAGAATGTCCTGCACTTTTGTCGGAACCTGAGATGGAGAGTTTTCTGGGACTCTTAAACACAACCCCAATCACTGCTCAAGCCCATTCATAGCGTCTTGCTAAAGTTCCGACCTCCCTCTACCCATGAACCCAAATCTCTTGCTGCCAACCATCCGGTCGTAGTTTTTCTTAACCTCCTTTTGTCCATAATCTCCAGCTCCTTCTTTTTAAATGTCCATACCTGGTATGTATAAAGCAAGTGATTTTATTTTGTAAAATTGATAGTAGCCAAACCCTCCAGGAACTTCGATCCTTATCAGAATGGCGTAGTAACACATTTTAAAAAATATTGCATGAAAGAGCCTCTCGACTAACGCGTTCGTAATCGGGGTAAGTTGAAAGCAACTTTTTTTAAAGATATAATAAATATTTTTTGTCTCTACGTCGTTTTTATGGTGGTTAACTATGTTATGCAGGTTCTCTTCCGGAGAGTCACTGACTTTAAGGTCTAAGACGCACATGATATACTGTTCCGAGGAATTCTCGACCATGGCTTCCTCCTGTCGAGGTCCGCGGCTCAACCAATCTGGTATGATGTTCTTTTTGCCGGCGATCAGTTATGACGCTTATTTTGTATCCATTTATGATGTATTTCAATTTTTGGAGAGACCAGATAATCGCAAGGCACTCTTTCTCAGTGGTAGTGGACGTGAATACTGGTCCCTTACGTGCCGTGCTGAGGAATGAAATTCCTCCGTCATCATTGAGATCTATTTCAAACAAAACTTGACACTAACTCTTGTAATGCAAGATCCCATCGATCTTATCTGCTGTTGCCCAAATGGCACTTACGGAGAAATGTCAGTGCTTGGTGATTGGTTATGACGTTTATTTTGTACCCACTTACGACGTATTTTAATTTTTGGAGAGACCAGACTATCGCAAGGCACTCTTTCTCAGTGGTGGTAAACGTGAATTCTGGTCCTTTAAGGGCCCTGCTAAGGAATGAAATTACTCCGTCATTATTGAGATCTTTTTGAAACAAAACGGCTCAGATTCCGTGACCACGACTGGCTGCTTGCAGATAAAATGATAGCTTAAAACTCGGGTATTTTAAAACAAGTCTTTGAAAACGAACTTTTAGCATATTCAAAACAAGTTTGCAACTCTGTATTCCACTTCCACGGAGATCACTTTTTTAATAATAATATTATATTAATAATAATTATATTTATTCTTCCTTACATGTTTCATTAAAAATAATTTTTCTGTATTAAGGAAGTAATATAGCCTATAAGGCATTGAGCCTGTGTTTAGGCTAACTTCAAAAACATAAATGCGGAAAAGATCACATCAAACCATGATTAATATAATATGAAAATATGAACAGTATAAAAACAAAAATTAGGTGCGTAAAAAAGAATATTACCACTGTGCTGGCTTAAGAACTTACAAAAATAAGGCAATTGTACTACAAATGTGATTGAAAATACAACATAGTTATATTATACTAAATTTGCTGACCCTTTACAATAAGGTTTCTATATCTTCAAATGTTAACAACCATTTATGGATCAGTCTTTGATACCTAATGAAATGGGTAGATTTTTTGACATTATTTGGCAGGAGATTATACAATTTGGGACCTATACACAGAAAACACCTTTTATGCATTGTGAGATTAGGTTTGGGTGTAGGGACCCAGAAACCTCTTCGAAAATTAAACATGATATCACTCCCTAATAAAGATGGACTGAAACCACTACGTAAATAAAAGATTTTCAGTACTTTATAACAGTACAAGTACCTAAGTGGGAGTATTTTTACTCCTTAAAGAGAGGACGGGAGTGTTCATAGCGATTTTTTGCAATATAAGTCTAATTTTTTTAATGTATAAAGTAGGCTGACTTGATAGTACTCCACCCCAACACGTAAGTCCATAATCCAGCTTAGAATGCACTAAGGCATAGTAAATAATTTTTCAAACCGAAAGCGGACATTTAATACGTATAAAATAAAATTTTGTGTGACTACGCTAAGTACATACATTTGAAATTTGCTCATCCCATTTCAAGCGATAATCTTAGGTTACTCCCAGGTATGTTCTTTCTTCTTTTGCCGTTTTAATGACTGGGCAATTACAAAGATCACTTTAACAGTCCGAGGTGTGATATAGTAAATTTACATCAAGGTTATAACAGTCATATAAATCATAAAACATACATTGCGTTTTTCTTTCATTCAATTCCAATTCCTTATAATCAAACCAGCGTCGTAGACTGGATAAGTCAAGCTGCATTGCATTAACAACTCCATCCCAAGTAGAATTCACATAATTCAAAGCCACATCATCTGCGAAAGTTGTTACCTTACCTTATAATTAATAGCCACATATAAATCGTTAATATAAATTAAGAACAAAGTCGAGCCCAAAACAGAACCCTGAGGTAAAACAGTGTTAATACTGCTAAAAACATTGAAGAAATTTTTTACCTTTACACACTGACTACGATTAGTTAAGTCGCTCTGGAACCAGTCACGAGCTATGCCTCTTATGCCAGCCTATTCTAATTTCTGTAGCAGTATTTTGTGGTCTAAAGAATCGAAGGATTTGTTAATGTCAATAGAAATAGTTCCGACTCGTTTCTCGGCATTGACACCTTCATAGACATCGGTCATATAATTCATTAATGCACATTCGGTGCTTTTACCACTTAAAAACCAAACTGATTTGCAATCAAGTATTTCACTTTATGGAAAGCTGAGAAGTCTATTTTTTATTAACTTCTCAATTGCCATAGAGAGTATGGATAAAAGTGAAATATGCCTGTAGTTTTCAATACTGAGCCGTTTACCTTTTTTAAATATCGGAGTGACTACTGCTTTTTTCAACGGATTGGGAAATTCACCAGTCTCAAAGCTTTTGTTGCAAATAAGGGCTAATACAAGCGCTATAGTTGTTATTACACTTTTTAATGAGTAATAGTCTATTCCATCTATCCCTGGAGTTTTACCTAGTGGAAGGGCATTTACTATCGCAGTTATTTCATGAACTGTCACTGGTTCAATTAAGAAAGAGTTTATTACATTAGTACATGAACTAGGGTCTTCTAAGTGTAAGTTGTGACGAGTATCGTGAAATGATTGCGCAGAATCAAAAACACTCGTGAAATATTTATTAAACTCATTTGCTAGAAAAGAGGGATCATTTACTATAATTCCATCAATTTTAGTACCAAATCTTGTTTAATAGTTTTTCTTCACCAGTCAATTTTTTGAATAAGTTCCATTTTTCTCTTATATTTGAATGGAATTTTTGCAAATTGTTTACGTAGTACTGATTAAGAGCCATCCTAGTGTCCTTTCGCTATTTATTTAAAAATTTAAGGAAATTTTAATTAAGGAAATAAAGTTTCCTCAGTCTATCACTAGGGTGGGTTTTGATCTTATTGAATAGAAATTCTTTCCTTTTCACTTTTTAACTAGTTCCTGGGACATCCAAGGTTTTAATTTAGGTAAACGGTAAGTATCAGTTTTAACTGAGTACCTGGATAAGTTAATGCAAAGCTGAATTGTATCAATAAACATGGAAAATGCTTCCGAAGAACTTTCTTCTGCTAATATGGGTGCCCACTTTGTGTTATTTATCAAATATTTAAATTTACTCCGATCAATACGAAAGTTGTGACCACACTTTTGTTTATTGATGTCAAAACTAGTGACTAAATTTTTAAGCTCTATTGAGTGATCCGTTATGGCCATATGCATTACATTACATAGGCAGGTATATTTATGTGAGTTTATAAGTCTAACATATATATGATCAATATAGGTTGAAGATGATTTAGTTGAGCGGGTTGGCTCAACAATTAATCCTTGTAACCCATACATGCACATCAGATTACTATAAGAGTCCGAATCTCGATTAGAGACAAGAGTATTTATGTTCATGTCTCCAGCGACTACGAATTTTCCTTGTACACTCTTCAAAATAGGTTCAATTTCACTTAAAAATATGGATACAGGGAAATTTAGATATCTATATAAACTGCAAATTTCAATTTCTATAAAGCTAAATTTTATAGTTAACAATAAACAGTCACCAGCTGTAAAATCAAAATAGCAATCTGAGCACATTTTATCATCTTCGATAATGACAATTAAACCTTTCTAACGAGCAATATTGTAACATTTGACAAAGGATTTATACCCTGGAATGGTGTGCAAGTTAGCTTCAGAATCATCAATCCATGTTTCTGTTAGAATAATGAAATTAAGAAAAAAAGTCAGGGTATTAAAATGTAGCAGGAAAACGTCAAAATTATTCCTCAAACTACGGATATTTGCTGAATTATAGTTGAATTTTCATGTTCATTTAAAGAGTTAGTATTTAGTGTATTCATTACGTTAGAGGATAGAGTTATAGCTTACTGATATCGTCCAAACATAAAACCAGTTTCGCGGGTTGGTTTTCGGCCATTCTTAGATATGTTTTCCCTCCACGTATCCATAGGAAGTCGTAATTTTTAGTCTTCTTTGCTTCCCTCGCTGCGTTGAAGAGCCTCCTCCTGCCGGGGCAAAGTGACTCATTGATGTATATCTGCGAGTCGGTCGGTGGAGTCCCTACCAGCGTTAAATGCCTGGTGGAGAAGTTTCTCTTGACTCCCCGCTTTGCTAGCAAGTCCTCCTTGATGCGTTGAGAAACAAACCTCACATGTAGACCCTGTGGTTTGTCATTTGACTTGGGTTTATACCTATAGCAATAGTCAATAGCTTTATCTTTTATCACCACTCCCAACTCAGATCCAATTTCACGTACGACTTGGGTCAGGTTTTCCTGAGCACAAAAAGGGACCCAGTGTATTTCCACACTATTATCCAGAGCTCTCTGCTCCAACTCATCGCAACGGCCTAGGGCTTCATTCACACTATGCAACAACGGCCTATGCAACAGCGCGTTTTCACTCTGTAGAACGGAAATTTGCTCATAACATTTTTCCAACATTTTCCCTTGCGGTTGAATGACTTTGACACTGTCATCTAACTTATCGTAAAGTTTGTTTGTCGAGTCTCCTAAATTATTCTCTGTTGCCTTCAACTCATTTTTAATTTCTTTAATTAACGCGTACACATCGTCTAGGGATGTGGTGCCATAGGAACACTCTCTCGACACCGAATCACTCACTCCAAGAAGGCTCTGTCGGTGGGCACTCTGACAATCACTACATTTCCATGTCTGCCCACTCTCCCTGATGCCCTCAATGTTTAACTTGGACAAAGGTTGTTTTAGGCAGTTTCCATGGAAATAATTTCCACATTTGTCACAGACAAGGAAGGAGGCGGTGCGGGTGGATCTTTTGCACACGAAGCAGTTGCTGATCGTAGAAAAAATATCACTTAGTAAGGGAGGGGAGCAGCAAACACATGCAGCTGCGATCGTCTCACACTTGAAAATAACTTGGGCACCGATAATAATGTATGAACGCACCCACTCTACATAATACTTCCACTAGCCTGCAAGTCACCAAGATTGAACGGCTCATTTCCAGCATACCATTTCGGAAAGGGAATCTCGCGAACGGACGGACGGACGAGGACAGAGCGGGCGTCCGCTCTTTGCGAGAGCCAGACAAGGACTGAACAGCCCTAATAAGGGTTGAATCAACCTGGAATATTGGTAACAAAACTGTAGATAGTAATTACAAACGCCTAGGAGGCCCCGTAACTGCTTTTGATTTCGGGGGGCCCTAAATGTTTCAATGGCCTCAATTTTTTTTTGATCAGGTACTACTCCGTTAGGAGTGAGAATATACCCCAGAAAAGGGGTGCTGTTGCAGCAAACTTAAGATTTTTCACGATTCAATGTCATATTGGCTTTGAATAAACGCTCGTAGATGCATCTTAAATGGCTCGGGTGAGAGTCAAAATCAGAAGACGAGATGAGTAAATCGTCGACGTAATTAGTGACGAATATAGACATACCGGACCCTAATACTTCACTCAAACATCTGATCAGGGCAGCGCCGCTATTTTTTAACCTAAAGGGCACGAAACAATATATTTACGGGCATGAATTGTAAAGGAACGCGTTGTATGTCCTATCATCGGGAGGCAGTTCAATCTGCCAATACGAGGACGTGAAGTCTCTTATGGAAAAAAAATTGTGCCCACCAAATTTTACTTGCAACTCCTCCACGCGAGGTGGTTCATCGTTAAGCTATTGAGCTTACGAGCATCCAAAAAAAGATGCACGCCTCCGTTCTTTTTTCAACACAATTAAGGGCCACAGGTAAGGAGAGGCAGCTCTTTCAATTATCCCATTACTTAGTATGCACTGGAATTGATTGTCAACCGCATCCCTCAATGCGTAGGGAATGGGGTAGACTTAGTGTCAGAATGGTTAATGTTTTTAAAATGTATTTTATGCGTATATTCGGGCTCTGTACTCGATTTTTCGGGAAACAACTCATCAAATTCGGTCAAGAGTTTATTCAAGCTTTCTCTCTCTTCATTTATTAGCAAATCCGTGCTGGTTATTGTGCCATCCTTATCTCCCAACCGGCTCGATGCTACCTCTCTCGCTAAGGAGGATGACTTTGACGCGTCGCTACCTAGAGAGGATTCAATTCCATGTTCTTTTCTTTTACTAGGAATGCGAACAATTACACGTTTGGAGTTAAAGGTCATAACTACGCTGTGTTTTGTCAAAAAACGAACGCCGAAAATTAAAGGATTTATTAAGTCAGGGTTGAAATTCGCTATGAAAAAATTTTAACCCTGGTGTATATGCACCCGTGTGAGTGACTTCGTACCACATCATTTGTTAAATGCAATGTTTGGAAATTTTATTAAGTCCTTGAAAACAAAAAAATCACGTCACAAATTTCATCCCCAATCGAAAGAGGCAAAAGAACTTGTTTGGTGATAGAAGAAGAATTTTTTTGATTAGCACACATTACTTGTGTGCGAAAAATCGGGAAAACAGGGATGTTAGGGTCATTTCTCATAATATTTTCAAAAAGATAATTTAAAACGGCGAATACCTTACTTCCCGAATCGAGCAAGGTCATTGTTTCCCACCCGCAAATTTGGTGGCGATCGTGGAACAAACCCTCAGTTTGGAATCTTGAGGAGATTCCTCAAGGAGGTCCGGAGTTGCATCACCCTGAAACTCGCAGGTCAAGAAAAGGGGCAGACCCACTAAATAGACGCGGCTTGGTGTTGGGGATCTGGACAACCCAAGCCTTGAGATTTTAAATCTGGTGGATTACTACCTCTTACATATTTTCTGGTATTCGCATTGGGAATATTTCCTCTATCCCTCCTGGACGTGAAAGCGCGGGATTATTGGGCATTTTCGAGATACGACATTTGAGCTACGACATTTGGGGTACAATTGGAATGAGTATTGTTCAAAAGGTAACAGGAACTTTCAAGAACACCTTTCCTCTCATTTTGTTGGGTCTGGAACGGACCCACCCCTTAGCATTTACGATTGTCCTCCGTCCGGGATGGAAATTCATTGGTTTAGCTAGTGTCGTCGAACCGAGTGAAAAACCGATGAATTTTCCTGATGTCCAAATCACCTGCACAGAATAAAAGGCTTTGAACCATCGTTGAGAAGTGTCTTATAAATTTATTAATTATTTCTTGGTTCTTTATTGGGGGCTCGCGCAATTTAGCCGCAGCTACCTTTTCCATGAAGAAGTCAGACATTTTTGGTAATGTGCTTTCATCAAAACTGCCCAATGTGATCTTTATCTTGTGTTTATATTGTGCTTTCCGGTCCCAAAAATGATTCAAAAATCTTACTTCAAAGTGTCTCCCCGTATAGCATATTAATAGCTAATAGAACTGGTCGTCGATCGTCTATTGAGAATAAATTTATGAAGTTTCTGGCTCTACGGATAAAGCTCACCGGGTGCTTATTAGACTGACCGGAAAATTTCGGCTTATTAATTAGATGACTTGGGGAATTTGCATTGGAAGACCACGTTTCGTTCGGAGATGATTCTTCATTGATCGTGATATTACGGGATTCCACTCTACATTGTTGTTCCGTTACATCCTGTCGTGTGTTTTTGAAACTTTCGCCGGAATTCCTCTCAGTGTGAAAATATTCGGAAAGAGAGTTTCCCGTTTGCGAGACTCCCTCTAATGAACTAATTATTCTTTTCTCCTCCCTTTTTATAAAAGCCTCCACCCTGCCTACATTAGATTTTAATTCCCCTTTAATCGAAATTAACTTATTAAACAGCCTACTCTGCCATTCCTTTTGGGAACGAAGTATGCCCAGCATTAACAGACGTAAGTCGCCCTCAACATTTAAAGTTAAATTTTCTGCACCGTCTGAAATGGGACATATGCTTCGCAGGGCATAGACATCATCCGAGAGCGCCATTTTACGTGAAGACTGAGTAAGATCTGCGGTTTGGAATGTGGCCTCGTCTCCTGAAGAAGCGTCGGAAACTTTATCCCTCGCTTTTTCCCTGTAGTAGACTGGATAGCCAATTGGTCTGATTGATGGAGGGTGACACTTGGGAGAAGGGAATTGAGGAACATCACTATGTTTAAGGGGCTTGCTCTACGCTTATTTGGCCGCCCTATCACGCTATAATATCCTCCAAATGGCGAAATATTAATAGATGAAAATGTTTCTTCATGGACTGTAATACTATCAATCCATGCATTTTGTTTGACTTGCGCCTCGATAAATTATGTATTTTCTGGAAAATTGTACGCAAAAATGAAACTCGAAAAATTCCTCCGCTCTTTTGAAAAACTATTTTCCTTTATTCTCCAGTTCTCTTTTAACCCTGAAACAAATTGTCAGCTTTTCTATAGCCATTGTATTAGCCCTATGTGAATTCATAAAAGTTTAAATATTTCAAACATCACAACAAAACACGACAGCAGTATCATAGCGATTGTATTGAGAAATTCTACGAAAAGGAACCGTTGAACATATTTTACAAAATACAAGCCTTAGAGTAAAGAACTTCGTTGGTATAACCCTAACGAAAGGTAGGAAATCAAAAGAGGCAATTACGTAACTTTCATACAATATCTATTAATCTAGGTTACAAATGGAAGAACCTGCAGCGAGAGAAGTTAACGTTGCTCAGTTCTCAAGCATATAATGCATGCAAAACTTCAAGAAAAATTTTTAGGGTGAGTAACAAGATGAAATTCCCAAGATGAGATTCTGGTCTTACGTGAGACAGCTCCCGGGCGAAACTTCGACAGTTGAGTCTATTTGGACAAATACGGCATAGCAGTCTCTAAAATTAGGAACAATGCCTGCAAATAAGAACACTACTTCGAAAGTTCATTCACAATGCACAGAATATGAATACAGAAAGTAAATAAATGCAGAACATAATTTATATATTCCTGACATTTATGAGCCTATGGATGACATCATTATACTGAACATGATGGAATAATTGAACTATTCAACGTGATGGAATAATTAAACAACTGCGTTCGATTAAAAGTAACAAATCCCCACATCCAGAAGGAATACCTGTACGCGCACCCATGGAGTTCATACCAAAGATTGCACCATTCCTAGAAATCATAGAGAGCAAATCATTATACGAAGTCAAGGTACCCATTGGAATGGAAAACAGCCTACATCACACCAACATTTAAAATGGAAACGGACATGACCAAAGAAATTGCCGGTCTATATCGTTCACATCGCTTTTATTAAAGATTCTTGAACGTTTTGTTAGAAATAATATGATGAGTATATGATTAGGACAATCGATACCTCTTGCATACTAGTCAGCATGCCTTACAAAGAGGTAGATTCTGAGAAACACAGCTTGCGCGTATCCTTAGTGACAGCCTAAAGATCAGGTGAATCGAATAAGCAAGTTGACGCATTATGTTTTTAGTTTCAGGAACAGGACAAGGTTCCTCGCAAAGGACTTGTATAGAAATTGCAATAATGCGGAGTATACGAAAAAATTTGAATTGGATACGGGACTATCTCAGTCATCACAGACAAAAAGTAGTTACTGATGATACTGGCTCAAAAAAAGTTAGAACTCATCCGGTGTCCCACAGAGAGGTGTGATTGGCTCTTTAATATACATTATTTATATAAATGATCTAAGCTCGCGTGTTAGTATAAAAATAACATTAATTGCAGACTATACGACCATCTACGACTAGAAGAAAATCATTGTAAATGCACCACAGCACGCCTCCTGCGGAAGTCATCGCAGAGCCGGCATATCTACATTTTTGGTAGAGTGAACAACAAGTCTTCAGAAAAAGCAAAATACCTTCGAATCATTTTAACTTCACAAATATTGTGAGGAACACAGATACAAAACAAATGAGGCGCAGCACTAAATAACTAAGATTTATCAAGCGTATAATAGGAAGTCTTAGGATGAAAAGATAAGAAGTGCTATTTCGCTCTAGTTGGGCCCCACCTCGAATGCGCTGCAAGAATTTGGAACCCTGGACAGAATGATTCAACTAAATAATAGAATAATGCTAAGGAAAGCTGTGCGCTTTGTTAAAAACTGTAACAAGCGAACACATAAAGGTTTTCAGCTTTTAGAGGGATTAGGTAGAGAGTCTAGTAGCTCGGAAGCCATACGACATGGTGTCCTATCAGGTATGTTTCTTTGCGATCCAGATTATATCATTTTGACGCCACACTCATCACCAGGTCCAAGCGAAGCCATAAAATAACGGAGGTACATGTATCAAACAGATAGGTAAAACTTTTCGTTTTTTCCAGGCATGATATTTGACCAAATCAGAGCTCCACTCAATACACTTCACAATCTCACCACCCAAAACCTTGTCCTGTACATTTGTACACGGCTGGTTTTCTAACACCCCTTTCCTCACATCGCCATGTGGTGACTCGCAGGGTTGTATGAAGATAGAAATATTATGCAGGCTTTGAATCAAAATTCCATGGAATCATCTTTGAATTCCTGTATACTTTCCATTAGTATTTAAATGATATCTTCAATCCACCAGCAAGAACATTGAGACCTAAATTCCAGTAGTAGGGGAACCCTTCAACTTCCGATTTATACTTTTTTTATTTCAATTGAAAACATATTTTCTTACTATGGAATTCATTGATCACCTTGTCTTTAAAGCTATCAGTTTGACTCTTTAAATTTCAATCAACTACATTGCCTGCAGTTACACATATTCTTATTTCTCTAATCAATGGGATTCTTTCACAATCACTTGGAATACATTTGAATCCAAACTTCTCCTATTCTAATTACGTATATTATTTTACAGTATACTCAAATTTTTATTTCAGGAATCCAATGTGTTTAGATGTTCCCTGTATATAATGTTGGAAAAGCTTTGCAAGAGATCACTAGTCATGCGGTTCCGTAAAAATATCCTATCGCTCCTTCTCAAGGCACTCAATAAGTGTGTCAAGGCTGATAGGTAAACATCATGTTGAACATTTTCCACACATCTTGTGGAGAGAAAGGGAGAGAGAGAGTGAAGAAATAACCAATGAAATCAAAAGTCGATTTTCCTGTGTTCGCGAGAAGCACACAGAATTCATTCAATGCCTTTTTCATCAGCAGAACAAGAGGTTAAAAATGCGTTGGGTTGAAAAAGAAGGCAGCTTATCGGGCATTAATGTATCCACTAGGTCAATCAAGCTTCTAAGAAATCAATCTTTTTCTCCCGAGCGCTCTCATAACTCAATGAGTTGCATTGGGAATAGCCGAGCAACTTCACTTTGGATTTCTTCCGTAAAACCCTTTCAAAGATTTTCTTCAAAGGGAAAAAAATAATGATAGAGATAATCGCAATATGAACGAGAAGAAATTAGCATTTTCAATTAACTTAGCACGCTGTATGCATCATTTTCAGGATGATAAAGACCGCCTTTTGATAATGGATATTGATTTCTGCCGAGGAAGCTTGCAACATGCTTATAGCATTAGAATGAATACTTGTGTAAATAATGATTTAATACGGTTAATATGGGTAGCTGATCATCTGGCAGTAAAATTTGCTATTTATAACTTTTGACTCTCTATGTACCACTTGGTCTCCAGGTTCTCCAGCGAGAAGTTCCAAAATATTACAGCAAATTGTAATATATTTTCTCTCTCAACTGTAATTAGTAAAGTAAATATTGTTGAATGAAAACATATTAGACAATAAAATAAAGTATTCTGACATCTCAGAGGATTACAGCTTAATTATGTTACTTTTTTGAAGGTAATTTCTTATTTATATGCCACCCTCAACTTCTCTCACATTTCAAACACTATTGAGACACTATTTCACAAGGTATGATTATTAGTCGGCCCGCGTGGCGACGGGGTATAGTCATCGCCTCCCAATCCGTGGCTTTGACTCCCACCGGGGTGGATTTTTCACCACTCAAGACCTGGGTGTTTGTGTACGTTCATTGTTAATACACCCAATGTGAATGGCCAACTATGTTTACTGTTTTCGGGATAGTGGAAATTAATAAATATTCGTTAAGTGCTAAGTCTACGCTTTTTTATTTCTACTATACATAGAGTTTCTAACGATATTGTCGGCATTGGCAATGTTTGCACGTCCTAGAGTTCTATAAAAATCACTAACTGGTATTTATTTCACTGTACAACTGTCTCAAGCATTGAATACGGAAGTTATGCATACATTTTAGAGAGTTTCCCGGGGAAAATCTCAGAATCACGCACCAATGGTCTAGATCAAATATTTTTCGAATGAGGGCTGTATCTTCTACTTAAGAGCATGATTACCTTCAGTGTCTCTTAATTTGGAGAATTAAGATGACTGGCAGGCAAGACGGCAGATGCAAATACTAGAGCAACACTTTTTGCACTCCCTCTTCCCGGTCGCTAAGACATTTTCGGTCGGATAAGACTTTTCAGGGCACCATTTTTCATTAATTCAAGCCTGTGATTCCGGTCTTATTTTGCATCAGACGCGAACGCGATACGAAAGGAAAAATCAAGTACCCTGTCTTCCTCCAAATCCATGGCTTTTATAGGAGGAAAATAGAGCACCGTAGGATATACCAGGATGAGATGGGGCGTTTTCAAGAGTGAGAGGCGTAAATGCGTAATTAATAATACCATGGTAGATATTATTAGTTTCGTGTGAAATATGAATTGGTATGTGATTGCGGCCCGTGATTCTTCTCAGTTATCTATCAAATGGAGAACATTTTAAAATTAAAGTAGTCATGCGACTAGACATTGTTTCATTTTGAGATAATCCTGACAATATTGGCAAGTATTCTGTGCATAAAAATGGCTCACTAATTGAGATTATACACTTATTCTTTGATGTTTTGATTTGTATCGCAAATTATTCAAAAATTATTCTGAAAATTTTGATGAAAATTTTTCTAAATTTTAACGGTTTTTAAAGGCCAATCGATCGGTTGTATATACGTCTACTGCTACCGTTCATTATGCATTGATATTTGTTTCGTTAGGTATCTTCTAAGAGAGTGAATCCTGGAAGAGCCAGTACTTTTTTAAATTTAGTTTCTCCATTTTTGGCAAATCTTGGAGTTATTCACTATATGTGCCATGTTTTCCTGTACTTAGTGGTGAAATATTTGCTGAATTTTGGAGACAACATTGTTGGCATCATTTTTGGCGAAATCACTGCATCAATCTCACTATGTCTGATGGATATTAATTCTTGCCCCCTGTTCTCTCTTTTCGCCCTCAATTGGCCGAAGCATAGGAGAATGATAATCGTTGGAATAAAAAAAAGTGGACTCTGTGTTAAATTGAGTTCTGGCCTCATGCAATGCGTGACTTACCCAACAGTCGTCTACTCTGCTTCAAATGGGTTGCAGATGAGACTCTAATATCGACTTCCCTTTGTTTAGGGTAATTCGTCTAATAAGGATATGAATATCAGGCAGCTAGCCTGCTCACTCCGTATTCAGCGGTGTGTACCCGCCCCAGAGCTATCAGCTCTGGGGCTCTGGGGAGCGTCCACGGCTGGTAACCTAACACCCCCTGCCACACGCCAAAGCAGCCGTTCTATTGGATCTTATTTACACTAACTAAATACACTCCTTTTAATTCATGTCTAAATTTCATTTCCAAATATCTTTCACCTTTGCACGCCTGGTGACCTAACACCCCCTGCCACACGCCCAAGCTATAAAAATACAAAACTACTACCAAATCATGAAGACAGAGATTCCACATTTAACGCACCAAACCTCACTCTTCTAGCTAAAAAATTGACAGAGAAAGATACAAAACGGGTACAGAATGATTGACACGCTACAAAATTAATGTATATAGATGGCGTTCTAGTAGGGGGGGGGGGACTCTTCCGTAGCACTTGAGCGACTGCTTCATCGCTCACGAACCAAATAAAGCAATGACTCAAAACAAAAACTTACGATAGAAGTATGTTTAATAGAAAGCCACGCATTGCTCTCTGGTGGTCATTAAAATAACCAATTAGTGGCGCGAATACCTAACACCCCCTGATTAGTTTTTTTATTGGGAAAGTTATGCATGGAAGAATATCTTTTGCCCTGTTACATTTAATTTAAGCTGAAATGGAGGATAACTAACAATGAGAGGTGGACTTACCTACGTTTATTCCTATCTCTAGGGTTTTTGCACTATTTTATGACTCTTTTATGTGTTGAAGTGCAGAAAATTAATTAACGAGAAAGTATTATTTTGTGTATATTGTTACATACACCGTAACCTGGTGGATAGGTGGTCTGTGAAGAGGGGGGATCTAAAATTATCAATGACTATAATTTCAGTTTGTATCACACAGAAAAACACAGCTTTTTACAACAACACAACTGCAATTAAGTTACAAATATTGTTGGTGGATTGTAAAGCCTATTTCCTGTATTTACTTAAAAACGTGGCTGGCTGTCTATCTGCTGAATGACGACTTCCCTTTGGTTAGGGTAATTCATATAATAAGGATATGATAGTTGTTCTAGTTGGGGGCAAAAACAAATGTCACTTGGAATTGGAGAATGTCACTTGGTCAGAATTGGAGACCGCGAAGAGAGGAAGTAAACGATGAATAAGACTCAAATGTCACCTCTTCTTCCCATGGCCAATTCTGTTCTCCCAAAATATCCGGTAGCCGGGAAAATTGCAAAGCCTGGACTTGGCGACATTTGACCCGAGTCCTGTTTCATATTTGTCCTTGGACACTATGGTGGAATTTCCAAGGCTAACCTGCTGGCTTGCCTCATATTCGTGACTCGTAAAACGAAATTAAACTTTTCATCCTCTGAGCGTTTATATAAATATTTTCAGCTCTTGTAGTGAGTGTGCAGGAGTGTGTTGCGTTGTTGCTAAGGGTGTGTATCGGTGACCCATCGTTTGAAATCATTGTACATACACACATACATACCAATCACGCCGTTCCCTTCCGGAGTAGACAGAGTCACTAATAGTGTTACCTCGAGACTCAGGACGAGACCGCAGCGGAGAATTCGAGACGAGACTCGAAACGAGACCGCTTTTTGACGAGACGAGACAATACCACTTCCGCGAGACTCTCGAAAGTCTCGAAATACAGATATATGAGATTAATTGGTATTCAGTGTAACATTATCCCTAAAAATTTGTCCTTCTGCTACTACGAAGTAAATATCTCGTTTTCCTAAAGTATAAAATTAGCGATATAATTCAAATATAACTTTACGATAAATAAGATAACTATTAAAAATTATTTTTTGCCTGTACTGCAATTTCTGATGGAATGAGCACGACTTCTGGAGCCAAGTAAGGGAGTGCTTACGAGTTTTCCTTATTACCTACGACAAATACCTTGGGAAAATTTTCTAGAAAAAATACACTATTTTCTAAAGCAGTAATTTTTAGTGCCCACCTCTACAGCAAAAATATCATGGATAATACTTGTAATGCAAAGTATCACCCAGCGGCACTTGCAATCCTGCATGAGGCCTGTCTGCTAAAAAAAAGATTGCCACGATTTGGACTAGTGCATCGGACATCACCTCAGCGAAAGGATGGATGACAATTGAAATCACTATATACCTCTTCCTGCATCATATATATTCCTAGTTTAGTGAGGATATTTAGCATAATGTCGTAAAATGTTTTCAAGCATGATAAGAGAAAAAATGCCTATAATTGACTTTCCTTTGTCTTTAATTGTTTTTATTTGCTTTTGTTTTGCTAACAAAAATTCCATTCAATCAGGAAGTCCACTCATGAAGTATCTAACCGACATTTATTCATCGGCCACTCGTTCTAACTCCATTCATCCTACTTTCCGCACAAACACGTCCCAGGTATTTCATTTTAGCTGCATTTAGTCTATTCTTAAAGGGTACCTCGCGAAATACTCTGTTTGCAGACTGTCGACTTTTACATTGTTACGATGGACTGGTGGCACATAAAAAACTAAGGTTATCACGATTCGCTGTGAATATGCAGCTATGTCGCAAATGATCTCTTTTGTGCGTGATTCCTACCTTATTGAAGCGATAAACATTTTTGCTTTATTTTTAATAATAAAAAAATTTTGGCTTAATATTTGGTTATCTATTTTTACTTTGTTTAAATTTGTCTCAAATTATCTCTGTTACTGTTTGTTACTGCTAACTTTTCTACTGTCTTTCAAATGAAGCGGTTGCTCGTCACTGCTGATTTCATATCACAATGCTTTGTTACGCATCTAAGGTGGTTTATCCGTCACTGTTTTTTAGTTAGTCTTTCTTTCTTGCATCGCATGAAGTAGCAAGTTGATAGTATTTCATAATGAGTGAGCTGAAAATATGTCATATTAATTGCCAATCACTTATCTGTAATTTTGATGAATTTCGCTATTACTTCACTGTAAATAGCGTCGATGTAATTTTCTTATCTGAAACCTGGCTAAACCCAACTATTCCTTACGGTATGGTAGCACTTGATAATTTTACGCTACTACGCAGTGATTGAATTGGCAAGAAAAGAGGAGGTGTAGGTGTATATGTTCACCAAGATTAGAGTGCCAAAATTTTATCAACCTCACTGACTTCAATGTACTCGTCTTGGCCAGAATTTGTAACTGCAGAAATATTCGGTGTAAATTTCCCAAAAATCCTAATTTGTGTTATCTATCGACCTCCCAAAACAGCCTTACTTCATGCCTTCGAATCCCTTTTTCTTCAGTATAGTCCCACGTATAAATACTTGATTATCATTGGTGACCTGAACATTGATTTATATCGCCAGAACTATAATAATCAATATCTAAGTAACTTTGTATTTTCCAATAACCTTTATCTAGTGCCTTTCGATGCAACTCATCATACCCTCAATAGTCATAATTGGCTGGATGTTTTCAATGTCGATGATTCGGAGAAAGCTGTCTCTTTCCTACAGAAGCCAGTACCTTTCCTTTCAGCTCATAATCTTATCGAAATTACTTAAAAGTATGCTTTTCCTAGAAGCAATGTAAGGAATCGAACGTATAAAAACCGAAATGCTCTTGAAAATCCACAGTGTAGAGCTGAGCTTGCCGAAATGGATTGGTCACAATTTTTCATGTCTACATCTATTGACAACAAACTTGGTATTCTTAAAAATATTCATAGTTGCGTTGATAAATACGTACGTGGCGACCCAAGCGTTCTGCAGCTCCCTGGCTAACCGAAGCTATAAAAAATAAAATGAAGGAAAGAAATAGGATTCACCGCGCATTCATTAGAACTAAAAGAGCAGAAATATATAACAAATACAGAAATTTGGTAATTCAGCTACTACGAAATGCAAAGCGCTCATACTATTCTGACAAGTTTCCCCCTCTCTCTAATTCCAAATATCCTAAATAAAAAATCCATGCTCCCTATTTCACTATCGACCAATCTCTATTTTGTCTTACCTTTCTAATGTCTTGAAAATATCGTTTATTTTCAGCTCATTGAATACCTTGAACTCAATAATTTATGTGACCCCAATCAATCAGGATTCAAAAGAGGCTATAGCACTCAAACTGTTCTTCTTCGAGTCACAGATGGCATAAAACTGGCGATAGATTAAGGAATGCTCTCAATTTTAATCCTCGTAGATTTCAGTGACGCATTTGGTCGAGTTAATCATACTGGTTATCATAGTTATCTTACTGGGCGTAAACAAGTTGTCAAGGGCAACGATGGTAAATTATCACCTTGGCAACATGCCACATGTGGTGTCCCTTAAGGTTCGGTACTTGGGCCGTTGCTATTTTCCTAGAACGTTGGTGATCTGCCCAAAAATATCAAATACTACAAGTACATTTTTTATGCAGATGACCTGCAAATATATTGTCACTGCAAGCCAAATGAAATTAGAGAAACAATTGATTTAATAAATGTAGATATTGTATGCATATTGGAATGGGTGGAAAAAAATAATTTCATTCTTAAAGGCCCTAAGGCCAAGCCATTATAATGGGAAGCTCTCGCATGACTTACTGTCTTGATCTGAAGGCGCTTCCAAATATCAGTGTAGGTAGAGATTGTGGCCAATACTCCACCAGTGTCCGAAACTTAGGGGTAATCATCTCCAGCAACCTTTCCCGGACTGATCACGTATCTTTTACACTTAACAAGATAAACTCCATACTATACCTTAAAATAAATAGTCATATTTTCCCTCAACACACTCGTATCAAGCTAGTTACAACCTTGATTTTTCCTCTACTGGATTATTGCTGTCTTGTATACAACAATTTGACGACCGAGCTTGATACCAAACTACAAAGAGCAGTCAACTGTTGCGCTTGCTTTATTTTTAATGTTAAGGTTACTGATCATATCAGCCCATACATACAAGAATTGGGTTGGATGTCTACGTCTCAAAGACGGAGATATTTCTTGGGAGTATTTATTTTCAACATGCTAACAAGTAAGAGACCTGGCTATTTATTTGATTATTTCGCTACTCGGCTATCCCTTAACTCTCGACCAACAACAAGAAGTGAAAACTCGATATTCTATTATCCCTCTCACCGGACCACCACCTTCCAAAAATTTTTCATTGTTACCGCGATAAATTTCTGGGATTCCCTTCCCCTTAATGTTAGAAATATTGTTTAAAACACTGCTGTACAAATACATACTCACGCACTAAAACAAACTTCTTTATATGAGTATTTATCAACAAATTGTAATATGTAACATGACACAAGACGAAATGAAATTGCTGCTGACTTCTTTTTTTTGTTGAATGGAAATTATGTTGAAACTTGATGTGATTAATATTTGATATGTGTAATTTGAGTATCTATAAACTGATAGTAATATGATATATATGTAATGTGTAATGATATCTATATTGACCAACAGCTATTTGTGTAATTTTCAACAGTTATTTCTTTGTATTTTTTGTAATTTTTTGTTACTTGCTCTATCTCTGAGACTATAAAAGTTGCTGTGTAATAAATTTTGTTCTTAGATGACTTTGCCACAGAACATTTATAAATATATTATTATTATAAACGCATTTATTAAGTCAAAATCGACCATTTTCACCGGGATCACTCTAACATAAACTCTGCTATGCGATTGACTTTTGGGACCAAAAAAGCCTATAGCACGTGAATTTTTCTCTTTTGATTCACCTTTTTCCTAGAAGAATATATATCGATACCATTAGAGTACCTAATAGTTTTAAGAGCGAACCATATCGCGCAGGAAGGGATATGTGTCCTAAGACGCCTCAAAATCAGTGGATCGGATTGACCTCTGCTTGAAAATATGCACAAAGTTTTGAAACACTTTATAGATCTGACGAATAAATTAGGAGGAGAAAATTACGTTACCTTTCCATTCGTTGCCGTTCCAATTTTCACCAATTTTATGTTTCATATTTCTAGTGTAGTCATTAAGTATCAATAAAATCATTGATTGTACATACAGTTTGATGTATTCGGTATCAAATTTAATATATATTTACCATTCATATAAATGTCATTACTAATTCGAAAGTACCGATTCAGCAATAACGTACGCAGAGGAAACTTGGCTTTTTATGGTACTTTATTTAGGGGGAAACGAGATGAGAGTCTCGTCCGAGACTCAAGAGCGTGACGAGACTGGGGTTCACGAGACGAGACTTGAGACGAAACCCGAGTTCAGAAAACGAGACTGAGACGAGACTGGCTCAAGTCTCGTCTCGTCTTGTCTCGTGGCAACACTGGTCACTAAGTATCACTCATAAATACATATTTGTACTCCTAACTCTGCTTCAAAAATTTCCTCCATACTGACCTATCCTTGCAACCCTCTTTCGCTTCATTACCACCATACACTGCTTCAGAAAGACCCTCCTGTTTTTAAGACTCCCAATATTCCTCCTCATAAGAATTTCCTCAACAACATTCAACCACAACTTTATCGGCCTACATCGACCTCTCGCACCATTCTCCATTCTCTATGTTGAGTAACAAAAGTGTTGCGGTATACGTTAGCAAAATTTTATCTGCTCCGTAACAAATGTCCATTAGAAAATTTGAGATTGTATTACAATGCATTAATAAACTCTAAATTAACTTATAGCTTGATTGCATGGGGAGGAGCTTATTTTAACTCTATTAAGCCAGCTATTATCTTGCAAAAGAGGCATATCAGGATAATGCTCAATAAGAATCGTCATGAGCCATCCTTTCCACTATTTCAACATTTGAAATTCCTCCCACTTAGGCATTTGTACGTGTACAAAGTACTTAGATTGTTTTTTCTGAGGAGTGGTGCTAAAATTCCTGTCTCAAATAGGCCATGTTTATGGAATTTACGCAGTATATTGACACCCTTGCCGAGACCCAAATTGTCTCTGTACAGGCGAAGTTTTTTATATATTGGGCCAATAATATATAACATACTACCTTCTGAGTACAAATGTGCACCTAATCTTGCTTCTTATTTAAAAGATGTTAAAAACTGGCTATTTACTTATGAAAAAATCGAAGATATATTTTGCTAAATAAAATTATTATTTTTGTAAACATACTTGTTAAAAGGAATTCATTTGAAATGTTGGTATATATTTTTGTTTCTTGTTCTAAATGTAAGAATGTATGGTCGTAGTTCTAATTGATGGTAACCTCAACACAGGTTCGCCTTATAGGTTACCTAAAGCTCCCAATATCTTAATTATGTATTCTTTGTATTTTTTCTGTAATTATTCTTTTGGAGCAATAAACATTATTATTATTGTTATATTCTATTCTATCTGTTGATTTACAAAAGTTATCAAGAAGCTTCTGTAATCCCTGTTGGCTCTCTGTGATCCAAGCAGCATCATCCGCATATAGTAGATCTCGTACGTTTACATTTCCAACCAGAACACCGTCGTTTTCACTACATACATCTCTAGCACATTTATCCATAAATACATTAAATGGCCTTGGTTACATTACGCATTCTCTCTTTACTCCCTGTTTTATTTAAACCAATCACTCAGAACCCCGTTAACTCTCACACTTGTCCTATAATTTTTATACATCGCCGTCATAACATTCAATAACTGCCCACTCGCTCCATAGCTCTTCAAAACCTTCAAAACCAACAACCTTGCACGCCACAATCACAACTCTCCTAATACCTACTTTCATGTGAACCCAGAGAAATCTAGGGGATACTAACTCGTACTTCCTTACCAGTAACTTAGCTCTATCATTAATAATGAGTCCTGCACATTGACTGCCGTGTACATTATCTTCCACTACTGACCCCAGTGCCAGACAACCGCACTCTACAGCATCAACGTCCCGCCCCTTGTGCTTAGTTTCACATGCACACAAAACAGCCATTCGTCTCACTTTCAATTCATCCAACAACTCATGCTCCTTTCCACTTACTGCTCTCACATTCCAAGTACCGATAGTCCAGTTCCTATCGCCAAGTCCGTATCTTGATGGGCCCACCTTAGTCAGCCTCCGCCGCCCATCGTGGCTTCGGCTGTCCGAGGCTACTTCGTGACTCTTAGGAGCATTTTGTAAGAGAGTATGCAAGGTTACCAGCCTTTGCAGTACCCGCACCACGTGCCACTTTTAATGCTAACGGTTGTGGCGCTCTACCGGTCAGTTTTGGCTCATTTTTGCCAGTATGCCACAAGAGAAACCAGAGCATAATAATACCCTAGGCCCGCTTTCACTATTCTGCTCAAGCTACGATCCCTTCTGAAAGGACTACCTTGAGAGCCAGCATACCATTTCCCGCGACCCACCAATAGGAGGTGTATGCGGTGTACTAACACCCCGGGTCACTTTGTAACTATTAATTTTATTATATTTACATGTATTTTTCCTGATATATCCATCCATATCCCTTCTGCCGAGCCATTCTCCATTCCAGCGTCTTATCCCAATGCTGATAGGTATATATCAATATGGGAGCAGATTTTTACTGAAGCACACTAATTTGTCCCAGCAAGTGACTCCTCAGTTAGGACGTGCATCTTTTAATGACTTCAGTTTTCTGGACATCCTCATTCCTTACGAATTTATTATTGGTCATTGATTGCGTAGATACCATCATTGTGGCATAGGCATTTACCGTAGCGTGCGTTGTCTCATGATGAAAAATATTAAAGTATAGCGGAATGAAATTGCGGACTCGGGGCCTCAACTATTTGGAATCCTTCGGATGTCTATCCCACGCTATCCTGGCCGTGACAAGCAGATGTTTTGCGGAAGAGCCCCCGAGCCATTGGGAAGAGCTAATTGGACTCAAGGAAGATCGCCATTGATAAGAAGTTGACCCATACCGGGAACAAAACGTGTGCAGTGTTGTCGATACTTTTTTTTAAATGCGCTCACCTACGCTCTGTGCTCATACATTCTGATTTTTCTCCTGTTGCCCGAGCACCACTTGATAATGCTCCTCGCCGTCTTCAAAAGTGCGCCACGATATCCGGTAACTGGAGCCCTCTCTTTCTCTCTGAGCTTGCGTGCCAGGCCTTTGGATGGATTTTCAAACAAATTCTCATCCTCACTCAGTCGACGTCCGGGATTGATTTTTTCCGTTGCTTCGTGCTCTTCGTTTGTATGGAAATCCTTTGGCATATTTAGATGAGGGTCCCAGACAAGTGAGTGGGCTTCGGTCTCGCTGGAATGGACGCAAGGCCCTCCCCTTCCCGCTTCGATCCTCTCCCTTCGTGATCCAGCCATCACTTCTCATCGTGTCTTCATTCCCACATCCGATTCAGATCGGATTTTCAATGTGTCATTAGCGTCCGGGGATCACTGAGAGAAAAATAAAAGAAGGTGAAAAATTCAAGGAGAAGATTTCAGAAACTCTGCAAATGCAATTCAAGGAATGAGCATGGCCGAAGGGAAGATCGTGAAGTGCGGGAGTTTCCTGTAATCCAGCTATAAATTTATCATGATTCCCTCGGTAGAATCAGGAAAATGCTCTGTTTAAGATCCCATTGAAACTAAATATAATTAATACCCCTAGTTAGCGTAGTGCACCTAAGGTTTTAATACTATTTTTAAGTGTGTTGAGTAATGTTGAAATGATATAAAGCAAGGTCTAGGTCACCGGTACCAGGTGTTATTTCCCTTGTATTGCAAAGCGTACGTGAGTTCTGTTCTGATAACACAGAGAATATTATCATGACGCCTCACTACATCTCTAGGCCTGTCAGAAACGATAAATTAAGACAGATACACATACAAACAGATAGGTACAAAAAATTGTTCTTTCCGCGCACAGTAAGTGACCAAAATAAAGTGTGAGTTTACTTAATAATAATCCTAAATTTCCTTCGTGGAAAAATTAGTGTGTAGATGGTGATATAGTCGAGCGCTGATATGGTCGAAGTCACATTCAGTGTTCCTCAAGGAAACGTGGTTGGCCCTCTATTATTCATCATTTTTACTAATGACCTTAGTCTCGAATTAGCAGTACATTAAGATTATTTGCCAACGATACAGTAATCTACCGTGAAATAAGGGAGACGCGGACTTAGAAGTTCAGTCATCTGACCTTAACAACGTTCATTTGTGGTGCCAGGAGTGGGGTTCAGAACTAAACTTCCTGCGAAAGTCATCACACAAAAGCCATAACTACACCGTGGGTGGAGTAAACATAAAAACTTCAAATACAGTAAAATATCTTGGAATAACCTCAACTTCAGATATATCGTGAGGAACACACATACAAAACATATTCGGTACAGCTTTAAATAAACTAAGTTTTGAGAAGCGTATAATAGGAAGGTCCTCGGATGAAAAAGTAAAAGAAAGATGCTACTTTGCTCTGGTCAAGCCACACCTTGAATACGCCGTAAGCATTTGGGACCCTGGTCATAAAGATTTAACCGAACAAATTAACAAAATACAAAGAAAAGCAGCACGCATTGTTAAAACTGTTACGAAGAAACTTATAGTGTTACACAACTGTTAGATGGATTAAGGTGGGAGCCCCTAGAGACTCTGAGGCTGCACGCTAGGCTTAGGCTCCTTGAGATATTCAGAACTGATGTGTTTCAGAGCGACACAGAGAATATTATCATGACGCCTCACTACATCTCTAGGTCTGTCAGAAACGATAAATTAAGACAGATACACATACAAACAGATAGGTACAAAAAATCGTTCTTTCCGCGCACAGTAAGTGACCAAAATAAAAACTGAGCTCCTCTAAATACACTCCCATAGTTCATGTCACCATTTCACCTCCAAATATTTTACATTTTTACACGGCTGGTGACCTACCACCCCCTGCCACACGCCCATGAGGCGTCTTGCGGTGTAATATGTAGATGTAGGTGTAGATAATGTCTAAATTTAACAAGTCATGCTTGATTTTGCTTTTCAAATCAAAGTCTTATACCGTTCTTAAATCATTAAGTAGTCAATGAGAAACTTGTGATTGCTGAATGGCAGTTTGCTCTTGCTGTCAGGGAGTATAAAACTCTCAACTGCCAGGGAGTATAAAAAGACTTGCATAACTATTCTGAGAATTCATTTCTCAGTGAAAAAAATATCCCAAACGTACCCACTTGGATAGTAATCGATTTTTAAAAAAATTATCTGCGGACCGTTTACTTTTTGCCTTGAATCTCCCTCCCCTCCAGGTCTGAGGTAAATTATAAACTCTTCAAAATATCTGATCATTCGTCCCTTTCTATGATTTATCCCATCTCGTTACATCTCAAAGCTTTTTCACTCTTGCTAAGTGAGGATGCGATTCGATAAAATTCTATCAGATTCCTCGAATCTTTTCACCTTATATCGTACTTTTAGGCGCACCTTATGCGCGCGCGTTCAGCAAAGCATGCTCGGCGAGCCCTCGTAATTAAAGGCCCGAGCGTTTCCGGCGCGCCCTCGCCTCCCTCCGGCCTCACCCCTCTCTACGCGCTCACTGGGCGTCCCGGATGATTCACTCAACCCTCCCCCCAACTCCCTCCTACGTCTTCTCTCTCGCCTTCATCAGAAAGGAAAACACTTCACTTCCACTCTTTTTCGCGGAGTCTTATCACCGAAACGCCGCGAGGAAAACTTGTCGCGGAAGATTGAAATCTTTCGTTGTTTCGTTCCTTCATTTTGAAGCAAAATATGTAATAAAAGCTGAGATAGGCTCATCAAAATCCTCCCTTCCTCTTTTCCTCTCCCCCTTCACCGGGCGCGCCATCGCGTTCAAATACAATTCTCTTCCTTACCCAGTTACCCAAGTCCAACTTCTTATATTCTCTCTCTTCCTCGGCTCGGCAAATGTTTCCTCGTTCTTCCATCGCAAATTACCTTCGCTACCTCCCCCACCTCCACCTTTTCCTCCCCAATGTGTCTTCCACCACTCCCCTCGCCTCTTTTCCCCCTCGGGCTCATCTGTTCCCCCCTCCGCGGCGATATTACCTCGTCGCACACCGTTCACTCATCACCGAGAGGCCTAGGCGTCCGCCTGGTGTGCTCCTGAGCAGGACGATTGGATAGAGGGTCGAAGATGGGATTTGGAGATTCACTGCATTTGGACAATGTTTTCGGCGGTGTATTAATTCGTTTCACTCTCGACGCGATGGAAGAACTATTGTGAGAGGCGAGATGTATCTATAATCCAGCGAGCATCGTGTCCAACTGCAAATGAAGGGAACAATGTCTGGAAGTTTTTCGGCCAATTCTCATTGACAGCCACTGTCTCTCTGCTACTCCAGAAGCAATCGTTCCTTTATCATTTTCATTCTCTTGACTTTTTCTCAACCTAAGCTTTTCATTCAATTTCCCTTTAGTGTCACCGTTGATGACGCTATTTCTCCTCGCATGCACGTGAAGTACTCTCCTGGTGAGAAAGTAAACAGTTATTGCTTCAAAGAAATTATTAAACTGCTACTTTCCTTATGTTCTCAATGTTATTTGTAAACAGCCAGTGTCGCACAGTAGCCGGAAATAGAAAAATGCCGGAACAAAGTCCAATTTGGCTTCTTTTAAGTAAAAGGCTAAACACTTGATCAATAGACTCAAAAATGGCTGCTGATTATGGAATGGTAAGCCATTTGCCTTAGGCCTCAGCTGTTACTTGGATACGGAGGTTTAAACATGGCCAAATGTCCAATCTATTGCTCGTTTCCATTTTTTTTCGAAAGCTTAAAAACTTACACAGATGGTGATGAAGTAGATGAATTTAACGAAATAAAACCTAATTCCATCTATCAAAATGATTTTTACCACTACTATGAAAAACTTTAAGACATTTTTTTCGATATTTGTGCTCCATTGTGTCACCAAATGGAGGAATTTTTTTTACAGGTAAAATTTTTCATAACCAGTCATTCTCTTTGTTTTTAATAAATATGTGCACCAACATATTTATCATGGTATTGAGTAAACATATTTTTACGATATTCTGTAAAAATGTTGGAAAAGATATTGTAACGCCGAAAATAAACAAGATTTTTCAATCGCTGGTCGCGGCACGGCTCCGCCCATCGGGGCCTGGAAATACTGACTTTGTTGGGTTTTAGAAGATGTGTGGACCATAACTCCTCGAATTCGCCGTTTTCAAGCTGTAGACGGTGTCATTGATTGCCAAAGGCTCAATACTGAAGATATTGCCCGGATATTGAATCCAGCATTTATGTGGTGGTGCAGTACTCGCCCTTCTAGGAGTGATTTTCGTTACTTTTGTAGTATGTTGAGTGGCCGCAATGATTCCTTCCTTCCGTAAACTACGATTGGTTGCCAATGCGATCTGTGCATCAGAGGAAGACATTTTTATATTTTGGACCTTTAGTCTTTTAAACCTCTCATAGAAAGCACTAAATTCTTTTTCCGGTATTTCCAATGAACCTGAGAAATTAATTGTTTACAAATATAGAGCCAAAAATAAAAAATACGTCACTAAAAGTCTACAATAGGAATTTTTGGGAAAGTACTTATCCGTTGAGGTAGAAGCACTTGGTAAATACTGACAAACAGTGTTGGGAAGTTGATTGACTCCATGAGCCTTGGGTTATGTCGCTACAAAAATGGCTCGTTTTTCTGGGAACTTTTTTTCCCACTTTTTAGGTAGGGAAAGAAATATCATATATTAACGAATTCTCAGAGGATTTTCAGAGCGACTTTGTGATACCCTAAATTGAAACTTCATGACAGAAAATCTATCAAATATTCTTTTTTTAGTTAATAATTTTACCTTCATCTCCACTATCATTTTATGGAGCTGAAGGTGAGGTACCAGATTTGAAGGGATTTCAACACTGGACTGTGGAAAAACCAGCTTATAGTCCGAGTGCTTAAGAAAATGTAATGAAAGTTACTCATTTTTCGAAATTTCCAATAACAGTTGGTCAAACAATACCAACAAGTTTGCGTGGAAAAATAAATATTGACAGAAGTTTAAAAAATATATTACAAGACGCGTTGAAACACTGCGATGGATAAACACGAATATGAAACTGAAGATGACGAAAAACTAAAAACATGGCTTTTCTTGAATAAGGGGTATATTACTGAATAATAAAACACCGCTCTCCACCGCGGAGAAAAATGGCCGGGCCCTGATCCTGTGTCTGTACACCCTCACTCATTCAATCTCACGCAGCCCGGTAAAGCTTCTTATCTTCCCCATGTAATTTAAGTGGCACAGAAGTGTGGTCACGGAATTCTGTCCAACTACGAGATCCATGTATCATCCACCCATTCTACTCACGTGCGACTAAGTGGTTACTTGTGGAAACAGTACGGAGGCCCGTAATTTACGGCAAGTTTTTGCGGTTTCTGACATTGTAACGAGTTCTGTAGGGCATTTGTATGTAATTAAATATGCAAATAATGCAATTTTGATGCAATAGGAGGAAAAGCATTACTCTCTTGTAGAAGATCAAAATGCCGTGAAGCTGCGTAGCTCCAGTATTTTGCAGATGAAGTATTTTTGTGCCGTTTTTATTTGTCATGCAATCTCATGGAATATTTTACCTGGTGAAAAAATTGAAGTTGGGCTACATTTTTGAGATGTGGATACCATTATTCCAAGCATTACCTACTAGTATAAAATGTATTTTTTACTAACTAAAATTCATGGAAATTGTCATAATCGTTTCTTTATGCCTAGAGTCATATCAAGGAAACGAATTTAGGGGAATAACTATAAACTTTATGGATAAAGTGGTATAAATTACAAGTTAAAGTTTCAGGCATTACTTAGTGGAAAAGCGACACATGAAATAAGGACTCACTTTGTACATTCCACACTATTTTATTTTCACCAACCATGGTTTCGACAATATCTGTCATTATCAAGGTGCAATCTCAAATTTTAGCTGTCCTTACATACCAAACTGGGGGGGGGGGGAGACGAGGGAGAGAAGGTTGGGGGATAAGTGAGGGAGGGGATGAAAACGTTGGTTGAAAAGGGGTGTGTCGATATTTCAAGGTAAAATGGCGTCAATGGGGAGGGGTAGGGGATGAGCACATAATGGCCAGATTGAGTTTATGACACAAACTAAAACGAAAATTAAAAGTTTATTGACATCCGTGGCGAATAAGCGTCAAAATGAGGTCAATTGCCCAGTTTGAATTACTTCTAACAGCATTTACAGTTTCACATTGCTCAATAAAATCTAACCTTTTACCCTTATCCCGCAAACGTAAAATATCAGGTTTTAATTTACTTGAATGATTACACTCTAATAAATGTTTTGCAAACATGAGAAAAATGTTACCTGTTAAAAAACAATTACTATGCTTCATAATTCTAATTCCAAATTTCCGTCCTTATTGGCCAATGAACCTAGCATCACAGTTGAGAGCATAAACACCACATTTGTCGGATATTTCAAATTTATCTTTATTATAATTCTTATTGTTATGGGAGAATAGAAAGACCTGTTAGGCTTCTTCACAGGCATGAATTTAATGATCCTGTACGTCAATTTTCCTAAAAATGGTATCTCGCACCAACGTAAAGGCTTGTCATTTTTTGTAAAAGGAAGGGTCGTCAGAGAGTGAATAGCCAGCTGTTTAAGCTTTCTCTCCAACGTTTTCAAAATTGCGTTATTACTGTAGCCGTTTTTTGTCGCAATTTGTAAATTAATGTTTAATTATTTCGCAAAACTTGCGTTACTCATAGGCACATTGACCAAACGAAATATCATGGCATGGAAGGCCGACAGCTTATGACTATGGTGGTGAAACGAATCATTAGGAGTAACAGCATCAGTATTATTCGGTTTCCCATAAATCGATATATCATGTTTACTCTCTGAAAGGAGGAAATTTAGAAGTCTGAGTTTCCTCCTTGCGGAATGGAAACGTTGTCGTCAACGTTCAATAACTGGACATAACCAATTCGCCTGCACTGAAGAATACATTCATGGAACCTCCATGTATGACACCAATTTTAGGGGAAGTCATGCTAAGATTTCACGTTATTAAGTCAACTTAGTTTATTACGGCCACTGCGTTCCCATATAGATTCAATGTACCTGAATTGTCTGCATGGGTGGATGATATGTGCTGACGTCCAGATTTTTTTCTTTCTTTCCTTTCGCCTCAGCCTTAAAATCATGTCATACAAACCCCCGAAGCTTCGCTGGCCTGATCTCTCGCGCCAAAACAACAGAGTACCGAAATATTTTTACATTCACTGCAACACAAGTGTTTCACTAATGCCAAACTATGATTGCTTGTTAATATGTATTTCTTACAGGTACAGGAAAGTCCCCGGTGAAAATACACATTTATAACCGCTTAAGCGAGCGCGGTGGTGTCTTAAAACGTACCCTTTCACCTAATCTTCCTTTTGGAGTAAAGGTGGAGGGTAGTTGACGCCTGGGTTGTCGGGGCGTCATAGAGGGAGTGGTAAAATTCACGGATTTACCGAGGATTATTCTCTTGAAGTTTCGTATAGTAGTTCGCTTTATTTTCTTCGTTTTTGAGCGTTGAGGAACGTATATTTCTTTCGCCGCAAGCTCCGTTGTTTTGTTACTTAACTTAATAGAATTTTTATATAGATTATGTAATTGCCATTGTCTCCTGAGCTCCCGCCTTATTTCGTGGTTATACCAACGAAGTTTTTTACTCACTAGTTTGAATTTTTATGAAATGTATTCATCGATAACTTTACTTAGTATTTCCAAAAAATGTCTCCATGATTCTTCGGTGCTCTCGTTCTTTAGTGTGGCTACGAATTTCGTGAATGAAGCTTCTAACGTCTCTCCAAATTTTACGCAATCACATTTTTCTAATAAGTAGACTTTAAGTTAAGGGTTTACAGTAGATTCTACTGTTGTTTTCAAAGTCATGAATGTACCTTTATGATCACTCATGCCTTCGAGAATATAGACATGTTTAATCATTTAAGGGTGACTAACAGCTAAAAGGTCTAATATTTTACTACCTCTCGTAGGTTCATTTACTACTAGAGTAATAGAGTGGTTTGAAAATGCATTTAGTCAGGCCTCGCTTGTATCACGCTTCCTTGAACTAGGTTCAACGCTATTGGTTTTCTAATTTATAGCCGGGAGGTTGAAATCTCCACCGATAATTATCCTGATTTTGTTATCTTTGGAGGTAAATGATGTTAATTGAGTTTCTAATTTGTACAAAACGTCGATTTTGGAATCTGGCCTGTAAAACGAGCATATATGCATATTTCTTTTATTATTTTGCTAAATAGTGCACCAAATGGTCTCTTTTTCATTGTCGTCTAATATGTGTGCGTTACTATTCAAATACGATTTAACTGCTATGAATCTTCTGCCACCAGTTCTATCTGCTTGATCACGTTTAATGATTTTATATCTTTTCGGAAAAACTTTGCTATCGGTCATATTCTCCAGATCCAGATCTGTTCCAATTGGTTCCAATCCAGGAAAGCCAGCTCTCTGTTCCAATTACTATGTCGACGTTTTAAAATATATGTTCAACTTTGTCATGTTTGTTCTTTACGCTTCGGAAATTACTATTACTAAATTTATATCGCATTTAGCTTGATGAATGTCGGTTCACTGTTTTCTGCAACTATGTGTATTATCTTTTTGATGGTCTCCGAAACCTCTGAGAAGCGAGTTTGTCTTTGAAGTTTCGCAGTTATCTTCAGAGCGCGTGTTGGAATTATTTTCGCTCTGTAAGTAACATTTATTTGTCTGTGCTTCCCCTGATTTATTTCGGTGATTGAAGGTCCACGTTATACGGATTTACTTGGAGGCTGTTATTGGGTCTGCACTTTCGAATCCCACTGATTGACCTACTCTCTGGCCTAAAAAATACCCACAATGCTCGAAAATCTTATGAGCCACCCGTTCTGACGCCTGGATGGAGTAATGTTCCCCAGAATAGTTGAGGGGAGACCATCACGATCCGAGCACCGGTCGAAGATCTACAAATTCTGCTCCTATGCTTACACAGAATTTCCACGGCCTCCTGTTCAGGCAGTCAATCCTGCTCAAAACATGGTTACCGCGGTCGATCCGCGGGACAACATTACGAATGGTCAGCCGCTAATCGGCACCAGATGCCATCCGAACGCGTTCCATCTCTGAGTTTAAATCCATGAAGGAATTTTATGTCTCCTCAGCTCCACGTTCGGACGCATCATTGTTGCCGACATGGGTCACCACCATACGGGCAGCCTGGAGCGGCCCGTATCTCCCACTGCTGTGCGTATCGTAGCCGTGGTGTTGGGTACTAACCCTCCTGGTATACACCAGGACCGCTTCATCGCTCCTTGCCCTCTTCCGCAATGAGAGCACAATCCGCCGGACGTTCAAACTCGTAGGAGAGCGTGCATGAAGTAATGAAGTGAGGGAAATGAAAGTGGTTTTCACGGAGAGAGCACTACGGAGGAAAATATCGAAAGGGAGCCAGTTATATTAGGGCTAAATGCAGTTACTAAAATCTTTGACTAAGCTTAACCCAAAATCCCACTAGGTTAATTATTCATTTGCTAGTGGAGGCTATTAATTATAAATGCTACCAGTAAAATTTTCTCCACCCTTGAAAAATAGAGTGGGCCGGAACTACTAACAATGGTAAAAATGACGCATGTGAGCTGAGAATGCAGTGTTCCTTTCCATGCTCTGAATTGTTTAAGGAATCGGGACAAGGGATATAGCCGCTGAAAATTTCTTCATCAGCTCCCGACAGCGCGACTATCAGCGGGCTTTGGGATGCGTCAAACTGGCTGCCCTTGCCTTGGTCCCGATGAATGGGGCGTGGCAGGCTGGTAATTAGCCATAAATCTCCTTGTGTCAGGGCAGCGGGAGGTCTTCCGAATTCCTCTCCGAAGGGCGGTGGCCGACCTGCGTTTGACATCTCGCCGCGGGGGAATGCCAGGTATCTTTCTCTGACTTGCCGTGAACTTCCCAAGGAACGTTTTTCCCCGTAGTGTTTCCACATCCCTTCCATTCAGCTGGATGACAAGCAAAATGTACATTATTTGGGAAGGAGATGAACCCTGAATGGTGACCAGACCTTTTGTTTTTGCTGATTTGCGGAAGTCTAGTCTTGACCGAGAACCCGTGGATATTGAGTTTGCCTTTCAGACTGCCAAGTTGCTGGGTAAAGACGAACCTTTTTATGTTGAGTTGGTGGTGATGTCGATTCAGTGAATTTGGCAATGCTTGATCGACTGCATACATAATTTTAGAATTCACATTGATAATTCGTTTCAATTCAAGTTAAGCCTCGAAGCATTGGTTGTATTTTATTATTTTTATGTATAGCTTGCAAAAATCTAAATCTGGGAAGAATGTTGACCGCGCAACTGGCAAGTATCTGGAAAGAACGACCATGGATCCAAAATTGAAAAGGTGAAAGCTTTATATTGAGACAATTACGACTATTTATGGCGCTTCTGTGCCCCATGAGAACAATAAGAAGACTACATGGATAATTTTATGGAATCAATAATTTTGTAGGTGACTATAACTCTGATTTGTGGCAACTTATGAGGAATTAGTACGGTAATACACCAAGATTTGCGAACCAACATGACTAAAATATCAATTATTCTACATTTCAGAATAAATAATACTTTAAATAAGATTATCCTACTAAAACATTTAGGAAAATAGAGACATTTTTTTTGCGTATTGAAATCATGAAAATCGAAATTACGCAATATTATTCGAAAAAAAATGATGATAAATCATCGTATTTACTTTTTTTAAAGTGGCAAGTATTTTAAAAGTATCAGATATTAGTTTAATTTTTGTCTAGGCAAAGGATAACGCATTTTATTTAAAACCTTTGCTTAATCTATCATCGGAATTCAAAAGGAATTTCTCATCACGCAGAGTCAATTGGCTATAATGCTTACGACACGGTTTTTACATTCTCTTCCTTTCTCTATCAATAGCACATGATTTTATTGTTTTAAATATCCCAAAAATTAATTTTTCACAAATATTTCCAAATGCTGGGCGATTATGTTGTCGACGTGTTTTGATTAAGTACGTCTGTGAAAGGTATTCCATGTTTCTCAGCCCTCGCACTCCCTCACCCCCCGTTTTTACTCCGTACTCTGAAGATACTAAGCAGCTTGTTGACCCTGGGCGCGGCTATTAATGCACCAATTGTTTGCATAAAAATATCCATTGTGTTCTCCTCTTCCCCAGATTTACAGTGCTTTGTTGTCCAATACTCACTTGCATGGCCTTCGTCCTCGATCTGATCCGAAGATTAGATATCGTGAAGGCTCTCCAATTGGGCTGTGTGCCCTTTTAAAATGAAAAGTCAGGTTAGACGCTTGCATAAGGACTAGATCATAAATATTTATTATTATTTTGCCATCTCAAGTAAGTGCTAGAAGTTTAAGAAGCTACCCACTTTGCAAGCTTGAATTAGTTATAAATGCTTCCGTACTTGAAGAGAGGACGGCACTGAACCGGCAGGAGTATTCTGGCGAGAATAGTAGATAGAAGTTGAGTTTGGTTAGTTACGCAATATGCGTGGCCATGTTTGAAACATGTAGATGAAATTTAATGAACTTAATTCTGTATCTCTTAGGGTGGCTTATAAGTTTACGCACAACTTGAGTTGAGGATTTCTTCAATTTTTATACCCAACAAAGTGAAGTTTTCGTTTTTGGCCTCTGTAGGAATATTGAGTTGATATTGATGTACATGTGGGCAGTATTAGGAATTACACTCGATTTTCCTATTATTTCAACTTCTCTAAGTCCTTAGGGTTACAAATTACACGTCATGTATTCTATGGTTACTACTTTTATTTTATCAATTATTTTCTCGTACAGTTATTCTTGAAATTTCGTTTCACATATTTTCTACCCAACTTTTCCTGTCAGCAAATGAGTCTCTCCAAATTTTCTTTAGAATTTTCAGCATCAGCCATTCTCAATTAGTCATAGAAAACCTTTATCTCATCCAACTCACTTAAGAACTTCTTATGTGATTCATTTTCTGATTTCACAATCATATATATTGAAAACAAATCCTATGATAGCTTTATTCGTGCTATCCCAAATCCTATTTGTTATCTATGGGCTCATTCTTAGGGAGTAATTACTTAATTTGACTTTCCGGAACGCGTCAATTTCTACACCTATTACACTCTCAGATTATGTATCGTAAATATTTGATACAGAATACAGCGTATGCGTGTATGTATGCGTATTCAAGTTTGCCAAAAATTTGATAGACAAATGTAGTAGAAATTTCAAAGTGAAAGGATTATTGAATAAATTCCCTGAGCAGGCTTCTTATTATGTAACAAAGGGGTTATCTCGGGTCATCTTTTTGACTCCCGGCAATTCAAAGCATTTTCTCAATGAAATATATGAAAATTTAATTTTTATCGCCTGCAGACTTTATTTCTCTTTGGAAGATTTAATTACAAATTGTTATCGCACAAACTTCATATGCACACCAGCGGAAAAATTCAATTCAAATTCATGGCTCCTATTCTTAACCCAAATTTTATTTTGGGCGAAAATTGTAGGAGAATAGGATAATTATGAATATTTCTGGTGAAATATTTAATTTAGAAAATACCATACCCTAGACGATCAAGACATTGCTTAGCTTGTCGGTCATTAGAATGCTTGGAGATAATATGCATGTAAGATATCTATGCCAAAAAGCATATTCGGAATCTCTAACTATTTTGTAATGCTTATTTACAGATTTATACTACGACGAAAGCTAACAAAACGTTATATATACTTTCATGACTATCATTTTGGTCCTGATTTTCTATTTACTGAGCATCATTTAAGTACCATTAATTGCCGATCGGTGTTCGAATCTTTAACTAAAATTCAATAGAATTCTTCTTCCTCTTTGGTTTGCTAGTTCAAAATGAAACGCTCGTTCATGCTTGAAAGGTCTCATTAATAATAATTTCTCTGTCATTGCCTCCTATTGAGTTAGTGGTTAATAATATATAACTATTTTATTGTACCCGAGTGTTAATGCTGTTCTCCGTTAAACCTTTTTTAAGTGGTTAGTAGTAAACACACTGAGATGAGAATTGGGAAGAGAGATTATCTAGTTATACCTAAATATATATATATTTCCGATAGTTAAACATGTTTTTGATAGTTAGCTAATAATTATTGGTGAGTTATTTCCAATAGAATCGCCCCTACAGGTACTGTGGATATAATTGTGAAAATAGATTTTCGTATTCACATTTGACGTACAGGAATATTTATGAGGCATTAAAATACCCCGCGTGATTTTGATACTTGCCATCGCTAGTGCTTATTGGTGCTCTTTGCTGTAACTTAAGTAGTTTAAATGAGTAATTTTTGGGAAGGGAAACTAATTTTAAGATGAAAGCGGGATGTTTTTGGGTTTTTAGTTGTTATCGAACACCTGCAAATTCTCAAATAACCAATGTGCAAACGTCAGTGCACGAGCATATTCTTCGACCAGCTACTAAATATTAACAAGAGAATACTTTCTTTTTAACCTTAATCAAGTATAGCTTTTTATATGCTGCAAAAGCATACGGAAAAGGAAATCAGCCATTTTGCGATTTATTAGCACATGCTCCGTTTCATTCAAGGGAACACACAATTTCAATTTTTCCATGAAAAATAACTTCGAAGACGATTGTAAAAGTTATGAGTAAACCTATTCATTTATCTTTGCCAATCTATTATCGTATTTAAATTTCACTCATACTGAAAAAAACAAGCTTATATGTCGACGAACACAACGCGCCTTCCTCATCTTTGTGGCACGCTCATGTGCTCACGTGATTACTGCAGGGGACGTCGAAATGCGCATCGTGCTTAGATTTTTTTTAACATGGACATTTATTGTTTTCTACATATTCAGGCTCGATTCTATAGGCTATAATCTAATTTTTCATATATTCAAATTTCATTTTATAGTTCAAATTTGTGGGTTAACTGGCAAATGCGATAATTTAGGCCAATTGCAGAGTAAATCTACGATTCTTATTCTTTGAATGTCTGAAATTAAACACAGTAGAGGCAAAAAATTCAAGCAGAGAATCATGTCATGATACCAACTTACAATGCTTAAGTTTTGTTGGCAACCGTGTATTTCAGACAGCCTCCAACTCTTTCATATCCGTTTAACTCCATGTTTTTGTACGGATGTGCGCCCTCTATATATTCATCGTCATCACTTCCAAAATTTTAAATGGAAATTGAAGAAAATTTGGCTAAAGGTATAGTTATCAATTTACTATCTCTTTGGTACGGTATTTAATTCTGTAATTCTCTCTTAGCCCTGATAGGAACTGAGTCAATTCACGGGTGCATGAGGACAAGTTACAAACCAGATTGAACTGCTGATACATATTTTCTCACAGGCGTTAGCGCTATCAACTCCTGATTGATTGTAGTTAGGATCCACGGAAATGTATCCCGTAGGTGTTCTCTGCTCACATTGTGGGGCTAATACTGAGGGAAGCAGTGATTGAAATTTCAAAACAGTTGTGCTTCGTACACGGAGAAATAGGAACCGGAGTCCTGGCACACGTTCAATTACGCTTGAAGCATAAAACGTTTGGGCCAAGTAAACAGCGGCGTGTTGTGTTTCCTCACCGCTGATTCAATGTACACAAAACGCAATGGTGCCTCCATGTGTGTGTGGTGGCATCATGATTGCTGTTTCCTCATAGATTACTTTGCAAAAGTCTGCGTTCAATCAACTATTTATTTTTGACCCATAAATACAGAGGATGAAATTCGGTCCTTCAGATGGAGATTTCAAGATTATGATGTCAAATTGGCCACATTTGTTATTCTAAATAAGTTAATATTCGTTGTGAGAAGTGGTTTAACCAATATCTTACCACAGCATAGTTCAAAATTCACGTTCTATGCGTAGTTGTGGGTGTTACATATATTTGATTCATAATATGGCAAATCCTCGATGTGAGTTTTGTGTTAGTGCAAATATTTTTTGGGGCGTATTGAACAGTGATGAATATTCTGCAGAATTTCGCGCTGCCAGGATGCTACTAGAGAATGAGGTAATCCCTTTACCAAAAACAATGCTATCTCAAAATTAGCTCAGTCAAAATTAATTAAATTAACATGAGCTCGGTAAAAACTTCACTTCATTTCCCCTATACCCAATATATGAGTGATTGGCTGAGTTATATCCCTTGAGTGTAATTCAATTTCATCCCCTGAAGCAGGTGATATTAGGTTCATTTACTGGAACTTAGGTTTTCAGATATAACATGAAAAAGTAATTCAAAATTCTTCATAAATATGCATTTTCCTTTTACATAAAGCTGTATATAAGTATATTACTTGAATATATATCATGATAACACCATGCCTAGGATATGAAGAGAGGATTTTTGAAATTGTGTTTATTTTCCTTCCAACATTTAAATTATTCGCCAAACTTCAAGGGAGGTATTGTGTCACCTTGAAAGCCATTTTTCAGGAGAATTTTTACTTACAATGGCTTATTTCTCGCATTATCCACTTTTCAGTTAAATATTTTTCACTACCTTTTTTAACATTCAATATAAATGATGTTTTATAATATTCCATGCTTATTTAGCAATCTCTCTTACGATTCCATATTTTTGGCATCTTAACAACATCATTTGTACTTTTAACGACATCTTTTGTACTTGTACTTCTCTAATCCAAGATCTTTATTTAGCATTCTAAATCTCTTTTATTGCATTCTAGGTTTTGGGAACAGCATAATATTTCATAAGTTCTCTCTCTCAATAAAAAACTTCCTTTCTCGATGCACGTTTCAAATCAAGCACTTGTATGTACCAGCACAGATTTCACTTCATCAGAACTTTCCGCACCTTATTTTACCAGCAAATTTCACTAGTAACTGGTGAACTTTGCTCATTTTTTCCTTAAATTACATCAATTATTAAGTCTAATGGAACGCCCTCACGATTCCGTTATCAATGGAGACTTCTCATTTTTCAAAAACCTGATTTATTTTTTTTTAGGTTCGTGATTTCTTTTTTTCGTTAGCGATTATAACAGGAACTTTACTGACATCTCCATAAATTCCTGCAAGCCATCTCAAGCAAGAGTTGAGTTATCGTCTGCTTGAGCTGTATTGTACCCCAATAAAGCTTCCGCTATCAGTGCCTTAGAAAAACTTGCAAGCACTTGTCAGGCGATAGTATTTCATCAGCATGCATAGCGCGATGGAAATGCTACCAGTGGTAGAGAGACTGTGAGTATAAATGTATTTTACAGCCTCATATGGGAACTGGAAGCGAGTCAAATGAGCGCGAGGTAGCTAAATGAGACCTGGTAGGTAGTAATTCTTTTTATGTCACCTGCTCCATCGGTATTTATCTGTAGTCTCTCCCACAAATTCCCTTGGCTTGTTTCATTACGAGGCGAGTGACGGCTATGTTCGTGTGCGCCATTAGAATTGGAATGTAAGGAAATTGAAGCGTGGGTGGATCAAAATATTATGTAATTCACTGTGCCAAATTTTTCTGTACAAGTACTATACACGTGGGAAATTTTTTAACTTCATTGCAAATTAGAGCTATGGTACTTTCCTCAGTCTAAATTTCCCCTTCAAATCTCTCCTCGTCTCGAACACATTCCTTATTGAACAATGTTTTGTCATATTATTTTCAGCATAGCCCATAGAATTAGTCTTTGATAATTAACGTGATAGAACAGATTTCGTTAATTTTAGTTCATTATTCTGGCAATAATATTCCTGTAGCATTATTTGGTTCTAAACTGCTGACAGTAAGTAATTATGATACTGGACCAGTTAAACGCAATGCTAGTATCCATTGCAATAGGAAAAAAAACCTCTAACGAGAATCAAGCCTTATAATTTTAGGCCTATCATGTCTCTTTTCAGACCGCCATGCTATTTAAAGTTCTAGCTTCCGTACATTGCTCCGAAAACAAATATCTATGGGTTCGTGCCCGAACTCCCTGATACAAGTAAAACTCTTTCCACGGTAAAGTGAGCGTGTAGGATCCCCAGCTTAATAGCGGTATTTTTTCACTCATTTCCGGGTATTTTGCGCCATTTCCGCATCCTTCATTCATAAACGTCAGACTGCGAGCAGCAGGTATTATTGATCCCACTAGTCTTGAAGCCCAATATTTAATGCAGAGCAACATAATCTTTTACTGTACTAGGTTTCTTCAGGTACGGTGTTACCGGTATGGACTTAAACAAATAAAGGTTAAAAATGCAGATGCAATATCACAACAGATCAAATGATCTCTATTGAAAATAGTTTTAGGAATAGGGGATAAATTGGTAATAAAATCTAAAGGAATGTATTCTAGGAAAGAAAAAGACTAGATAAATGTTTGGTCACCTGCATGACTGAAGTTTGTCTTTGTTGCCGTTTTCTACAATATTCAGGTTATGTACTATATGGTTGTGGCTTCTGACAAATGAATTTACTGTTTAATTAGCCGAATTAAGGAGAACTTCTGAGTTATTCTTTTTCATTTTGAAGATTGGTCATTTTACCGGTTGTTAAGGCTCTGTGAACGGAATCATTTAGTACTCTTCAAGTTCAAGTGATGAAGATCTCATTTTGAAGGCCCATTTAAAATTACTATTGCCATGCATGTACACATCCACACTTCAGAGCAAAGCTGAGACTCAAATTATGGTTTATCGAACTCTTAAGAGTGTTGGCTATTGGATGAGACAATTGACTACTATTGAGACACCTATTGGATTTTCAAGTCCCTTAAGTGGGGAAATTTAATGAAGCTCGTGACTTACTACAACAAAACACAATGAATAAAGTCGCACTAGCCAATGATATTTGTTTGAAATTTTCAAATTTTCTATTATTTTTATAGTCTTAATGATATACTCAGCAAATAAACATAAAAACTGTAGCACCAGCTGCTATTGCTGATGCTCCATTGATCTCAATCTGGAATTGTTCATCTCGTTATAGAGAAATCTTAAGTAATTCCAGCTTTATTATATTTTATCATTAGGGTATTCTTTTTATGCAACTGTCTCTTATGAATATGTAAATTATATATGTCAGTAGTTATAGCACGTTTTCTACCAATGCCGAAATTATCAAGATGTGTTTTCTCGTTCTAGATTGGAAACAGGCATACATTGCCTCATTTATCTTTTAACGTCTATAGTTATGAATTCAAAATCAAGTATAAAAGTTTTATCGATAAATCATCAAATTTTAATTCGAAATATATACAATGTATATTTTGGTCTCACTGAAACGTTATGTTATCAGAGGATAAATATGGCATTAAAATCAATAGATATATTTTACGACGTAGACTTATTTGGTACTGTTGCCATCTAGCTCTCCATAGGATATTTCACGCAATTAAGGTGTGGTAGAAGCAGCTACACTGATAATCCCATTATATTTGTGCACCATAAACATAGGCCAAGCAAACCAGATTACTTCTGCGCAGCTAGTTTTAGGGTGGATTTCAGATATCCACATAAGAAACACTGATGTCCCATGTGATGAGTATTACTTTTTTGTCAGCGAATGGCGCATTTAGCATTTATTCCACTGTAGATTGGAATTTAGCAATGCTACTGCTGCATTAGTTAGCTTTGATAAGGCGGTATGCACAAAATTAAAACGTAAAACATCGAATAATTATAATAAAATGCGTTTAGAAACGTCATTATTATTTAATCACTCCCCGATGTAGACATATTCGATCTCATTAGAAGTTGATTCCATTAGCGCTTCGAAATCGTTTAGGTCTAGCCTGCAGATTGGGAAAACGTAGATGAAATGACTTCCTCAGTACTACGTATCTAATTTTCCGTCTCTAAGATTCCTAACATAAAATTATTTCAGCTTGCATATAATTATTGCCGATCACGTAAAGTTCAGATGGGGCTTTAAAGAGAACAATTCATAAATGAAAGGATACTATAAGACGCTAACGTTATTTCACGTGTGAGAAGCTGAGCTTGGCGGCGCATATTCCTTGATTTGTGGCTATGAAGTGCATAACTACATTTTGGGCCAGTTAGAGGTACAATTGTAACTAATTTGCAGCTAGAGCTCACCTAAGTCAAATGTACGCCATTTTAAAGGCACAGGGAGGAACACTTTGTCAAGACGCTTTACGACCATGCTACCACATCATGGAAATTGCTAGTATTGCTTAATACTTAGGCAATTATTAGAGCTAATTATTATGTATGAATAGAGAAATGTGTATACAAGTAGAATTCATTTAAGTTAGCTTTACAAACGCTCTTCCGGGTGAGGGATTGTCATGATGTGCCTTATGACACATCAAGGCTACTTCATCAGATCGAAACCAATGTATGTGTCACCACTGTTCACATTGGTGATATCAAAAAATGATTTGTAACCTTGAATAATTTGACACAATCAGAAAATTATCTACGGTCTCAGTTCCTCACCTTTAAACATGAAGTTGGTGAACAACGGCAAAGGTGATTGAATAAAACTACTACACATACCCTGTTGAAGGCTTCCGCGGGGCTTTGATGGAGGTTGATTCCTTCTTTCGGGTTTTCCGCCGCGTTGGTTCATGTTGGGGACGATATTTCGCCGGCTGTCCTGCTGGCTTCCTCATTTACATGGTTACATGGACCTGAGGAAGCCAGCAGGACAGCCGGCGAAATATCGTCCCCAACATGAACCAACGCGGCGAAAAACCCGAAAGAAGGAATCAACCTACTACACATACCCGTTTATGCTGAGCAAATTATCACCCTGATGAATTTAACAAGTTTTTTTTTGATTTGGAGAAGAGTGAGTAATTAATAATTGCAGAAGAATGCAAAGTATTTTCTGGATGAAATATTTATTATATAATAATTATCCAGTTGACTGAAATTTTCACAATATTGGTGCCTGCATTTCTTCCTTTGCATAAAATTTCCTCAAAGCTCGTCGTCCGATGCATCATCGAAGTTTTGCTTCACTTGATCGTTTAATAATTATAATGTACGGAGAATTTAATAATAATTATGTTTCTTAAGGATTGCATTTACACAAAGTAACATTCACTATTTTTAAATGAGAGTTTGAGGTAAACGTTCTGAATGTTATATTTACAACCGGAGTTGAAGAGCGTAAATTCTTCGAAATGCAGCTGCGGTATCCCCTAGATTGCATCAAATATATAAATGAATAAAATTAAGCAAATTTAAGATACCTATATCAGCGAATAAGAAATCTATACTGGCTGAAGACTAAAAAAAGAAGACAGTTTGATGGTAGGCATAAATCGGCAAGCGAAACCAAATAATTTGTACTAATATTTTCAAAAAAAATATTTTTTTCTGATTGAGGATTTGTTAGGGTAAAAATCCTTCATTTTTGCCCAAAATAGGTGTACTAATTTTCCATATCCGTAACAAGTGATACTATGTGTAGGATGAAACGCTTCTTTGGAAGATTTTTCATATAAGGGTCCGTAGGCTCCCCTACTTTTGAGATTGGGATGAGGGGCATTTAACTTGTGCTAAGTTATTCGGCAAAATTGACTCTACGGTAAGACATGAACAACGCTTATATGTTGGCCCTCTTGCTCCTGCTGCATTTGCCTTCATCACTTTCAGAAATTTCATGCCTTATCTTTGAAAATTTCATCCGTTTAGGCAAATAGTTTTTCGTGTTTAATTCTGGCATAAGAATGAAATATTATGGAATAAGTTTTGAATTGAATTCTACTTTCAAATTTTCTGCTTTAACATCATACATACCCATCACGCCGTTCCCTTCCGGGGTAGGCACAGTCAAAATGTTTCACTCATTAATACATAATTGTACACTTAACTCTGCTTCAATAATTTCTTCCATACTGACCTATCCTTGCAAACCTCCATTGTATCATTTATCCCCATAAACTGTTTCATACACGCCCTCTTGTTTTTAAGACTCCTAATATTCCTCCTCCTAAGAATTTCCTCAACCACATTATACCACAACTTTCTTGGCCTACCTCTACCTCTCACACCATTCATTCTACTCTCATATATCTGTTTCGTTATTCGAGTCTCATCCATTCTCTTAACATGGCCAAACCAGCGAAGCACACTCCTTTCATATACGTCCATTACAGGAGCATTTAACCCACATTCATTCATGACCCACTCATTTCTGACCCTATTCATCCTAATTTTGCCACAAATACTCCTCAGATAACTCATACCCACAGCGTTTAGTCTACTCTTATGTTTATCCTGACATACCCATGTTTCACTACCATATAGCAAAGTGGGAAGAAGTACACTTTTGTACACGGCAATTTTCGCTTCCTTAGACAAGCACTCATTCCTTGATATGCTCCACATGCTACCTACCACTTTCCTTCCTGAATTCGCACTTTATCTCCTCATCTATTCTTCCATCTTTCGCATACATCTTACCTAAGTACACAAAATCATCCACCTGTTCAATTACTTCACCATTCGCCCTCATCATACAGTTATTCTCCCCATTCTCCTTATCAAAAACTACTACTTTAGTCTTGCACGCATTTACCTTCAATTTCATTCTCTCCGTTGATTCACAAAACTTATCTAGGAGCTTCTGTAATTCCTGTTGACTGCCTGAGATCAAAACAGCATCATCCGCAAATATAAGAACTCGCACGTTTACATTTACAATCAAAACACCGTCGTTTTCACTACATGTGTCTGTAACACATTTTTCCATAAATACATTAAACAGCCATGGAGACATTACGCGCCCTTGCTTTACAACCCGATTAATTACAAACCAATCACTCAGAGCCCCGTTAACTCTTACACTTGCCTTACTATTGTCATACATCGCCATCATAACAGTCAATAACTGCCCTTTCACTCCATAGTCTCTCAAAACCTTCCACAACTTCTTTCTATTTACTCTGTCATATGCCTTCTCTAAATCGACAAACGCATAGTACACTATCTTTCGGACACTCATATATTTTTCTATCACTTGCTGAAGTGCAAAAAGCTGGTCAGTACATCCTCTCCCAGGCATAAACCCACACTGCACACCCCATATTTTGTCGGAAGTAATATTCCTCACTCTTTCGATGAATATATTACTGAAAACTTTTGGATTTTATGTATTTAAGTAAAACACGAAATGAAACGTTTAAGAGAAGAACTTCAGTATGATTCGAGAGGGAGCCATGATTATAGTTTGAAGGTACCACGAAGACGCTGATTTATCGGCACCTTAAGCGTTTATCGAATGAAACTGGAGTATTTGCCTCAGAGGGAAAAAAGTCTTTTAAAACGTCCATCCACTGATTAAGGAAAACTAGACACACTTGTCAAAACTTCGCCTGATTTCGGAAGAAGTTATGTCGAATGACTGCCACCGTTGAATGCCGTTGATGGGTCCTATTCGGCTGCCGCTTCGCCTCCCTCGAATCGAAGGCATTGAATGTAATACCAACACTTGCCGTCCTTTCCACGAGTCCGCTTGCTTCGCGCCCGCAGTTCCCTCCCATTTCATCTTCTCCATTCGTCTCTCTTCTCTTTTCCCCACATTGCTTTTCAATTTTAGTGTCGGTGTGCAGGAATTCCTTTCCCTTTTTCATTAAATTATGTGCTTCCTATCTGTATTCACTGTTGGTATAGTGTGCGGTATAGTGCGGTAACCCACATCACGTATCGGTAAATAAACAGGCTGTTTACTTTTGAAAATGCTTTCTTAATTGAAGATTCTTTTATAATAATTCCATTTTTCAGAATTCTCAACATCAGTTCGCTCCAAAATATCTCGAATTTTCTTGTCCAACGCTAAATTTGGCCTTTTCGACCCTTTTGCCTCAAAATATCCAGCATTTCCGCGTCAAGCAGCATTTGTTTTGTACTTTTCACGATCTTTCACTGAATTTCTTTCCACGCCGTGTTAATTTAAAATTTTATTTCCTTTGATGTTCAATTGCGATGAAAAATGATAAAATAATGCCAAAATTGACTGGTGATAAAATATTGTACTGAATTACGTTGGAAACTGTTTGTAAAACAGAGTCGAAATTCTTTCGATGGTAATATATTTTATAGGAATCTAGCAGATCTTTTCCTTCTTAAACACCTTGCCAATTTATTCATTTCATTTTTTCAATTTTCCCCTTTTTTGTAGAAGAAAGAGACCACTCAAAAGCGTTTTTGAAAACTCAGTTTAAAAAATGTATTATTTAATCAGACTTTTTATCACTCTTCTGAGTAAGGAACCGAGAAGGACGGGTAAAAAATCCTCCTTTTTGACCGAGCAGCCTGCGTTTTTTTACAAAGAAACTTTATAGCAACCTATCTCTGGGATTGACTTCTCATATTTGCGCAATTACTTCTTTACGTTTGAGTATATCTTCAAATACCAGTATTGTGGTATTTTTTTAAACACTCGCTTAAAGTCTTTATGAGATCCGAAGTTCCTGATTCGATGATGGGTCGTCTTATTTTGCGTTTCTCTTTCTTTTACTGTTGTAAAACGTGTCCGTTTCGTTTTAACGTATTCAATTTCTTTTTTTGTTCTTTATGTCCTTCTTGCTGTTTAGGCAGGACAAAAATCTTGATGATCTCATCAGGAAAAATGTACGTCCTGAATCGCAAACGAACATCTGGCGCCTGGGTAAAGTCCAGCAGCAAAAAAGTAAAGAGGGCCGATTTCACATCTGTGTATACCTTGATTAGATCTTTGGAATCTTCGGGATATACCTGATAGATTAGATATCTAAATTGTGAACGATCGTGGAGATTCCTAAAGCATACGATGAAATTGGCTTTCAACGATGTCGTGCGTGAAAAACGTGAATTTAAAAAAAATTTTGGTTTATTAGAATGATAGATATATTCGAATGATTTTAACCCCCGGTAAATATCTCTCTCACTTTGAGGTCATTGTAGCAGTCATGCATCGAATTATCGATTATGTTAAGAGTTGGCATCTTTTTCGGATTGGCAAAATTTTCAGGAATTTTTCAAAACAATTTGATGCACTTCCTCATATTTGGGAGGCTAATGAAACTACAACACCAGATTATCCTTTCTATCTTCCATTCCACTAAATTTTGTAAACTTTGGAGAAAATGCCACATAAATTCAGTTTTTCCAAAGGTTGAAGGACCCGTACTCATGCAGGTAAAAGGATGCTTCCACAAATATATTAACAAATTCCATCCCTCACACAACGTTGACTTTGAAAGTGAAGGAAACAATGAACGTACCTCTCTTTCAAGAAATGATTTTATCCTCTCCCTCTCAAACATAGTTAATAAAAAAGTATAAAACAATAGTAATTGATATAGATTTAAATTATCTACTGACGATCAGACGATCAAGATTCAACATTGATTTCAATCAACATCGAATCGCGATTGCTAATTTGGAATTGATTTTTTAAAATTTATTATTATCAAATTAAAAATTTGAAGGCAACACATGATACCATGTTTTTCACCAAACTGGCTCGAATTTTTGGAAGACCAACTGTTTGATAATGTCAAAATATTTCAATGTCGGTATATACTCCCCAGCCACTCAGGCAAAATGCTTTCATCCTTCCTCGAACGGCGAACTCCAGCTCTACCTACAGTGGCTGTTCTCCATCTCCTCCTCCTCCTCTTCCCAACATCTCTCGAAGGAAATGTCAACGGTGAACCTTAGACGTCTCGTGTGAAACGATGAACCTCGGGTGATAATACGTATAAAAAATTTTGCATAGAACCGTCTCCATCTAATCTTTCAACCACACGCATAAACATGAGAGATTCACTTCACAAATGAGATTTTTGGTATGGATTATCGGGTTTTATAACTCTCCCCACTCCCCTGCAAGCGTATGGAGTACTCCAATCACCTGCTAACTGAGGGTAGCGGTTTAGAGTCCTGCCTGAGTGGCATTATCTCCACTCAGGGCATAAGTGTTTGTATTTAAAGAGGAACCTGCTAAAAAGTTATGAATAAATGGCTTAGCAGGACCTATTCTGGACTGATGTGCTGTGTAGAATATAAGAAAGATACTTCTGCTCGTTGCTGGGGGTTCGCCAACCCTTCACTTCCGGCCCCAACTCTCAACCAAAAAGCTCTCTTTTTCCGTTCTCTAGTTCAATAATCTTCAGTCATGTTTTATATAATCATGATGTTGTTTCCCATTTCAATTATCACTTCATCAATTAAAGCGGAAGGGACTGGTAATCGTTTTATCTTTTCATTCATCATCTTACAACTTCAATTATTTGTTGAATTTAGCACTGTATTCAAGATGGCTAATTTGCAAAGAGAGAGACTTACCCTTTAACCATGCTAGCAATTATACACAAAATCGAAAGAATTTTCCCCTGCACTCTTGTTCTACGGACTGAGAGAACTCCGTACACTCTTACTCCTTTTTTATGGACCCCAAACAAAAAGAATCAATTTACATTCCTGCTATAATTGACACAAAACTTTATTATTGCAGCATTCAACTTGAACTGTAGTCTCGTGTGCAGGATTTAAATGTTATTAGAAAAAATTCCGAATTCCATTATAATGTTTAATAGTTTTCCAATAATTTATTTCTCTATTTGCATTAACTGAGAAGCAGCAGAGGGTTGATTATAAGCAACAGAGGGCTATTTCAAAACATTGAGGATGATTGACGGTTCCCTGGATAGTAGAATTAAAAAGAATTATTATAAATTAATATTCAAATTTTAAAATAAACAAAACAAAGTAAGCATTAAAATAAATTATACATATCTTCACTCGACGATGATCAATCAGGCTTCATCCCAAATTAGGTCAAATTTACTGTTGGCCTTGTTATATAATTTTATCACCGATTTCGAAAACATTTCACTGTATCATTAAGGAAGAGATTTTTCCCCCTGCTTTGCAGCTTCCTTGTTTGGTATTCATGGAACAATTCACGGCCCATGAATTTTAATGAAAGTCGTTCCCCGGTTATAATTTTCTTGCGAACATTTTTCTCTTACTCCTCTTTCTTTAGGAAAATGGGAGTAGGATCATTTAATGTATTTAGTTTTTTTTAATTTTCCTACTGAAAAAGTAAGAATTATAATTCTGAGGGAAAGAGATAGGAGTTGGGAAACAGAAAATTCTGTTTTTCAAACTCTTCCTGTTCGCAGAGAGAGCAGAATAGTATTATCAATTGATATTTTCACCGGCATTGTTCTCGAAATAATCGGCTAAGTCAAGATTGTCATATATGAGACTGGGACTTATTATTAGGTCATCCAAAACTTCGGATGCAACATATACGATTAGAGAATCTTGAAACAAGAGGTGATATATGCAACAGTTGCAGTCGATATCCATTACGTTCTTCAGCATTCGCTTTCGTAACCATTTGAAATTAAATCGTAAAGTCGGTAAATTTCCCCATATTTCCACCTTTTAAAGAAAAGAGACAATCATTATCTCTCGGGAGCATCAGAAGCTGAGAAACGTTTTCGAGAGAGGAAAATTTTATCCCGCTTAAATCGCAAGCTGGCGCAGAGTCACTTGTTCGTGATTCAGGGAGGCCGCGAAAACATCTGAACTCGAAGGCTTCCGCTGTGTCGTTCAGAAGGTAGTGAAGGCTTTTCGGGCTCTCTTTCGCCCATTTCCACTGTCGTAGACGACAGTTTTGACAGCATTGCAGCTATCTTCTTCAGATCAAAAGAGAAGGTGCATGTGATTGCGTCCATCATACATAGGGGTATTTCCCGCCAATTCAGTCAGGTGCGCTGTCTTTTTTTACTCTTTTCTTCTTTATAAAAACTCTCTTCCAGGCACTAAGGATGGTGTAACTACCTTCTCTTTTCATGTTTTCTGGCTTTTTGACGATTTCTATGGCCTCTCTGATGAGTCTGGGGAAGTAGCGGTTCTCTTTTGTAATTAATTTTGCCTCTCCAAATTCATGTTGCGACAAGGTCCACTCCTGTTATGTTCGGCCGGAGCTGATTTGCGCAGTTGCCTGGTTTTTAATGTCTCTTTGGTGCTCTCTCAGTCAGCATTTGAGAATTCTTTATGTCTATCTGATGTAGAATTTCCTATATTTGCACATAACTTGGTGGACCTCTTCTTAAATGCTGTCTGGTAAACGGTCCTTGGCCTTTCAGAGGAATGTCGATGTTTTTTGGATGCAGTTAAATCGGGTGACGAAGTTATTTTTAGCAAGTACTCTGGATACCTTCTCACTCGTGCCGGCAACATAGGGTATGACAGCGAAGGCTGCAGGTTTTGGCTTCTCAACGGAGGCCCATTTCAGGGACTCCATTTTCCTTGCTATCTTCCAGATAACTTCAGGATGGTAACCGTTCTTCTGAAATTAACGGCTTGGATTGGATTTCTCTCGATTGAAGGAAGATTTACCTGATATTACTCGTGCTCAATGAAATATAGTTTTCATTACTCCTGCTTTCTGATGCGCGTGGTGGTGCAAGTCAGCGTGTAAGTATCGGTTAGTGTGAGTAATCTTCCGGAACACTAAGTGCCCTAGCGAGCCGTCTTCATTTTTGGAGACCAAATTATCGAGAAAAGGAAGGCAATAATTTTTCTCCATTTCTATGGTAAGACCAATGGAAGGACTTAGGTTATTCATGAGTTTAAAAAATTGTTGAACTATTCTTACCCTTGCTGACAAATGATGAACATGTTATCCACGTATCTCATCAAGAGTTTAGGTTGTTTCCGACAGGATGCTAGGGTTTCTCACTTGAAGTCCTCCATGCATAGGTTGGCGACCACAGGCGATAGGGGGGGTCCATCCCATGGCCGTTCCTTCCCATTGCTGGTGGAATTTTCCATTCCATTTTTGGAGGCAGAATTCCACCATCTTAGAGAAGTCCTCGGGCAGTCCTTCGTTGATCAACGCCTTGGTAGTATACACTGCTCCATCTATTGGTATGTTGGTGAACAGGGATTCCACGTCCAGACTCACGAACCTGGCGCCTGAAGTTCATTCTCCGATTGAAATTCCTCTTTTTGTTCACCCCTTGCTCATTCTCACGTCTTTGAGTATAACGGGAACATGCTCTGAGTTCTTAACAAATGTTGAAAATTTACCGGAGTAAGGCAATAAGGTGCATGCCAAATATGTTGCCAATTTGTGGGTTTGAGATTCGATGGTACTTACGATCGGGCGCGCCAAGAAAAATCTTTAGATACCTTTTTATTCGATCAAGCATACAGTAGGATGACTTTCTTTTACCAATCCCACTATTTCTAGAAAAAATTTCATTTCATTAAAAAACTTAAAACCAAATATAATTTCAGAAGTTAATAAAAAACAAACAAAAAATTCGATGAAATAATGTGCATTTATCAATTTTAAACCTTCACATATATTACGAGTTGGGTATTAAATATTTAGTATACTTCGTATATTTTTTTTGTTTAACTTGTAAAATTTATTTGTATATTTTGTACATTTTTCGGATAATTTGTGTTTTTAGTATAATTTTTCTGTATTTCGTATAATTAACTGAAGACTGCAATTACTGACCACAAAAAGGAGCTTGGTGATAGAATGGCAAATTCATGGCATTAAGTTAGCAACACTATTAATTATGTTATCATTGGGAGTCTGGTGATTTTCACCTAAGTAAAAGCTTGATAATATGTCAATAAATGCTATGTATGATGTTTCATTGTTTATCATTGATTAAATTGTGCCTCATAAACCTAGAGTTTTTGGATTTTTTTCCTTTCTTTATTATAAGCAAAGTTCGTTTTTTTTAATAAGACTCAATTAAATGTTAGAGTGTGAGCTTGCTGAATTTATGGCAATAGTGGAAAGATACCCTGAAAATCTAACGGAAGATATGATATATGAAGCAAAAACTTGACTTGTGAAGGTGATTTGCAAATTATTTTGAATGGTGCGCTTGGACATGGTCGTACAGGTAGGTCAGTTCAGACTACAATGTGAATGCTAGATCATAACTGGAGGATGGCTGCTACGTATTGATGAATATCGTAATCAATTGATGTCTGAAATTAAATGGTATAGTAATATTAGAAACTATGAGACCTAGGAGACCAACCCGGGTACAGAAAATACAGAAATAAAATAAATTGAGATGCCAAAAAGGCAAGAGAGAGTTGGCTGGAAAACAAATGTAAAGAAATAAATGAAAATATGGCTAAGGAAAATTTAGAAAAAGCATATGCAGATATAAGATAAGAGATCAACAGAAAAACTAAGACCCTATCAGCAATGAGAGATAAAGAGGGAAAGTAGATAACAGATAAAATAGGGAAGATCAACCACAGGCAGGAATACATCGAAGAGCTATATAGAGGAGAAGAGTTATAAATATAGAAATATTTATACATCTTAGAAAATGAAGAAGGCATAGAAGAGGATGAGATTGGACCACCAATATTAAGAGAAGAATTTGACAGGGCACAAAAAGTGCTGAAAGATCATAAAGCTCAGAGTATAGATGAAATTCCGGGAGAAATCTTAATGTCTATTGGTAGCAAGGCAAAAGATTGCCTCTTTGAAATGATCAAGGAAATGTACAATAAAGGAATTGTGCCCGATGACTTTAAGAAAATACGCTTGGTAAGAAGAGCTCAGAACAAAAATGTGAGAATTATAGGACCTTTAGCCTGGTGTCTCTTGCCTCAAAGATGCTAACTAGAATAATATATCACCGGATCGAAAATAAAATTGAAGAAAATCTGCAATCGATTTGGTTTCCGAAGAAACCCGGGGCACACGAGAGGCTATTTTAGCGTTAAGACTAATTACGGAAAAAATGATAAGACATAATAAAAAGGTAGTCATAGCCTTTATGAACATTGAAAAAGCCTTCGTCTGCATCAGTTGGAATACCTTGTTTAAAGTCCTTAAATACGCTAAAATAGACTATAGGGATAGGAGGATGATTCTCCAACTTTACCGAAACCAAGAAGCAATCCTTAGTGCAGACGGAACAAAAGCAAAGATCTCTCGAGGTGTTAGGCAGGGATGCAGTCTATCCCCAACACTGTTCAATTTATACATGGAACAGGCAATGAAGGAATTTACAGAAACAAATAAGAGTGGATTAAAAGTGAATGGTAACCTCTACACAACCATCAGATTTGCGGGCGACATAGCACTTTTAGCGAATAGTGACAATGAGCTACAGGATGCATTACACGAAATTAACCAATTTTTTAAAAACAATTGGGACATGAAAATAAACAAAAAGAAAACTAAAATAATGAAATGCACTAGAGATGGACTGGAGGAAGCTGAGGTATATCTAGATGGAGAAAAAATATGCAAGTTACTACTGTTAAATATCTGGGTAGCTGTATCACATCTGATGGCAGATGCACAGCAGATGTTATAATTAAGGTAGCACAATCAAAACAAGCATTTATCAAAAAGAAAACTCTTTTGACATCAAAAATGTTTCTCTATCGACCAGGAAAGAATTTGTTAAAACATATGTTTGGAGTGTGGACCTAAGACTCAGAAACTTGGACTCGGAGGAAAGAGGAGAGGAAAAAGCTGGAGTCCTTTGAAATGTGGCGCTGGAGAAGACTTTTAAAAATATCTTGGACATATAGGGTTACCAACCTAGAAGTATTATAAAGGATTGGGGAAGAACAAACGTTTGTTAATTCTATTTGTAAAAAAAGAAACGCAATGATTGGACACCTTCCACGTCACTCACTCATGCACATGTCATGTCCGGTCGAGTACAACGCGTCGAATGTAAGCTTGAGAATCGCTCTTAGTGCATTGAAATAGAGCGGCTGTTGCTTGTCGAAATGACAGAGAGCGATACGCCTCTTCAAAGGTATGTTATAGTATGCCCAGGTACCGAGCGAACTTCAACCTCCCAAGTGAAGGTGAACTTCATGTCGTGTGGAAAAATGATCGTTACAGCGGTGGGCCTTGTCTCTTGGAGGAGAGTCACGTATATATGTAGGATTCTCTATGGGTGCGCCACAATTCTCTTTTTTTCAGCTATGAGCTTAATTATCCACAGTTGAAGTCGGATTTAGATTTCCGGGACCGGTTGCAAGTTGCAGATTGAAAAATATGGTCGCTGCCTCTATTTACCCTTCTAAGAGGATATCTATGCCCGGTAAATCGCTGGGGGTTAATAATGTTTTCCTTAGTCAGATGAACCAAAGGGTTAGATTTTGCCTAACGGAGGGAAAAAATAGGTAAGTGAGGGTGGGTTGAACTGTGTGTTTGTACTCAGTTGACTAGAATGGAGTGGAATCAGAAGAGAGGGTTTGGTTGGGAGAGATTGGCTTGAAAGGAAGGAAACTAAGCAGTTGAAGTCGGAGGGTTAGGAGCAGCTTGCTAGGCAACGGACTTGGGTGAGAGTTTTGTGATATAACTTTTATGGTGAGGATATCCACGATAGGTAGCAGGGTGAGGACTCTAACAGTTGGAGGGAGCCTGGATGAGAAGTTTGTATTCAGTAAGTGAATGGATTCGCCACAACGGACACTACGTGTGCGCATTCCTCTAGTGGCTATTGTATGACCAATTTTTTCATAGTTTGTGCCCCGAGGTGATGAAGAGGATGTTTAAAATATTCTTTGGTGACTTTAATGCCGCACAGATAAATAATTTTATATAACTTAGGGTCGACAATTTTATTTTTTTATGTAAGTTAAAAACAACTGAAAGTTTTGTGGAGGAAGTGGTGAAAAAGTGATATTCTGGTTATCGGCGAGAACTTAGAGATGTCTTTCTTTCTGGGCTTTTGAAGTTTGCATCGAACGTAACTGGGCTTTATCCTCAACTTCAAATCCTTTATCAGTCTCAGAGTTAGTTATGTCCTCTTTGATAGTTTCGGTCACTGAGCCTCGAACAAGAAGAAATGTGTTTTCATCTTTGTCTAATGGATATGAGAAAACTTCAAATTTTTCTCGAAGAGGTACTTGTCAGCATAGATATCCTTTACTGTTGTACGTTAAATTCTTACGTTATCTATTGTGGCGTGACTAACTGGGACATATCGGAAACGGAATTTGTGGCGCGGTACTTGACCGACCATTGAGAAGAGCCTTTCAAAACAATAGCTGCGATCTTTTTTTTGGGAGGTTGTTGGTACTTTGCCTTGGGCCAAGCACCTGTACGCTGTTGAGCTGCACCCTCAAGAGCCGGTGAAGTGTCAACAGCAGTAGTATCTAGCGCGGAAATTCAGCTGCTAATAGCAATGGTGGGTTGTAGGGCGGTCAATGGGAAATTTTTGGCACACTTACGCTTGGTGAGGTGCCGCAATATATATTGTCAGTGGAGTATTACACTGGTGCTTTTGCAAATCCATAACTGGGAGTCTCAGACGACGAGTCTCGAGGATGATGGGGCAGCCCAAATAAACTGCGGAATATAGAATAAAAATTGAATTTTCTGGAACAGTGAAGGCAATATGCTGACCTTAGAAAGAGGCGGGGGGGCATTGGGATAGATTTAACCATACCGTGGTTTACTACCTCACCATCGCTGTCCACGGTGGAAAAGTCCTGAGGACGCGCTCTGAAGAGGACTGTCGCGGCGCTAAGTAGAGCCGTTGGTAATATTGGCTGACGGGAGAGATCAGGTGGCATTTTCCGCGTATGGCGTCGATTGGGAGTTTTCCTGGTGGTGAAACATCCCCGATAACCAAGAAAAGTCGCTCACATCGCCTTATGCTAGAAATCGATGGAAGTCGTGTTCCATGGCGCCGCCAGTGGCGCCAATGGGAACAAAAATTTTGCGGTATAGCAGGATTCAAGTCCTATTCAAAATGCGCAGGACAAGCAATAGTCATCTAGAACTCGAGAGCAGATGCTATGTGAACGCGGAGAGTTATCCCAGGCCAATGTCTGCAGGTGTGAAGTGGCGCTGTTGGTTGGTAGTCCGGAATATATTTGTCTGGCTAGTGGTGCCAAACTACTAGCTTTATGCCGCTCCAGGATTTTATTTATAGAAGAGTTGAAAAATATTTTACACGTCAATGCTAGTGAGTACCCATCTTTCTAGTTGGAATTCTCCGGATTATTCAGAACCTTAATGGTCTAGTGGATCATTTATTGCTGGTATCTATTTTCTCGGAAGATCACCCCCGGGTTCTGTGAGGATAAATCACGAAAATGTATCGCCTAATTCGGTTCATACTTTGTACATTTTTGTCTACGATTCATTTCTTAATACCGTGCAGTTACCCGTGTCCTCGCGGTCCGTTAGCCAAGTTGAACAATTTTTAATTTAATCATAGGCAACCTGCGCGACTTTTTCGTGTCGTTACACTCCCCGGCGGGCTAGCATTGCGGAACATCAGCCCGCTCGCGGCCTATAATGACATACGCGCTGGTGATGTGCGAGTCTGTAGAAAATAAATTGTTAAGGCATCATTCTGTTGTGTTAAAGGTTGAATACTCCTTCGTTTTCTTACTTATTGCTGGCAGAACATTTTGGTTTGAGTAACAGGAAAGAAACTGTGTAGACATAAAAGCTCGAGAAACTTGCTAAAACCTATGTAGTATCACATCGTGAATTAACTTGCATGTCTGAATATTCATCATTGGTAAGTTTAGTTAGTAAGTAAAATAAAGCTTAATAACTACAAGTACTCACTAACGAAGCATGTGTAGATATGTAAGTCAATTCACGATGCTCTACTCTATAGGTTGTGACAGGTTTCGCAATTTTTTAAGTCCAAGTAGTTTCTATTTCTCAAATAGAAATATTCTCCCAATGAGAAGTAAGAAAACGAAGGAATAACCAATCTTATACGCAATTGAAACATGACCTAATATTTTTTATTTCTAGATAGGGGAACATTGGCCGCGCGTATGCCATTATGGGACTGGTACATGAAAGTTTCACTCCAAATGAACGAGTTTCATTTTCTGAAAATACTACCTCACGCATTGATAACCATTCAAATAATCATGGTTTGTTTAAATCATTGTTGCATCATTACTGAGCATGGTCAATTGTTCATAGTTGATAGAAATTATGAATCGTTCGTTTCCCTGAGAACATTTTAAGAACAATGCAGGAATTAGTGCTGTGAATGAATTCTGAGTACAGTATTTGAATGTGGTGAATGGCCTAACTAGTGGCTCAAGTATTCTCTGAACACTTTCTCTACAATTATTGCAACAATATGTTAAATCGTGTGGTTTTTCATGTTTTAAGCAAGTGTTTTTACAGTATGCTTTTCATTTTTGTGTTCAGAGGGCCTATGCTCAGAACATGACTCTGCTCACTTAGCGGGTCAATGAGTCGAGACTTCTTATGGTTTTTGCAGTTTTAGTCCCGATATTTGTGTGGCCTGACGATTTGGATTACTAATAGCAGTCATTGGAAAGAGGAAATAGGAAATACACCGTTCATTAAATAGAATAAATGAATTTTCCTTTTTTCTGCTGGTACGCCTAATCTAGAATCAAGAGGTCACTTGCACGTCCCTTAAGTTTGTCTTCGTGTATCAAATAGGCGTTTAAACAGTGTATTGGATCAGATAGGAAGAGGAGTGCGCTCCCACATACATTTTCGGATCTGCGCGGAGGAGAAGTGGACCGTCGCTGTCCCTGGGCGGTGAGTACAGTGGTCGAGGAAAAATAGTCTCCGTGCAAGCAATTACCTTGACAAGGATGTTTATAATTGGAGGTGGATTTGAGCGTGAGGAGTTGGATGTAATGGACGGAATCCGAAATAATACATAACGTAACCATTCTCCATCGGCAACTCCCCACCCTCAAGTCCCTATACCACGCAAACACTCGAGCATTCCTCGTCCCACCCCCGCCACATCCTCTGCCATACCCCATTAACAACCCTGCAAGCACGAAATGGATGGAGTGCAGGCGAGAGAGGCCGGAGGAGAGGGCTGAAGGTGATAGCCGAAGGGGAAGCAGGGCTGGAACTTTTGATAATTTCATCTCGGAATTCCCAGGAGAGGTTTACCCGGATCAACTTTTCATTAACAGTGGAGCCTTCCTCGGGCCCGTCGCGTCGAACCCATCTCCCGGGTTTCCTCCGCCCCCTCGCCCACACCCCGTCCCTCGGGCAAGGGGCTAGGGAGGGGGATGATGCGGGGCTTGGGAGAGAGACGGGGGTGGGCGACTTCGAGGTGACGTGTCAAGAGAGCGCGCTGGTAGGGCTAACTAATTGCGTCCATTGTACTGTGACCAGGCGCATCGGAAATCTCGTCGCTGAGGACCCGGAATTTGATTTCAAATATCGCTGTTCAGGTCGGCAATTTTCCATCCCAAAATATTCATTAGGTCAGCAATTTTCTCCATCCTGAGATCATCTGTCTTCATTAAAGAAATCGTTACTCTTACCCAAAGGCTGTTCTAATGCCTATTAACACTCTGGAATAATTTTTCGCTCGCAATCTATACTACATATTATTCAAGTGAATCCATAACCTCATCATGTTTCTAATTGTTCATTTTCTTGTCCACGAAGTTATGTTATTGTTAGATAAGAGGATATCAATATACTGCTATCATATTCTATAAGAAACCGTTATCTTATTGCCAATTGACATACCAGTCTCAGGCGTAGCCTTGTGAAATTACTCAATATCCAAAGGAATGTCCAAAGGAAGGCAGCAAGGTACGATTTGGGGAGACAAAAGTACAGATAGTCTTAGCAGCATGTTAAAGGAAATGGGGTGGAGTCCACTGCAAGACAAGGAAAGTTAATAGGTTGTTGGGAATTTTTAAATGTTGTTCAATACATCCAGCCTGGTTGGTATTGGAAAAAAGGGTGGAACTACAAAATTTTGTGGGGAAAAATGACCACCCGCTGAAACTAAAATTAAGGAGGCAAGAAACGAATGCTGCCAAATACTTCCTAAATCGCGGGATCCTTGAATGGAACCAATTACCAGCAGAACACAGAAATCCATTACCAGGAAATGTAAATAATTTTTAAAAAATGTTACTCATAAAAAGAGTGACTGATGTTTTATGTAGGTATGCGTGTTTTTTAAAAACTTTGTCATTTTTTACAGCTAAACTAATGTTAAATTTCCACCAGACAATGTCTAATTGCAATATTAATGCTATAAATAAGTAATAAATAATTAAAGTTTCTCATAGTACTTTTAACAATTAAGTGCGAGTACCTACACGTTTCTTGATTCGTGGCCTATAATGAAAAATAAAGTTTCTTTAGATTATCGAGAATTCCGTGAGCTGGGACGTCACTGTATCGCAGGACTGCAGTGTATGTGCATAATGTTATAAATTTATTTTTTAATTCAAATATTACTATTAAACGGAAAGGAACTCACTTTAAGCTTCTAGATAGTGTATATGGTAGACTTTTCTGTGACTTTCTAGAAATCATGCTAACATATCCTCTTTGGCTGAAAGAAATGATTGAAGCGGAATTAATGATCACTAATCGATCAAATATTTCCCCAGAACTGAAATTTCATATACTTTCTTACAGCCATTAATAGAATATTATATCTATTTACTAATTTATAGAACATATAGGACTCTCGTACGCATGGTTCTCTTTTTTATTTGGTACTGCGAATTTCCTGATATTTAAACAGCATGGATTCTCATATGGCAGATGTTGCAATGCTCAATTGGCCCTGCTCCTCCATAAAATTTCTGGTAGAGTTAAAATTTTGTTCGAGTAAATGCGATGCCTATATATTGATTTCTAAGAGGCTTTCGGAATTTACCCTATTGTAATCCAATTACATTATCAGCGGATTCGTAAACATATGGAGTGGAGAAGTCAATGAAAACTTAATGCCTGAGAACAAATGTGATATATAGAGTGATCCTCAGTGAAGTTTTATATATATAACTATATATATATATATATATATATATATATATATATATATATATATATATATATATATATATATATATATATATATATATATATATATATATATATACATCCCGCTATCATTTTGCCGTCCTTACACTCTGCAACATTTTGGCATCCACCAGAAATATTTATGTATATTGCTATTTTATCGCGTATGTAGAACAACCGAGTGATTTCCGCCCTTGTGTACTATTTTGTTTTTCGACAACTATTTTTTTACAGGATATATACGTGCACCTTGAATCCGTACAGACAGGTAACATTTTGGCATCCTTTCATAACCAATCATTATGGCGTCCAGAATATATTTTTTACATTTGATCATCAATTTGGAATCCAATTTGTATATTTACTACCAGTACGATATCTTTTTGCCCTCCTGCGCTGTTGGCAAATTTAATTATCATTGAAACTTCGCTCTCGCTTGTCATTTTTGCAGTTTATAGCTGCTATTGCATTGAATGGGCGAACGTGTTGAACTTAACTATTAACTACTATTAATTAAATGTACTAAAACTGCGAAACAACGATTATAATCAGCATAGGAGTAAACATTGTATCACTAGGAATATACAGGGTGGGGCAGAATGGACTTTTTTTAAAAATCACTTCCCATCTTTAATTCAATTCCTGTGGGAAGAAACAAATATATATTTGCTATTGTCTGAAAAAGGATTATTATTTGTTTGGGAAAACACATTTTTGACATGCAAAAATTGATTTTAGTACCTGGAGATAAATAATAATATTTCAAATCAGGGAGTCCATTCTGCCCCACCCTGTACTTAGCCAAGTTTTGTTGAAATCAATATCTTATTTTACTCCTCATTCATATATATCAGTTTTGTTTCGGTATGCTAAAAACACGCCTAGAAGAAAGCGAGAGAGGAATTAGACTGGCGCAGTCTAGTAGGTAGTCCGCGGTGGCCTATCACGCAGCACTGTGTCACGAAATCGATTTCCAGGAAAAAAATTGAAGATTTTCCCACTACTACAAGAAGATTCTTCCAATAAAACTAGCCGGTTTAAGGTTTAAAACACGGTTTAAGCAACGTGCATACAAATAATAATTTCACAAAGCACTTGGTATTCTAATACTGGGTTGTAAATCAATAAGTTTCCATCATGTCACATTCCACCAAATTCGCCCTTTTATTTCATTATATGTATATATGTGGAAACGCGAAATACGTGAAGGACTCTCAAACTGTATTTATCATTATCCCAGTATTTTCGCGTTTCATGTTTACAATAGTTGTTCAATTCAATTAAAATACCATCATTTACGTGAAAATTAATCAAAAAATGAAACACAAGCGGCTGAAAAAGGGGTCAATTACTCTTCATAAGTTAGAAAGGGATTAGATATTTGCTGGCATTTCTTCTATCACTAAAACACATTAAAATGTTAACATGAAATATATATGAGTCAATAGAATGCTAAATTATATTCTTTTTCCATATTAATGCAATAAAAGAGTAAGTTAAACTTCATTTAAGAAGAAGAATGCCAAAACCCTTGCTTTTTATAAAGCCAAGGACACAACGTGTTTATCGTGATGACAACGCGATGACGTGGGCCGCGAATCAGAACTTGTATAATTACGGTGGGGGCTCAAAATTTAACTTCACTTTTCACAACTTCCATGACTCCACAAAAAATATAACTATTCTAATGTTTATGGGACAGCAAAGACGGGAAATATCTCTTCCTTGAAAAACTGTGCCTTAAAGAAGAATTTATAACCTAGAAATTTACAATTTACTCTACTATCCTTTAGTTGGTCCGAAGGAAATGCTTCTTCCTCCTTTGCTTATCAAGTAATGACTGATTAAGAATTTTGATAAAACGCTGAGAAAATATGAAAGTGGTTGCTAGTACTAAGTGGAAATATTTTCACAGCATATAGTGAAGAGCTACGTCTAAAGGAAAGCATTTTTAATGGACCTGAAAACAGAATGATAACCCTAGGCCCTGAATTTCAAAATATAATAAATAATGGGATGCTGAAAGCAGAAAAGCTTAAGAGAGGTGAGGAATAACTTTTATTTGTTGCCATACTGCCACTTAAAATGCAATAGGGTGCCAAATATCGTTAAAAATCCACTTCCTGCATTAGCTTACAGACGCATTTCCTCAAAATCGTGGGGCGGGAGGAGATAGTCCGGGGGAAAGATTTTATGAAGGCATAAGTGTTAGTCAATATAGATACTAAGGTTCTGGTAAACTTTAACAATGGGAAACTTCTGCCGAGGCTTTAATAAAGAAGATTCAATTCCGCACAAAAGATAAAAATTGACAAAAGATAATAATTTTTGCGGTAAAGACGGTTTTTAGTTGGTATCTTTGAGTACATTTTACAGATTTCCGTTAGAAAAAAGTTTAAAAACCACTTACTTTACCCCCATTATTTGGTTCATTACCAACATTCTTTTCCTTAAAATCACAGTTGCTTGTGTATCTTTAGCTGGAAAATAGTTCGCGGATTCAGTAGCTACCGATGCCTAAACTTATGGATAGTGAAGAGTAACGCAGTTTTCGAACCTTATTGGCTGAAGAAAGATTAGAATAAATTGTACATATAAATGAGCCAAATTAGAACCATCAATTAAAGTCACCTTTCTATGAGGATAAACATTAGAAAGCAGTATCAATTAATTCGGGTTTCACTTCTGCAGAGAGGAAAATTTTTGTCAATATTCAAAATAAATACATTAGCATTGAAGGGTTTATGCAGTTTTTTTTATCACTACTGCAATATTATATTGCATTATCAACTACATATGCCACTTCGAGGAGAAAGCAAACACCCTTTGATTTAGAATTAAAGACTTACAATGAAATTCTCAAGATCAATGAAATGTACAAATTAAATAACTGGTCTTTGTGGATCAAAATCAGTGGTACAATTTTTCATCAGGTAGCAATAAAACTGCAAAATTTGATTTAAAAAAATGTATTGATTTATTAAACAAATTGAGTAATACCAAAACTCTCAAAGGATTAAACAAGTATTACGAAGCTCTGCTTAGGCTATTTTTCCTTTGAAATTTACTTTTATAATATCATTGTACATAACAAATCCAGTTTTTTATAAATGTTTTGTATAAAAACTTAAATTTTTAACCACGTTTTGTCTTTAAGGACCTCTGGATACTTTTCCTTAAGGTTATCACACTCTCTTTTTCGGGGGTATTTTGTTTTGTATGTTTTTCTTAAAATATGATGCCACAATATGTTTTTGCTCCTCTGTCCATGGGACGAGTATCCTTTTAGTTTTTTTCGAAGTGCAAGGGGAAACATTAGGTGATCTGGTTTCATTCCCTTTTTCTATGGCCGATTATATTGCTCATATTCCTATCATTCTCATCATCTTTTTCACCTCCATCATCTTCAATAGGGATCTTATCATTTAAATTGATGTCTATTTCGTCGAGGGCCATGCCTTTGAAATTGGAAGTGTCTCCATATCGGGTTACCGCTGCTATCGCATTACTCATGGAGTTAGTTCTCGTATAAAATGAAATGAAATCTCACTCCACTTATAGAGACGCGGATTATATTACCATGAGAGCGAACGGTCAGTTTACCCTTCAATGTCTCATTATTTTATATTATCCTTCGGCAGGGAAAAGTTCAAATTTCGTATTCCCACGTGTATCGAATTACTTTTTCGTGGCTGTTTTCGATACAAATGACTCGAGGTTCACACCAAGAGGACTACATACGGAAGGCCCCAGTTTGTCCCGTAGAAGCTTGATTTATATTGCCAGGGAAGTGTCTCCATATCGGGTTTCATGGCTATCGCATTACTCATGGAGTCCGTTCTCGTATTACATGACGTGAGATCTCACTCCACTTATAGAGACGCGAATTATTTTACCATGAGAGCGAGCGGTCAGTTTACCCTTCATCGCTTCATTTTTATTTTTTTTTAGTGGCCTTCGAAGGGAAACGTTTAAATTTCGTGTCCCACGTCTATTGCATTACTTTTTCGTGGCTGTTTTTGATAAAAATGACTCGAGATTCACACCAAGAGGACTACATACAGGAGGCCCCAATTCGTCTCGTAGAAGCTTGATTTATGTTGCCAATTTGGGCATTATTTAATTGTTTTTTTATATTTCTGCAGTGGGGCGATGAGTGCAAAGCGATACATTTATTTTCAAATTATAAAACAGGGTATTTGGACTCTCAAGGAAGAGCTTTGAAAATTTATGAATTCGATAGATTATATCATCATGAATGTAAATTTTGGTTAACAGCCCTTTTCAATGTGCATTGGGTGACAGCAGATCTAGCGGTCGACTGGAGGATATTTAAATATTCGTCATTCACCCCCTCATTATCCCCCGAGAGATACCATGCGGTATTGACGTTGACGAGAACAGAAAAAAATTTTCTGGAAAATGATTCTAAAAAAAGTATCTAACAATTTCCCTGGCGAAAATGAAGGAGGCTGATGACGCTGCTGGAGTTCGTTTTCAGGTGTTCTTTTAACGTTCCTGTGCGTTCTTTGGCGTTTTCATAGCGTTTGTCGGTGTTCAACCACGTTAATCTGTGTTTCCCTCACTGTTCTCATGCGTTCGTAAACGCTGTTCCGACGACCTAGGTCTGAAACGCTCGGAGAACGCCTTCTGAGAGTGTTTGCCTTTCTGTTCTGGAACACTCAAGAACGCTATCTGACTGGGCTGTTTTGGAACACATGAACGCCCGAGAAAACGCCTACTGAGAGTGTTTTCATTTATGTTCTGGAACACTCAAGAACGCTGTCCGACTGAGCTCTTATGGAACGCAGATGAACGCTGCCGAGAATGTTTTGAAACATGTTCGAACGCTCCAAAAGCCATGACACAGTATTACCATTTTGATTGCAAATCCATTGTGAGAATAACTACAACTCCACTAACAAATCCATTGTGAGAATAAGCTTCTAAGAAATAACAAAGCGCACCCAATCCTCAAACATCAATATCTAATAGACATCTAATGGATATATTTTAGCGGTCCACCTTCATCTATGAATTTATTGAAAACACCGTTTTCTTTCCGGTAGTCTGCGTTTTCTTTACGGTTAACTGCGTGAAAGGTCGTAAGTTCGAATCCCCTAGCCAGTAAGAATTTATTCGATGTATATGCTCACTGTTATACGAAGTAATAAAATAATAAATTCAAAGGTCTTTAAGGGCACGAAGTTTTTTTTAAATATTTTTATTATGGCAAATTCCCAAATTTCTAGATGAGTGCCTAACGTTCATATTACATTATGTTGACGAATGCTCTCAACACCCTAGACAGGATTTTCTGAAATGCACGTAAGCGCTCTGAACCGCTGAAGATTGTGACTCACAGGGCGTTCACGAACACTCGAGAACGTTGCTAAACGCTTTGTAGAGTGTTTGAAAACACTCCAAGGCGTTCACATTTACGCTCGAGAATACACTGGGATGGTGTTCTTCGCGCGTTCTTCGCAATTTATGAACACCTCCGTGGTTCGTTCCTAAACGCTCAGAATACGCTCTCATTTTCGCCAGGGTTAGTACATACAATTACTTTCAAATTCGGTTTTTCAAAGTGTTTGCCTCATAATAGAAAAATAGAATTATGTACGGAAAAATCATATTTAAACGAGCAGCAAATGTTGAAATAATAATCCATTCGCTGATAAAAAGTTTCCGCACCCATTCTTTCCATATCGCTTGAAATATTGATAAAAACTAAATATTTGTTTCATCTAAGAAAGACTACCATCGTTCATTACATTAATTGTTAACTAAAAACGAAGTATTCGCATTTAACTAGTCGAGAAAATCTGCGAGTGGTTTCAAGTACAAGTTTGAGAGCAAGGGTACTGTATTATACTTTTTGTCGAAAGTAGAGGTATTTTAAAGAAAGAATTAGTCGTATTCTAGCATTATTCTTGAATTTCCGCACAAAGTATTAATATAAAAAAGGTGGCTTTCCAGATACACAATCCATAATTTTTCTACTTAATCACCTGAAAGAGTTATTCTTGCGCCAACCTGTTGCCGTCCCATGATAACAATAATTTTGTTATTGAAATTACCGTTGCGCAAGTCAACTTAATTGGCTTTGGACCAAGTAAAAACTGGAGCGGTAGCGCCGGATGACGAGAACTCCGCCACCACGCACTCCTCCGAGGTATCAAAACTCGAAAGAGTCTTGGGTGAGAGAATTGCAGAAAGCCGCGAGGCAGAGCGATGTTGCCAAACCGAGGACGCCACTTGCTGCGCAGAGTGAACGGAGATAACCACTACCAAGTTATACGCCGCAGTCAGCGCCACTCGGCCCGGAATTATGCTGAACTAACAATATACGAAATTTGCACATACTGCCAACAATTTGGCGTCCATACTAATTTTCGGAAATGGGGTCTACATGATGTAAATAGTGTATTCCAGTGATTTTTACACGTTTGTAATCCGGCGTCCGGTATACGGCAGCCAAATTACACTCGGACGCCAGATCAAATGCAACTTGCTCATTAACGGGTGCCAAAATGATAGCAGGATTGCATGGCGGCAATCAGGGTTTAGACCAAGGAGTTGTAATTGAACCGTGAGGCTATTAGTGGCCACTAGTGGTGGTGATACCCAGGCCAAGACATGAGTTAAGAAACTCAATATGGCATGTAAGGGATGTCAGTTTACCGAGGTGATATCTCAGTTGATTAGTAGTCTCCATAGTGACACAGAAAATAAAGTTGTAAAAAGAAAAAGGAAAGAGTGTACAAAACAGTAAGGAAAGAGTTGCGAGTTGAGTTGTGAATAAAATAAAGTAAGAAATTGCATATAAATATATTAAAGAAAAGGAAATAAATTTAGAAACATAAGCTAGCAACAAGGCGTTGAGGTTGGGGATGGATAGATAGGTTTATCAGTGGACACTCACAGAAAGGCGATCCATGGCGACACCGGTGTCCACTGCTCTCGGAAGCTTTCGGGTGAGAACCCTTCCTCAGCGGGAGAAAATATCAACTGAAGAGTGTGACACTGGAGTTGAGGGTAGAGGGTCTGACTAGGAGGGTGGTTGGTGTTTGAGGGAAGCGATTGGTTGGAAGGATGTGAGGGAGGGATGAGTAAGAGGAGGGGGTACGGAGAAAGCTAGCGGAGGTTAAGCCCGGGAGTACAAATACATTTTAGGATTGAAATATATGATTGTTCCCAATGGCGGAGCTCCATGATAGATTTTGTTGCTAGCTTATGTTTCTAAATTTTAGGGCTGACCGCTCGGCCTCTTGCTGAACAAGGACGTGGGAAGATATGGCGAAATCTTAGCGAATAAAGACTTGCAGATGGGTGACTTGGCGTGACGCAGGGGTCGGTCGTAGCTAAACCATGTAGTCACGCAGCTGAGAGACGAGATCCGTTGAGTCCGAGTGTTGAACGGAGTCGACGAAGAATTCCCTGGGAAGATGCAGTTGCTCCCCGAAGAGAAGTTTAGCAGGTGTTATCTGCAGATCGGCTTTTCAGGCTGTGCTGAGGCCGAGAAGAACTCAAGGCAAGGCGTCTATTCATGAATCGGAAGAAGAGCACATAAAAGCTGCTATGAGAACGCGGTATAGTCGTTCAACTAGTCCGTTGGCCTGAGGATGATAGCTTGTGGTGTGGTGTAGTGTCGTCTCTACTGTGGCAAAAAGACGCTGGAAAAGAGATGACACGAACTGACGGACGCGGTCACAGGAATGTGTTTAGGACAGACCTTGTGAGCGACCCATCCAAGAAGAATGGTGCAGCAGATGCTGTCTCCGGTGAAGTCTAAAAGTGGTTCTGCAACTGGCCAGCGAGATAACCGGTCGCTCAAAGTGAGGAGGTAGCAGTAACCGGCGCTTGGCAGGGGAGGTCCCACGATGTCAATGTGTAAGCGGTCTAAACGATTGGTTGGCAGAATGAAGTCTCCGAGCGGCGTTGTGATGCAACGAGACACTTTGCAACGGTGGCAGGCGAGGCAGCTGCGAGCCCATGCGCGGCAGTCCTTACGCATGGAATACCAGACATACCGATGGGAGGCCAGGTTGATGGCGCAGTTGGTACCAGGATAACTTAGGGAGTGGATATTGTTGAAGATGCGCCAAAGATAAAGAGGAGTAACATACGAGCGTGTAATTGGCATGGAAATGTCCCACCACAATGAGACGACTGTTCTGGGTACAGGCATCCAGGAGCGCTGAAGTGCAGTGCCACCGTGGAGGAATCTGTAGAGATCCTCGTTGTCGTCTGGAGAGTTATACAGAACGGCGAAGTCAGTCGGAACGGGAGTGGTTATAGATTCTTTACTGGAGAAGCCGTCCGCAACGACGATGCCCAGTCCAGAGATGTGTCTCACGTCTGTGGCCTGAAACCAAGTGGTTGTCAGGAGTTCCCAGTAATTTGTTGTAGGGCAGCGCCAATTGAAGTTTGGCTGGCATCTGGGACGAGAGCCATAGGTGCTGAGTTGATTGGATGCGAGAGGATTGTGACGCGGACCAGTCTAGCTTTACAGTCTTCGAAACTCTGATGAAGTTCTGGTGTCCACGAAATTAGGGTAAAGCTCTTGGCTTAGGGACCTTGAAAGAGTGCGTTGAGTGGAGCTTGGGCAGATGCGGCGTGTGGAATGTACTGGCGGTAGAAAGTTTCTAGCATTTTGAGGAATCGTCGCAGGTAGCGAATGGTCTTGGGTGGAGAGAAGTTGTTGACAGTAGTTACTTTATCAGGCTGGGGTAAGCAGCCGTTAGCGCTGACATGGAAGCCCAGAAATTTCACCTTGGTAGATCAAAAGACGCACTTAGTTGAGTTGATGACGACACCGTAGTTGGAGAGGCAATGGAATAGGATCCGGAAATGCTGAAGATGCTTTTCCTGCGGGTGGAAAAATACCACTATATCATCCAGCTAAGCAAATAAAAAATTAAGGCCTTCGAGAGCTTTGTAGATGAAGCGCAGCCAGGTCTGAGTGGCATCACAAAGCCCAAACGTCATAAATAAGAATTCAAAAAGGGCAAAAGGTGTAATCATGGCTGTCTTTTCGATGTCTTTGGGAGCCATCGGAATTTGAGTAAAGACCTTGACGCAGTAAATGACGCTGAAGATGACGCATCCTTGAAGAGCACGGGAGAAATCTTGCAGATGGCGGACGGAGTAGCGCTCCGAGATTTTGCGGGCGTTGAGGACCCTGTATTTACCACAAGTTTGCCAGCTGCTATCCTTCTTGCGAACCATGTGAAGTGATGAGGCGTAATGCCTGTGTGAGCGACGGACAGTGCCTTCGCGTACTAGTAGCACGAATTCCGATTGCATATCGCGAAGTCGATTCAAAGCTAGACGGCGGGCACGGTAGTAGATCGGCAGTCCGTATTGGAGACGAATGTGATGCTGTCATGTAGCCTTTCCGAGGAGTGCCTCGGGGTCGGTTGATGTTAGAAAACTCTACCAGGAAGTCATGGTAGGGTGTACAGAGCGCGCTCGCTTTATTGAGAGGATTGACTGTGATGACCCGATGCAGAATCTCCATAGATTGTGTTAAGGTGCTGAGCGGTGGCAATGTTAGGTACGAGGTGAAAGTGAGTTAGAAAATCTGCTCCAAAGATTGGTTCGGTGACATCAGCAACGATGAATTGCCAAAGGAAGTCACGAAGGAGGCCGAACTGAAGGCGTAGGGGTAGTGTCCCGTAGGTACGGGTCCCGCTGTTGTTGGTGGCGGCGAGCTCGTAGTCAGTGCAGGGCCGGTGGTCGGTGCACAATTTAACCTAGTAGATAGAGAGGTCTCATGCCGTGTCTATAAGAAAACGCCGTTAAAAGTGGCGGCCGGTGACTAAGAGACGGTATTCTGTGGTATGACGACTCGTGGCCACCGTTATAAGTCGGTGATGAAGTTTACCGGGTTCACTAAGTTGGCGGAGCACGGCTGGGTGCAGTGTCTGCATCCGACACCAAACTTGCGATGGTAGTAACATATCTCAGGTTGAGAGGGACACTGTATAGTTTCAGTGGAGCTAGTGGGGCGAGATAGAGTTCTGTCCCGGGTCCATGTCCGTGGGTATGGAGGATTACTGAGATGAGTTTGTAGATCTTGGAGCAGCTTAACGAGCTCCTCCATCCGTTGAGCGCATGCTGAATTGTCAAGTGTAAAGCGTAGAGCGTATAGTGTGAGCGGCGGGGGCAAACGGAGGCGGAACGACGGTGACTATACGGTCGGCCATATCTACAAGCTGATCGAGCGGGAGTGTAGTAGCCTGCGCTTGGAGGATGGCCTGCGCGCTGAGCGGAAGACGCTGTAGCCACAGCGTGCGCAGGAAAATGTCCTGCATTTGTGTGGCGCCGATGAGAGAACGCATGTGTCTTAGGAGTTGAGAAGGTATATATCACCCAGCTCTTCTGCTGTGGGAAGTTGCCGAATCCGCTGCTCCTCGAAGAGAGAGATGCACTGTATCAACAAAGATTTAAGCGTCTGATAACGATTGGCGGCCGGTGAGTTTATTATGAGGTCGCATACTTCACTGGCAAAGCAATGGTCTAGGTTTTCCATTACCTAATCGTACATAATCCGGTCTGAGGTGATGTTGGACAGGGAAAGTTATGCTTCAACCTGAGCGAACCAAACTACAGATTGAGCTCGCCAGAAAGGAGGCAGTTTCGGCGGGACGCGGTAGACGGCAGCAGGGCCGATGCCAGCGGGATCAGGAAGCGGAGAAACCTGCTGCCATGCTTGCTGGAAGAGCTGCCAGCTGTTCTAGTGGTTGTTGCAGAGCCTGCTGCAGATCATGTTACTGCCGCTGGAGAGCTGCTAGCCGTTGGATGTGTAGTGCTAGTTGGGCAACGAGCTGCTGTTGTAGTTCCGTGTGATACGCCTGAAGTTTGACGAATTGCTCTGCGTCTGCCATGGTTGCTCGTAGACGCTGCTAGCTCAACGATGTGGTCCGCGGAATTCCGAGGAAGATGCGCAAATAAGCCCGAGTAGCGAGGTGTATGATGATGTCCGTAGAAGTCTGGAAGAAGATGAAGAAGGTTGCCGATGTTTTTCGTCGTCAGAGGTCACCAATGTGGCGTGAGTAGTGCGGAATGAAAAGCCATTTCTGTGTTGAAAATAGATGTTTATTGGAAAACTCTTCCTACAGGACGGTCGTGAGTGGTAGGATAAGTGGTTACCATACAGGTGGCAAAGATTGAGAAATCATCTAAAACGCCACACCAAAATTGTAGAGAACAAATTTGAAGTGTACCAGAAAAATAGAATAAACGTTTGCCGGAACCGAGACCCGAACACGGGCCGCCCGCATGGGAGGCTAGAGCAGATCCACCGAACCAACGTTGCAGGTGTAGTGGCGTAGAATTGTCACAGCCTTAAACCCCCATCACGTTAGATGGGGGTTTAAGGCAGTATTGTAATATAATTTATACCAATAATTCCAAAAATGCAGTCCAGTTTATACCGATTAGGTTGCGCCTATTTAAGTCTACTTGGTATTGCCCTAATTATGGCTGTTCCAGTGATGCTACAATAAGTATACAATTTGTCGTCAGTGGTACGGTTCTGGCTTACATGATTAAGCTAATTATATGAGGCCGATAATTTTCATTTAAATCCATCAAACTTTGCATTATGGTATAACTAAACTAGTCTCATTATAGCTACACTTCTGTCAGCACTTACATGAAATATGGCGATTACTGATGGCCGCTCTTATGGTGATCTTATACAGCTATTAACACTCCTCCTCTTTTGCCACTTGGTCTTTTCTATAAATTATTTATGATCTAGATCTTGTTGGTGGTATTCTCATCAGTATTCATAATATAGTAAGTTTTATCGAAGAACAAAGATCAAAACATACAATCTCACTTAACTATCAATAGTACGATGAGCAAATTAAATATTTGGTATAAACCGTATAAATATTTGGTACTTAAGTTCAAGTTTAACTGTGTAAGGCAAACCCCCACCAGTTACCCTCCAGAGCGTGGCTTTCCTGACTCCATCCCGGAGTAGGCATAAACTCTTGATGAAGTATCCTATTTTTGGAGGAGAACCCTTTGCACTTGTATCCATTCCACCTGTGCCCTGAATAAATTCCACATGCCATACTAATTACTTGCTGGAATAATTTTGAACCTGGCAAACCTACTTTCTCGTATTAAAAAAGTATAAATGAGGAAATAGTGGAGTATATAGGATACAGATTAAGTGTTGCCCTAGAGAGAGCTGCTGCAGACCCATGTCTAGCGTCAGTAGTGGAGTATTTGGTTGCTCTGGCATCAAGCAAACTGGTTTTCCCCATGGAGTGCCAACTTACAATCCCGGCATTGGTGGAAATATTTATTTTCAAATCAATGGTCGTGAGGAGAGGATGGATAATGGAACCAAAAGCTTCAGCCAACCTATCTTAGGATTGAATGGCTGATTTTGATGTAGAAAGCACTTCATGATCGGCACCCCGCCCATTGTTTGGAATGCGATACCATAACTACCCTTGATCTTTTCGGTTAGGGTTTTGTATAAATCTATACCAATAAGGTACAAACGTTACGCGTAATGCCTTGCGTCAAAATCTTTCTCTTAGTCCCATATTGACGCATGTGGCTCTTAGAAGGGGGATTTCCGCCTCTTTGTCTTGTGATAAAAAAACGGGCTAGCTCTTCAACCATGCTTACTCAGTAATCAGTAGTGAATTTGCATACTAAAAATAAATTGTGACGGAAGTGGTTTTACTTAATAACTGTGTGGTACCTCGACGCTGAAGTATAATACTGAAAAAAGAGAATGATTGTTTCGTGGAAATATCCATTAAGGATTTTGTTCTCTTTATATTAATCCAATTATTTCGCTTATTAGTTTCATTTATTATATTAGATAAGGGGAGAAGGTTTAGGCAAACGGGGAGGACAGAAAACCTGTCGTGCGGGACGAAAATATTTCTCTTGAAATCCTTCCCTTCCAAATTCTGAGTACGCCTTCTCTGCATGACTTGTTAATCACACGTCAACGATTTAACAAAGAATGAAAACCTCAAAAGTAGCTTACAATAAAGTTTCCGGAAATATGTTGTATGCAATTTCTGCAATACTATAATTTCTGATTACATTGATACCTTAAAACTGCGTGTTTAATCGTCTTTGCAATGATATCCTCTGTAATTATGAGTGTATTGGAAATTTAAGGAATGAGATATATTGATCAAGAATGATTGCCATTGCTAATACTTTCTTACTTTCGACCAGTTATTGTGCCATTATTGACGTAGTTCTTTGAAAACGATGAATACCTTAGTAAGGGCAGGCCAACGTGAGAGGTATAAGTGTTCACCTAGGACCCAGAATTTCCAACGCCTCATCGAAACCATTGGTGTCAGAACTAGCCGGACGGAGGGTTTAACGCATATATTTGTCAAATATAAGTCAGGTGGAGGTCGGCAGCTTGTTTTCCTCCGTTTCCGAAACTTTTATCTCCGTTTTACTTCAGATCGTCATATGGGTACGTCCCATCCACTCCCATTACCGTAAAATTTTGATGGCGGCGCGGCTCAGCTATTGCCGGCAGTCACCCTTCCTCGTGCCTCTGGTGCACTCGTCACGCGACCGCTAAGAGGACGTGACCCTCCGTATCTGACCCGCTCCTCTACCCATCTTACCTCTCAGCCCCATCCCGAACCGTGGACCGTTTGACCTTTTTCTCACCTACTTCACTGAATTATTAATGCCTCAAATTGGGTACGTTGTGATTCGTAAGAGCAAAAGTGAGAGAACTGGTAATAGGGGGTCGTATAAGGCGAAGAACGGAATTTAAGGGAAGTTGGTCGAGGAGAGAGAAAGCCGAGGGTTTTCGCTGACGGGGCGGGGACGAGGTTTTTGAAGGCGGACGCGTGTGCGGGGTTTTAGGGTGCCGGTGTTTCTGACTAGATGACGAGGCGTAAGCATAGAAGGGTGGAGCAAGGCTGGAGGAGATTGAAAGGCCTCTTGCAGGAAGGGAAAGGATTCCACGGCACATCACTTATTGAAGATGCCGCCAACCTTGCTAGGCGGTAGATCGGGGTCCGGCCCGGAGACGAGGCTTCAGCATTGTTGCGGGGCAGGAATGTAATCTAAGATATGCCAGGGCGTTCATATTCACAAGGGTCGGTACTTTTGTGCTGTTTATATAAGGGATGGTTGCTGGGGAAGGCGGTGGTGGAGGAGAGAACAAAATAGTTTCAAGAAAAAGAGGCGAGTGGGTCCAAGTCATTAATGGTGCTCTAGGAAAGTTTATTTTTTTGGAAAGCCTGCCATTTTCTATCAAAATGATCCTCCGTTGCCTTTTTGACCGCCATAGGATGGAAAGTTGGCGATATTAGTGTTTGTAGGCTTCAAAATTTGTGATCACATTCTAATGAGAAAGACACACTTAAAGGGTTGCTCAAATATCGTGGGATGGATTTAATTTCGCCGCTATGCGGATGAGATTGAAGTCTTATTAGATAACTAAACTTAATTATCCCAATATGCCAAAAATATGCATCAAATCAAAGACTTAAATTTAAAGGAGTCTCTCCATAAATATCGGGCGCGGTCTCTCGTAATATCTCCTTCATGATAACACACGCGATAGATGTTGTAACTAACCATTGATGTAAAATTAAATTTGAACATATCAATACCTTTGGAATTGGAAAAATTCATTGTCTTACACAAAGGAAAAAAAGAAGATATGAATCTTGTCCAGGATGATTTAATTTCAGCCCATCGATCTTAGTGACTGTAGTGACAAAGTGTTTCGTTTATGAGCCCCGTAGTTATAGGCAACAATTTTTTTCAGTCCACCAATGCATGTTTTGAAATATAATGAGCCCAAATATCTCCACGTAACTATACGAAACTTGATAACTTTTTCATCTTTATGTTAACTAAATGTATTAAAATATTGAATTATTTTTAATTTTGTAAAGTTAAAAATTTATAAGAGATTTCTTTTTCCAAAATTTGAATTGCTGCAATCAGTGTGGAGTGAATTTAATTTACAAATTTCGGCGAAAGCGTCAGCAAGCAGCAAGCATGTGCTCAGATAGTCTTTCTCTTAAACAGATTTTTGAGTTAGGATGCAAACTCAACGATCTATGGACTGCACGATTTAGTAGTCCCATCATCTGCTTATCCAATTAGCTACTCAAAATATCCCAATCAAAACGTTTTGTTTTATTTTTGGCCAGGTTTTTGGGATTTAGCATCACTGAGCAGAGCCCGAATTTCCCCTTGTATATTGAGCAGCTACCACAGCACTTTGATCAGACTGATTTCAATTTTAACATATACAATAAAACCATGAATGTAAGTATTATACGAATATTTTCTTTAATATTAATTAAATCATACAGAGCATTGTAACAATTAATCAATGACCATAAGAATTAAGTAAATTTTTTGAAAACTAATGTGTAGTATGCTCTGAAAAGTTATATTTCCAAACAAGTTCGTGTTACAATTTGAAAAGCATATTCTAAAGTAATACATAAGTTAGCGATTAAAAAAACAACTGCAGAAGAGCTGCAATAAGTGTTTAAAATCGAATTGTTTCCGCTAAGTCAGCAGGAAATGCACTTTAAATTCATGTCTGGGTCCATGAAAATGTTAGCTGTAAGATCGCCGACCAGTATTCTCTTGGTCTCACCTGAGTCACTCAACCTCTGAGTTGGCATCCCTTTCTTCCCCTGTTCCTTCCACCCACTATCATCTTCCTGCGTACTTGTCCATGCCTATGTCTCCACCCCAACCACCAAGTCAGCCATGAACCTTGTACCTAGATGCGCAATATGGCTGAAGACATTGTAGACCAATGGGGACGCTACGGGAGGAATCACGAGGGGACGCCGAACAAGGTGGAATTAGAGGACGCGTGGAAGTCGGGTGTAAAGATGCGGTGCGGGATGTAAACCAGAGAGCATAAAACCATCTTCGTTCAACAATCTGTCTGATAGTAATTTGCCCTGGGATTCATTCCTCTCCTCAACGGAACTAGTCAACGTTACAAAATTTGTGTCCAAAGTGGAATCCCAGCTAAGAGAGGGGAATATTCTTGAGGAATTGGCATTCAGGCATCATAATGAGCCGCTTTAAGTTTGAGCGACCGCGACGCCAGTATAGAAGAGGCTGTCAAATATTTGGTCAGAAAACTCGAGTTGTGTGCCAAGGGGCTAATATGCAGCAACTTTACGCTACTAAGAAATGTTGGCGGGTAATCGGGCCGTCCGGGAGACGATCATCATCATCACCTTTGGCGCTACAGCCCATGTAGGGCCCTGGCCTTCTTCACAACTTCCTTCCATTCTTCTTTGTCCTCCGCTACTGTTCTCCACCTCCGGACCCCTAGCTTCCTCAAATCCTCTTGTTTATCCTCCACTTATCTTTTCCTGGGTCTTCCTCTACCTCTTCTTCCCTCTGGTTTTCCTTCTAAAACTTTTTTCACTACTCTTTCTCCACCCATTCTTTTCACATGCCCTTCCCATCTAATTCTCGATTTCCTAATCTCTGTTAATAATCCATCTTCCCCATACAGCTACTGTACTTCCTCATTCCTTCAAATCCTCCATTGTCCTTCTTCATTGACTGGTCCATATATCTTCCTAGGAATTTTTATTTCCCACCTCTGTAACAAATTCTCTTCTCTCACCGTCAAAGTCCATACCCTATCTGTCCTTTAAGAAATGATCCTAATGATCTTGTACCCTTAAAACCAGGCCATTTTTTCTTTGGTGAACTTTTAATTGCTGTTACTTAACTAATCTCAAGGCTAGATTTCCAAACTTTTTCAATAGATTTCAATTAAATATTCATATGACGGACCCTTTCTGGAGCAGATGGCCTAAGAAGTATCTTCAGCAGTCACTTCCTTTACCAAAGTGGAGAAAGGAAAACCAGAACTTAGCTTTTGGTGCCTTGGTCGTGGTAAAAGACACACTAAAACCTCCAACCAAGTGGCTGATGTCCAGAGCAGTAGCAATTTTCCCTGGTCCAGACAGCTTGGTAAGGGTTGCCAAGCTTTGCACATGTAAACGGGAGATTTTTTGACCAATTACCTGACTGCGTATTATTCCTACTTAATAATATATATTTTAATGTGTTCCTATAATATTATTCTCTCACAGCGGGTGGCATCGAAGATGCTATATTTTATATATGATCACCTAGTGGGGAAAGTTTGTAAATAATTAAGTTAGAAGTATTTTAGTTATTGAAGTTTTGCCTAAATGTAGAATGGACGTGCATAAGACGTGCAAAGATTGTTCCTCGCTGCACCAACTTCATACATGTGCATCGTGAACAATCTTAGCATATGCACTGGACTAACCTAGGGGACTACGACAAAGACGGTTGTTTTAGCACTTTCTTTGATTGGTGTCATTTGGACGAACTGACTGGCTGAGATGCCAACGCAGCGCAGAGTACGCCTCGTAATCGATGTGGAGGTCGAGATAATTTCGTGTTTTCCTCCGAAATTTCTACAACATGAGAGCAATGCACGTCTGAGTACTCTTGCCTTTTTTACTTTTTTACAAAAGTTCTAAATGTGAAGTCATTTTAAATTTTGGCAGCCAAACTATAGTCGACGTTTTATATTTATCAAACGTTTTGCAATCGTTCCTCTTGCTCTCCAATAATAAAAAAGGTAGCATGGAAAATATGGAATTAACATATAATAGACTCATATTATGCTTTATATGATAAATAAATTATTTAAATTAGCATACACTTACATTATAAAACTTTTAATTTGTGGTGAAACGTGTCCGGCTGTACTGTCTTTGGACAAAGTCAGCCTCATTTTCACCAAAGTAGTACATCCTTCCAGAACCCTTGGTGATGGGAGGGCTAACACAGCATATGATACTACTTATATGTATGTAGCAGATGTCTTCTTTCTCCCAAGAAGTCCAGTAAAATGATCTTGCTGGGCCATAAGGTTGCTTGAAATTTACTCTCACATCTCCGTCATTCTCGTGCTTAGATACTACTAATCCAAAAAACCAGTGATCATCATAGGCACATACAATGTGTGAGTTTGTTAAGATTTGTGACATTGTAATTGCAGGTGGTGGTTTATCATTGGAAAAATGGAATGTGATGCAGAAGTTTTCATCTGGGCTGATCCTCTTTGCTCCTATGGAATTTTTAGATAAGGGGGTGAAATGGTGAAAGCCATGTGTGCCAGGAATTGTTTTTGCCATTAGGAATCTGTCTTCTAGATGTTGACGAGTTTCTGAATTACTTTCCTTCTTTATCACCCAGAATTTAATGTTTTCAACTGTAGATCTGCAGAAGTTCATTATTTTTTCGACGGACTTTAAGTGTCAGCATAGAACAGTGTTGTAGCATACTGTCTCTGTTATGAGTAGAACACACTAACCTATCAAGTCCTGGCATGTTTCCTCCATATTACAGGCATGAAGCTGTAGATTTACATTTTGATGAATTGTGCAAACACAAACAGAATGTGTTCCAGGAGATCCTGCTAATACACGCTATTATGGACACAGTTTGCAGAATTTAGAAAAGCCAAGGTTGATACTGGGAAAGTCAAATTTAAAAGCTGAATACAATTCCTTCACGTTAGCCAGCAATAATCTCTTCTGAACATGTACATTTTTACCGATACTAACTGCCTCTTCTTGTCCTGGCATCATTCTGGGATGTTCATCACTTTCATAGAAATTCCTCTCTAATTCTACTGTTTTATCACTGATTGTATTTCCTTTTCTCAATTCAGGTACAGCTAATATTCCTTTGTCTCTGAAAAGTTCTCTTACTTAGCGGGCAGTGTATTCTATGATATGGATGTGCTCATAGTCTTAATTAAATAAAAAAATCACTACTGCAAACACACATCAAGAAAAGGTACAACTGTTAACATAGGTACCTACTTCATGGAGCTGGAAGAAAGTAATGTAGGAGTTCCATGTCAGTTAATCTAAACAAACTCATACATTGAATGTGCCTATGATGATCACTGGTTTTTTGGATTAGTAGTATCCAAGCACGAGGATGTAGGTGATGTGAAAGTAAATTTCAATTAAAATTAGGGTGATAATTGTGAAAATATGATGTAACGTTTTTGAGTTCAAAAACTTGGTTAATTAACAACTAATGACATTATAGTGGCTAACATAGATATGCAAGGGTAATAAAAAATATTTATATGGAATTTATGTACTTGGACATACAAGAGGTAAACATTTCATGGTGATATGTTAATTGGTTACTGAGCTATGAATTTTTACCTTGTGCCCTGTACTCTGAAAGTTGAATCCCACTACCTGAGCGAACTTCCCGAAATTTGACCCCTCATATCTTGCAAACTATGAGAGTGAGAGAGGAAATATTTTATACTGGTCATAAAATTAGTAATAGTAGCTAGTGGAAAAAATTTCATAAAAATCCGAGGCAGTGGGTGTCATGGGCAGGGTGAACTAACGTGGAATGACCCAGGGCTCAAATATTCCCCTCAAACTTTGGCTTTATTATGTCGTTCCCAAATTCATCCCATGCTTTTTTTTCACTCACTGTTTTTTACATCCGACATAACTTGCTTCTTTTCCTCCTCACCTGTAAACTCCTGCACCTTCTCAAGTTCTACACCTCTCCTTTCTTGTGTGGGTCCCATGTTAGAGATGTGTACTCTTGTGTTGGTCGAACCAGGGTTTTATAGGTCTGTGGATTGTGCTGCTCCCTTTGAGGTTTCTCATTACCCAGTGTAATATTTTGAAAGCTTATACTACAAGATAGTCGACGAATTGACTTTGTGGAATTTTGACAGTACAATAATTGTAACATTGTACTTTTCCACACTATTTTATGGTTCTTAACAATAAAATAGTGTGGAAAATTACAAAGTTACAATTATTGTACTATATCTAAATTCCACAAAGTCAATTCATCGGCTATCTTGTATAAGATTTGATAATATTACATTGGGTACTTAATGAGAAACCTCAAATGGAGCAGCACGATCCACAGACCTATAAAACCCTTGTTTGACCAACACAAGAGTACACATCTCTAGTATGGGACCCATACAAGAAAGGAGAGGTGATGAACTTGAGAAGGTGGAAAGAAAAGTGGCTTGGTGTGTGCCAGGGAACCACAACAAAACAGAGTGTGTAACAGAAATGCCTAAGAGTACTGGGATGAGAGTTGACTGGTGAGGAGGAACAGAAGAGGAGGGGAATAAGGAAATAATTGTAACTTTGTAATTTTAACTATGTAAGTTGTAACAATTACAAAGTTACAATTATTATACTTTTGAAAACTTTTTTAACAATGTGTTTCCCATTTAAACCCCTTCCTAAATTCTTAGTAAAATAGACTCCTATTTACAGCTTCAGATTTTGGAATTATATTACCACAGAATTAGTCTTTTCTATCTCCGGTCTTATTTTTATTGCTGAAGTTCACATAGTTGCATATCTTTCGTTTACATCCCTCGCATTTCTCGATACCCAAATCTTTAATTTGTTCATGTCCTCCTGAGGAGCTTCATGATCAGGCTTATTTTAACAATCTGAACCTATCTGGTATGTGTGACTCTACATGTAGGATTTATTATGACTTCTACCCTTCTTGGTATCAGCTTGGCATTCATATTTTAATAGCAACTTGGCATTAATGATGAAATTTCTAACCTTCCACACGCAAGTGCTGGAAGGTTAGAAAATGAACCAAATATAAGAAGGCAGTATCTCATATGAATGGTAACTTATCATATTACAGCAGGTGGCATTTCGGCGATCAATAACATGTACGTTCAGTCTCATCAAACCTTAGACAAGAAAAGTATCATAGGATACCATTGGACATTCCAAACAGATCCATCGTAACTGAAATAGAAGAACTTATCAATATCATATATTAATTCCATTACACTTATAAACTTGTATGATGAACTTATCTTACCATCTAAGAAGTCCGTATCTCGTATGAATGGTTACTTATTATGTTTCAGCAGGAGCCATTTCGACAATCAATAACTAGTATGTTCAATCTAATCAAGCATTAGACAAGAAAAGTACCATATAATACCATACGACATTTCAAACATCCATCTCAACTGAAATAAGAGAACTTATAAATAAGATATATTAATTCCATTGCCCTTACAAAACAAACATGATGAACTTATTTATACCATATTTATATTCCAATACCCTAACAATACAAGTAACATGATCTTATCGAACCATCTATCAAGTCAATATCTCATATAATTGGTTACTTATCATACAACAACAGGAGGCATTTTGGCAATCAATAAGAGTATGTTCAGTCTCATGAAACATTAAACAAGAAAAGTGCCATAGAATACCAAAGGATACCATAATACATTTTAAACATCCATTACAACTGATTTAGAAGAACTTATTAATATTATTTATGAATTCTAATACCCTTACAATACAAACAGGATGAACTTTTCATACCAAATTTAAGAGGTCAGTATCTCATATGAATACTCGGATAACAATAAAACATGGGTTGAAAAACCATTTACAACTAAATATTAACACAATTGAATACCTGCGTTGGTTAGAAAAAGAATAAAAACGATGAGCAGAGTCACGGTGACTGTGAGATTCTTATCTCTTCACCATACTATTAAATGTCACCCTTTTCACGTATATTACTGTGTAAATATTAATCGTAGACTTACCAAAACACGAAACAATCAAAAAAATTTTATACGAAGTACTTCTTTTTACGGCAAAATCGAAAATTATAACGGAGCTACGGGACCCATTACAAACACACACACATCATGTAGCATAAAAGTACGGAAAAAGCATTTAAACATATTCCACCAATTAAAAACTCGATTATCTCATAATTTTAGTAAAAATTTTCGGGTACTTACCTCGTCAGTGTCCATGAATTGCAGTTCAACAACAACCTCCTATGCACTCCAATGTAAAACAAGTGAATCACCAACGAAATATGGAGTCCAGTCAGAAGGGTGCTTGGGTAGGAAGCGCTCGGCCAATAGAAAACAAGCGAACAACAGGGCCAGCCTCCTATAATACAGTGCCTCTATAGGAACCTCACGGCAGCATGAAACAAAATAGTCCGGAGCCATGTGCGCAATGGGCAGATTGTTTTAATGCTCACCATAGGCTAGACTCATTTTGTCTCGGGAAAGTGTTGATGCTGTGTGATACACTTGATTCATTTCTGATGAAAGTCCAAGTTTGTAAAGAAATAATTTACCTGGTGGAAGCATAGCCAAGCCGTGCGAGACTGTGCTGTGACCTGAAGTGGCTGTGACGCTGTAGTGCAGTAAGCAAAATTTCGAGTTAAGCTCAACGCGAAATTTTTGCTGTCATCCAAGTGTCTGCGATTAACGAAGGCCTGAATCTTCAAGCTTGGCAGGAGAATCATATTTTGGCGCTGGTCACCCGACTTTGTAGGAGCTGCATCGACAGGTGGGTTTTCGTCTAGCATTGAACCTTTTATTGCTTTTTGAAAACTTCATTAGTAAGATTTTTCTTTTGGTGGATTTTTTATGAGAGACCTCTCGATGGTTTCAGAAATCAGGCCGTAAACTTCGTTTGAAATGTGAGCCTATTCCTTTGAGGTTATAGTCTATGGCCTTTGTTCCATATCAATCATTTATATTTCGCCGGAGACACTTCCCGATACTTTAGATACAATTCATTTTAGGCGCGTATTTCCCGTTCTGTGGTTGCACGCCTCTGACAACTGCTGTTACCTGTGCCGTAATTTAAGCTGCTGTTCAGCCCACATCACTTTGAACAGCAAGACGTCGTTCCATCCAACTAAATCATTTGCTGGTGAATACACCCTTTTCACTAATGTATAATCCCTTCATTAGGAAATGGAGGCATACATTGGATAAATATAGGGTGCCTCGGATCAGAATGCCTCGGAAAGGGCTTAAGCTTCTATTTCTTTACTTTTTAACATCTGTCATGTTTAGATTTGTATAGTGAAAGCAGAGCCCAAACTCTCGTTCTTTGTAGCTATAGCTCAAAGGATTATTCGGGATTTCCACCGGATCAGGTTTTCCATTTGTGCCAATTTGGCAGAAATGAAGAACCTGACCCAGTGGAAATCCCGAATAATCTTCAAAGAAATAGTTCGCCGGGAGAACCTTCGATCATTCTTCATAGCTCATTCACCTATGACTACGATTTTATTTCGCCCAGCAGTGGTTAGGCGATGAAGAAGTTATTGCCTAGTTATTCTTAGTAAAAGTTTTCACTGGCGAACTTCGTTTCTATGTAAACATTTATCGGAAAACTACGCTCGCCGTTGAAAGAAAGGAGTTCGCTACCTTACATTCCAAGTCCGTGTTCGCTCATTACGGCAAGCGAAATGTTTACCTCGGATATTGGTGATTAAAGAGTAATGGTACTTCATTACAGTACAAAATAATCGTAATTGCTCAATTTGGTTTTAAACAGTATGCTTAGCACAACTTTTGATTTGTTTTTTTACCTAATTAATTGTGTTTTGTCAATTTACTAAATAAGCGACTTGCTGAGTGGTGAATTCAAAATGATGGTTTATCGTCATTATGAATGGTGATCGTTGAATTTATTTTAAACCATATCATTTTCAGAACAAGCAATTTGGTTTTTATAAATTAATTGCTGTGTTTCGTCAATTTACAATAGAAACTTATTTGCATATCATTAGCTCACTGCCGAATGGTGATCATAATATTTATTTTATTATGAACAACATGCTCAGAAAAGCGTTTCGTTTGGTTTTTATATCTTAATTAATTTTGTTTCGTCAGTTTACAATAGATAATTATTTGCATTTGCATCTCACTGCCGACTGGTGATTTCAAAGTGATAGTACATCATTTTCATGAGTGGCGATCGTAATATTTCTGTGTTATTATAAACCGCATGCTTTGCAAAACATTTGATTTGGTTTTGATACCTTAAACTTATTTTTTTCGTCAGTTTACAATAGAAAAGTTTTTTCATATTGCTTCTAACTGCCGACTAGTGATTTTAAAGTGATAGAATATCACTTAAATGAGCGGTGATCATATTTTTTGTGTGTTATTGTAAAGATCATGCTTAGAAAACAAGGGGTTAAGAAGATTTCATGATTATAATGCGGTTTTGGGATTAGAAAAAAATAGTTTACTTCTTGATTTGGATGGCGACATGAAGTGATTTAAGTTCTTATGGGCATTTCAGGTAGAAATTGTGACTGAAAATGGATAGAGGATTAAATGATCTCCAAAAAGGTAGTTTCATACCCCATCATATCCAATATCTATGTTTAATAACAGATCTATTCTTCTCTTCCTTCATCTCTGAGCATGAACAAAACAGATTTGCAGCCATTCATTTTACCTTAACCTAGCCTGTAAATACTCAATTATTCTCCATTTACGATCACCTAGTCCGTGCTATACTGATGGAAACGTTTTCACAATCAGAGAAAGAATTTATTCATTTCCATGCCATTGATATTTAGCCCATGAACCACCTTTGAAGTTGCTGATTCTGTTCACATTTTACCAAAACAGGAGCCCTAACAGAGTGCTATGATCCAGAACCCGATGAAACCAGGATTTTTAAGATGGCTGGTAATCCTTCCTCCCTCCTCCTGTAGCAGCAGGGCTTTGGATCACCTATCGTGGAGTTTTTAATGTTACAAGACAAAATACATACAACCAGATGGAACCAAGACTAAAATTCTTTCAAGAACAACCAAGTAGTTCACCAAATCAACTAACAAAACTCATAAATACCCCATATAACAAATTATCTCATTAAATACATAAATATTCCTTGAGCCTTAGGGTACTATCATCCGCCGTTTTTCATTTTCTTACCGAAGCATATTTTAAGTACTCAAATTTGCTGTGCTATCTTCAACACTATAGTGCTCGCATAGTTTCTGTGCACTGGAGACTTCCTCCAAGCCTAGCTGCCCATGGTAGATGAGCAGCGATTGGCTTCCGGCGTCCAATCCCGTAAACTGGTTCTTAGCTCAGTGCACACCACGTACGAATACTGTAAGTGGCGAACGAAAAGAATCAGTGAAAACAAACGCTATGCCTCGCCGACGCGAGGGCCTTTAGAATAGAAATATTCTGGACGAGAAACTACTAAAGATATCGAGTCAAAACTTGCAGCGATTGCAATTAAGTTTTGTTTATTTACCGTGTAACCACGGTGACCTGCGCCGATGGGGATTACTTTCTAACCTCACGGCGATGACTATTGCAATCACAGCAAGAACAATGAGCTCATCTATGATTTTGTAGTTCAAAAGCTAATAGAGTCTTTTGCGCAGAGAGAGGAAATTTAACTACCGATAATTACATTACTTCTGTAAGGTAAGAAAATGCATTAAAAAAAGGAGCAAGCCTAGCAGATAATATCAATAAATTCACAATATTCCATACCGCTAAAAAACTGAAGAACCCTAGCGCGCTTCAAAGATTTACTAGTCCAATGATACGACACTCACTGCATACCAACGTGTAACTAACAAGCATGTTATTCTGCTGAGGTCTTTGTTTCTTTGCATACATATCAATTATATTGAGAAAAAGTCTCCTGAGAGAGTTCAGTATTATAATGGAACAAAGTGTAGCGCTAACCTAATTTGATACCAATGCTGCGTGTTGGCGGCGTCCAGTGCATACATTTCAGAATGTGCTTGGCTTGGAATGTTTCAATGCTTGTATGGATTACAAGAAGACAGGTCACAGGAACACAAGAAGGAAATTAATGCCGACATTGCCGATGAGTTGGGTGTAGAAATGATACGACGAAGCGCAATTAGACTGCTGGTAATTTTAATCAGTTAGGAGGAAGGGGTCGGAGAAACATTAAAAAATTGCTAAATGCGAGCCAACTACTAGATTAACCATAAGATAGGTACGTGTTCGAGATTTAGGAAGAAAAACTGCGGAAAACACGTAAGAAAGCTTTCTAACAACGGCGAAGTATGTTATGAAAAGCACTAGATAATCAAGTTCGACGAGTTCACAAAAATTGGTTTAGTTTCTTATATATATTTTCAATATAATTTTTACAATGTCACACATATCATTTGAGCGCTTAGAACTTGAATCACCATGGCAAAAAATCCCCTACAATACTGAAAGGAAGTATGAAACAAAATATATTTGTGATGTCTTACCACGTTTTGTGAATGAAATTTATATTTAAACTTTATTTTTCGTTAATGGAAGGCAAGACTGTTTACAAAAACTTGTAACAGATTGAAAAATCAAAAGAATAGTTTTAATCATTCATCTGAAATCACAATACAATTAAGAAAGAGGAAAGAATGAGACACCAATAGATTAACAGTATAAACGACGCATCACTATCTCCAAAACGTCTGACAATACATAAAATAAGAAAGAATTCATATGTAAAACATTGATTAGAGGTTAATAAATCACATTTAGACCATTGATTACTAATTATGTTGAAGAAACAGCATCTATTGATGAGGAAATTAGACTTTATTCAAAATGGCTAAGATGGCCTTTCTGAGGGTAAACATTTTGGCCGTTCTAGTTTTAATAGCATGAAGAAAAACCACCCTCATAAAATAAGAATAAAAATACAAAATACCCTTCACAAAAATGCGCAAGTTTTTAGTGCTTTACCTTCAGTGCACCACTTTCAGTCTAAGAATCTGACAGTGACTAATTTCAAACAAACAGCAACTGACTTCTGACTCATAGTTTTTTATTCATTAGCTAGGCAGCATATACGCAAACAGTTAATGTACTGAAACTAAATTTGGTCGCTACCATTGACGGAAATAGTCATTTTTCGACTCTCGTAGCATCATCTTCCGCTTACCCTTTATCTCCCCATATAAAATTATTCAATCTTAAGAAAGGGAAAATTACGACCTTAAGTTTATTTGTGAGTAACATATAAACATATACTGCTAACTCAAAGTATAAGGTGTAGGACGTATCAAAAGGTATAATTGCCAATGCATCCTCATCACTGAGAATATTATCACACTTTCCCTGAGACATTTTAATGCAGTTTTCCGTAATAATTTCAAAAATTACGATGAATATTTGTGTCTCAGCAAAAACTATAGAAACTGGTACAAGAAAAATAAACGGTTTGCACATTGGAGAATGCAATTAAAACCACGTAATTCGCTTTTTGGCAATCACAAAAAGATAATACTTAATAAGAAGCCAAACAGAAAGGCCACAACTCATGGGGGAAGATAATTTAGCAGTGAACCGAAGCGACTGCTGAATGACGAAAGGGAATAATAATAATAATAATAATAATAATTTTTTTATTTGTCCAAAGATTTGATGCTACAAATATAGGACACGTCAAGTGAGGTACAAATACAGTACAATGAAAAATGTTACAAATGTAGAAATTCCTCCACAGAATAAAATAAGTTTTTCAAAAGAAACTCCCGAAGCTTACGTTTGAAGAGGGGCATAGTCTTTACCCTCTTAACTTCAGGTGGCAGCTTATTAAATAAAAATAGGCCCATATGCCAAGGGGCATAACCTGAGTTTTTCGTTCTTATACATGTTTGGTGGAGGTTGGTAGCGCTCCTTGTATAATAACAATGATAATCGTCATTGGTTGCATAGCTAGAAATATTCTTTTTTGTACAAACAATTGCAGTATACATATAAACACATGGGAGAGGTAAAATACTAAATTTGCGAAAGAGAGGGCGACATGGGGCATAAACAGGTGCTTTACCTAAAAGCCGCAATATCCTCTTTTGAATTTTAAATATTATTTTATAATTGGGTGTAGGACCCCAGAAGAGGATACTAAACATGACCTGCGAGTAGAATTCACCATAATAAATTGATAGTAGTACATCAATATCAACAGTTTTTCTGATGGACAGAATCAAAAAACAGACAGAGCTCAATTTACTGCGAAGTCTCTGAATTTGTCCTTCCCAAGATACTTGATTGTCAAGAGTTACACCCAGGAAAGAAGAACTAAGATTTTGTGGAATAGGTTTACCATCAATCTTGATGGAGATGGGTGATTGATGTTTATTCTTGTTATGAAAGTAAATTAAATTAGATTTCTCCACATTGAGAAGGAGAGAATTTTGATTGCACCACTCTTGTAAGACACATGCTACATCATTAGATCTTAGGGCCAGGTTTTCCATTGAAGTGGCAGACACTAAGACATTGGTGTCATCAGCATACAATATAGGAAGTACTCCTGGTACAAATTTAAACATATCTGGGAGGTCATTTATATATAAAAGGAACAGTACTGGTCCCAAAACGGAACCCTGGGGAACACCTGTGACAACTTTTTTTGCGGGGGACACAAAATTGGCTCCATCCCTTGTAAGGACAACACTTTGTTGCCTATCACTCAGATAAAACTCAATCCAATTATAAGATGCTCCTCTAATCCCAAACATTTCAACCTTCTGCAGTAGTAGACTATGGCTGACACAGTCGAAGGCTTTAGAAAAATCAAATGAAAGAAGTAGCGATTCCAGTCTATTGTCAAGGTCATCTAATATTTTATTCACAGCCTGGTAAGTTGCAGTAGTAGTGGACCTTGATTTCCTGAAGCCATGTTGGGCAGTGGTTAATAAATTAAAGGATTCCAAATAAGTTACGAGACGTGAATAAAACACTATCTCAAAAATTTTGCCAAATTGATTAAGTAAGGAGATGGGACGATAGGAATTCATGTTCTGCCGACTACCTTTGCCTTTGTACAGAGGAATGACCTTTGCTACTTTGAGTGGACTTGGAAACATGCCTAACCGTAGAGATTCATTGATCAGGAATAATAATGGGGACATGATTGCATGAAAAGATCTTTTTATTACAACCATTGGAATCCCATCAAGGCCAGAAGTAAACTTATTGCTTAGATTCCTGATAACATTCTTTAATTCAGAATCGGAACAAGGCTGAAGAAATAAGGAATTACAGGGGCTTGTTATTTGGGAATAACTAATATGTTGATTTGTTTTAGGTAATTGATGTGACAGAAAGAAATCGTTCAGAGCAGAAGCCATTTGAAAGTTATCATCCGGAATAATATTACCCAGTGGGTCCAAGAATTTAAACTCTGACCTAATATCCTTGTGATGATTCGATTCTTTAACAATTTTCAAAATTTCTTTAGTTTTGTTAGCGGCATTATTAATCCTATGGTTATTATATGTCTTCTTGGCATTTTGAAGGATATATCTGTAATTCTTTTTCAATACAGCATACTCAAGTCTACTAGTGGGGTCCACTTTGTCATTGAAGTACAGAGCCATGTCTTTCATAAATCTTGATAAGTTGCGAATTTCTTGTGAGACCCAAGGCTTTTTGCAGCTTGACTTTGGATAGTTTCTACTTTTTACAGGCAAAACGGGAAAGCAATAGTCAAAGTAATTTAGATATGAAGAGTAAAAGTGATTGAAGCTGTTATCGAAGGACTTCATATGATAAATGTTTGACCAATCATGGGAATTCAGCATTTCACAGAAAGTATTAATATTTTCCTCTGAGAAGAATCTCTTATATGAGGTTGAACAATTTTTAGAGGAACTAACTTCAATTGAGCAAAGTAATGGGAAATGATCTGATATATGAGAGACGATAACTTTTTTTTCTACGAACATTTGGTCAAAATTCGTAAAAATGTAATCAATGACAGTTGCAGATGTATGACTAACTCTTGTCGGCCCATTATTCGTTATTTTCAGATTAAAAGTAGAAAGAATATCCAGCAGTTCTCGTTTTTCTCTGGAATCTTGGAGAACATCACAATTGAAGTCCCCAGTAATGACAAGAGAAGGGTTCTCGGTATCGTTATGACTTTGTTCAAGAAGTTCGGTCAATTTATCGAGAAATATATTAAAATTACCAGAAGGAGAGCGGTAGATGGTCGCTAGATGAACTTCTCTCTCATCAAGTTTAATTTTTGTTATACATGATTCAAACACCTTCTTCGTTTAGCCTATCATAGGGGAATTTCACAGACGTGTAACTTAAATTCCTAGACACTAGGATTAAGACGCCACCGTTTTTTAACATAGATCGGCAAAAAAAATCTACAACAACGTAGCCAGGCAAACGGAAAAAGTTAACTTCATCAGCCGAAAGCCAGTGTTCGTTGAGGCAGATAACATCTGGGCTGTGGTTATTCACAAAAACTTCCAAGTCAAGCGTCTTATTGCGTACACATTGAATGTTAACATGAAGAACCTTTAAGTGCCGCACTATCCCATCGGGGTTTTTTGGCGAAGTTTGGGAAGAATACGATATTGGTCTTTTTTCTGTTGAAAATCTTAATCTGTCACTCACGCCCAAGATTACTGACAGCGGTTGTCCGATACATTAATAACATAATTTACACGCTGCTCAGGCCGATATATTCGCCTTACTTTTTAGGCAATGAGGTACTACTTAGGCAACATATTTCCGCAGGAAGTAATTGGTACCGCTGCTAAAGGTAGAATAAATAATGACTTTCAAAGCAAGTAGTTTACCTCAGCGGCAATAAACCAATCTGTTCATTTTTAATATTTGTAATGGAATATTTAAGATTCTAACAACTTCAAATCAATGTGATCCCCATTAATAATCTTATGAAATCAACACATAAAGACGCATTCCGTTTACCAACAGACTCCTCGTCCAAAACAGTTCTTAATCGGCCGCTTGGAATATGCTGCAGCTGCTTGAACGTCAAGCTGAGTGAGTGCGACCCTAAGAAAAACAAAAACGCCGAGGTATACGTTTGATTGCTATAATTTTCCTCTTCGACTACATTATTCCTTGCTCAACTAAATATCCTAATAGTTCCCCTATAGCTTACAGCAGCAATCTCCATGCAAATCATAAGTGGAACGAGTTGGCGGACAATCACAAGTGAACATCTACGTTCCGTGGCCGTTTGATTTCAAAAGTCCCAACAACGTGGATGGAATAGAACTCACCAATAACAGAGTTTCCAATTTTGAGGTAATAAAATACCGGGTCTCCACGAAATACTACCAGTGACTGACTCAATCTATGAACTAGCCTCCACTAATTCCACAAAGAGAATTTTTATAAGAATAACGAGTTTCAAATGATTAATACTGCCTATTTTAGCATCAAACTGTCAACGGCTTACAAGCTGTTGTAATATGCGTCCAGTGGTTTGAAAGAAGTAATGAATGAAGAATTATAAAAGGTATTTAAATTCCATTCCCTTCTGTGACTGTGATTTTTACTCCCGAGTAACATTCTTCTAAGGTGATACTGAAAAATGAACCAAGGTTAGTATTTTACAACAATTTACGTACACAACCTTTTGAGTTTGAAGTTGAAGTTGAGAAAAAAATAGATCATTGGCTGCTTTGGACGCCGCATCCGATCCATCTTCCCCAAGTGCATCTACTTCCCCTTTCCTTATTTCCACATAGTCGACGTCATGCATGCGTGTCGTAGTGTCAGTGTTGAAGATATCACAGCAACTTTTGAGTACTTAAAATGTGCTTCAGTAAGAAAATGAAAAACCGTGAATGATAGTGTCCTAATAATGATTCATAAGACCTGTTTAACTAGCGTACTTTGTTACTTGAAAAAATCCTGTGATCAGTTCCTGAGCAAAAGCTTAATTTATATCAACAAATTCTTAATCTTTGATTGATGGCTTAAATCTCCCACTGTCTACTAGAAAGGCTACTGTGTGTATCCCACGTCTCTGTCATGGAAATTGCCATTAAATATTTTAATATTAAAGCATGTCTAATGATCAATTGCAAAAACGGTACATTTATAATAAGAGCGTTATAAAACCTAAAAATCAAGGCACCCTTTCCATATATGTAACATAAACAGACACTGACTTCATTGATTTTGTGAGGGATATAATGAATTACTGGGTGCTGATGGAATGGAGTATGATTATTAATTCCATTAGCAACTCAATTCTTGGGATGTGTTATGAATGGCTCGAAGCCTTAGGTATCTGATAAAAGAGTCAATTCATTAAAAATGATGAGCTCATTCTCTTATGCTGACTCACTGTCTATTAGTATGTACAGTGGCGGAAGAAATTAACGCAAAATTTTTCGCGCGCCAGAATGCGGCATTTTTGGGAACTTCTAGGAGCAGTGCACACTCGATAGACTGGCAACACTGAGGAAAACATCATCTACCGCAAATATTTGAAATCCGCAATGGAACTCACATTTGCCGGAGCCTAGAACTTAGTCATCAATCGCCTCATTTTCGAGCTTTCTTCTCATATTATTCTAAAAAATATTCACTATCCCACCCAATTTGGTATATATGTTGAAATCCTCATCTTCTACCACCAAGGGATATGTATTGTGGTCGACTTCCCGAGGATCTTTTTGAATTACGCGTACTGTGTCTTTTTCACTGAAATGATATAAATCGAGATTTATCCGCACCAAATGTCGATACAAAAAAGATTTAATTAAAATAAGTATAGTCTACGTGATGTAATTTTTCACGATTTTTCATTTGTAGATTGACGAAGCTCCTTAAACGGATATTTATTAAATTCAAAACTGATATTTAATAATGAACCGTTCTTGACTCAATATAAATCCGTCTTTAGTTCGTCAGAATGGGATTAAACTATGATAACATACATATATAGGTATATAATTTTATGAAATAAAAATAAATGTGCTCGCATCGATACCGAATAATCTAGGCATATTTTCCCGATATTTCTTTCGTCTTACATCAAGAAGCTTGGTGGCGAGCTGTCCACTGTTAAGCTTTATCTAGTAAATGCAGGATATACGAAACATTCAGAAAAGTTTACCCAAAGTAGGTGTAGTTATGGATAGAAAACTCTTTTACCCCCGACTGCATAATGTGTTATATGCTTAGCTATAAATTCGCCGCACATATAAAATTAACAAAAAAGCCTTTTAAAAGACTTAAGTATGGAATTAAATTTCATTTATAAAATAAATTAATAGGTAACGGTTAATGTTGTAGCCGTCAGATGTATTTGGATAGCTAAAGAGTGGTCCGTGTTCGATTTTTAATGAACGCAAATGAGTTTTTATATAAATTTTCTCAGATTGGCGATATGAATGAATGTAATGTGAGGCTGCAATGACTGGCTGATAATATGAATTTTTTTAATTACAAAAGAGATAAAATTTGCCGAAGAAAAATCATTTTACTTGACCAGAAATTGAATGAAAAACTCAAAAGTGTCTCGACCAGGGGTGGGATCACGGTCTTTTCTTCTCATGGTCGTTATCGTCATCCAAAAGGCAAGCCGTATTGGTAGGGAAATGCTCAAGGTCCTGGGAGCGCACTCCACTGCTATGTAGTACCCGATCATTCTTGATGACGACCACATTTTTGAAATCATGAGCGTACTCGAACAATGTTATTATGAATAACCATGATTGCGATTCAGGTGTACAACCCAGTAACAACTACTGAGCTTTCTTGTGTCAAGGCGAATTTAAGATAATGTTTCGTATCCTTTCGGTGAACTTATTTGCGTCCGTATATGTTACTGTGAACTAAGTTACTTTTAAAATGAGTGGTGGTATTGTCTACGAACGTTTAAAATAACTATAAGGTTAGGAAAAAGCATACTACTCTCCCAGTAATACAAACTGAAAGAAGTAGTTCTCGGATTTCGTCTCATCAGCCCAGACAATTCCAATCAACCGCCATTAGTTCCCCTCATGCATGGGTTTGGAGGCCAGCGACCTTAAGTCTGAGTTCAAGCAACGAGCAGTCTTGGAGGACTCTTGAGGATCCCTAGAGGATTCCCCGTGTCGATACAAAGCTCCACCAATACTAATCCATTCAAAATCGGAATGTATGAAGGGCGCATTATATTGATTTGGGAAATATTATGCCATTAATAAGAGCTTACTTTCCCCTTGTGTTGCGAGCGATACCTTTTCTGCCATAGATAATGTTTCGGACGCCAGTCGTTTAACTCACAGGAAAGAAGTGGTATTTGACTTCTCTTACGCCCTTAAAAGTATTTGACGGGTGCTTCCGATTTTTTCGAAGCGTGATGAGCCTTTTCTTTATGGTGCAGCAAGTGTTTGAAACCTGTGCGTTATTCACAACAACAAACCATCCCGACCATCACCACCCGGAACTTGGCTAAGGTTTACTGATGACTACTTCATTGAGACGAGCGTTGATAGACGGACAAGCAGAGCCGACAGCGCAAGCAGAGATATTGTTCAAAGTTTTAGCGGCCTCTTCCTAAATGCTTGGAGGAAAAAAAGATGTTATTAGGCTTTAAGTATGCCTCATTTTTCTCCCCGATGGAGAAATCGGATAGCAGGTTTGTAAAAGGCAAAAACATCTGTCGAAAAATTACCCGAAGAGGTGTTGCGCCTTCGACTTTCACCCACTGAACTTTTATTTGGTTTTTAAAAGTAAAAAAAAACCTGTTACTCACTACTATAAAACGAAATTCACTGAATTTATGACCGCTATAATAAGAACTATGTTTATTCAAATGTTAATTAATATTCATTTTTCGTCCGCAACTAGGAATACTTGCGATTTCTCAAATGTCAAAATTCTAGGAGATGGTTCAAAACAAATCATGTAACATAGATGGAGCGGGCTGCGGGGAGCGCAGCGTTCATGAGGACAATGCGGGTAACAAACGTTTTTCGACCCCCTCAAACGAAACAACCCCAAATTAAGATGCAATGAGGAAAATCGTGGAGGAAGAATGGGAAATGAACCCAGTAAGATGATACCAAAATGTGGACAACTCCATGTTACAAAGATTTGGTCAGGAAATCGAGAATGGAGGGGGATGGATTGATTATAAGGCTAATAAACATCCAAATTCTTTATGTATATACCAGCATATTTCTCGATGATCAATTGATGTGATCATGTGCACACATTACTCAAATTGAGAGAATTACGCATACATTTTAACATTTTCCACTCGTTCTAAATAAAGCATTTTAGTGTCCATTTTCAACATCCGTTAAAATACAGTACCACTAAGAGATGAAATTTACGACCCTGTAAAAAGTATGATAATATCTTCATGTGGGGGCACTCACAACTTTAACTTCCATTGAAGCAACAATATTACGACACATTTGAAGAGGAATAGATTCTTTAGGAACGTAGCAATCGTATAATCTTTGATGGAGCACATTCCTAATTTGTACTCCATTGACTACTCTGCGGATTTGTGAGGAGTATATATTGACCTTAGGGAAAATATCTCATTACTGCTTAGTTGCTACATAGAAAAGATGATTTTTAGTATTTTATCACTTTCACAGGGGAACATACGCGATGCGTTTTTACTAACGCGTAGGTACTGGAGTATTACTCACGCGTGGGTATAAAAATGCTCCTCATAAAATTTAACTGCGTAATTTTAGCCAAAACTTTTTCACAGCGAATACGTCAAAAGGCATTTAAGTGATTCATTAATTTACCTTATCCTCTAAGCATTATCCTCCATCCTATAAGTTAAACTGTTGAACTACACGGCTGCTTATAGCAAACCTAGAAAACAATGCTGGGAAAGCTTCGAAAACCGTTGTAAAGATATCTTGAAGAAAATTCCACACTTGTTTGGTCTCTCACAAAGGTAAGTAATCGGTATTTACAAGTTCGGTAGATAGAACCAAACTCTAATTCCTAATAAAAATAATTGCCCTTTTTACTAAATCATTTCAAAGTAATTTAAAGGTGAATGTAGCATCAGGTAAGGTGACTAAATCGAGTAACTGACACAATCAGAGATCAGATCTATTCCCTCCTTCATGAATAGCTTTTCATTGAGTGGTAAATTGGCGAATGAGTGGATATGAACATCATACGACAGGCAGGATGTAGAAATTAAGTGGGGCCGAGTACCCGAGAATGGGAAGTAAGCATCTCATTTGACGACCAAGGAGACCGCTCTGATTCTTTTACAAAGCCCGAATATGCGTAAAACTTACACACTCATGGTTTAGGTCAATATCCATTCCCTGAGCCTTTCGTGGATTCCTGCGAAGTTTTGGCTGCAATAGTCACATCGCGTAGATTAATTATAAAGGCACTAAAAGAGGCCACGCCAGGATTTGAACCCCAGGCATTCTTGGCCGCAGACGAACGCTCTCCCTCTAGGCTACTTCATCGATTAAGAGAAATCCGCGTCCAATGGTTCTTACTATGCAACGAAAAAAGGGAGTTCTAATGTTTCCTTTAAAAACTGGACCAAATAAAATGTTCTGGATTTTTGAAAGTAATTTTCAGAAAGTAAATAATGTTACGTTAGGGGGAATTAAGAAATAAAGTGTTTCGGACGACCTGAATGCACGAGGGCGGAAACTTACGTAGGGTATGAAGGTATTGGAAATACTTCTGAAGAAAAATTTTATCCTCATGGAAACCATTCTATTCTACCAGATTTCCCATACTTTAACTTGAAATTCACAGGATATTACGCCAGAATGTTAATTGTAATGTATGATATTTCTCGGAAGTAGTTTGAGGCCTATTAAAATGATGTTCATCCACAGCTATTCCTTGCACGCGGAAATACGTTTTATTGTAAGTGAATTTGATCTGGAGAAAAAAAATGTCTATGTCCCAACAAATAATGCTTTCATCGTATTTTTTCTTAAGTTTCAATCAAGAAAATTTTTTTAAACGGTCCAAAGCTCTAAAAAAATATAATAAGCATCTCTACATAATCAACTACGACTTCGGAACCTCGACTGGGGGCGGGTCGAAGCAAGCTCATCACGTTTATAACTTCTAGACGATCTCGCGAACGTAAACCTTATTAGTATGACTATTTACATGACGCGTAAAATCGATAACCATTCATAGAGAGTTTGAATATTCCCGGTTTCCATATGCTGTCTCATTGTTGTCAAGTTGTCGAAGGAAAAGCGATTTCAATTAGTTCCCGTGTACGCCGCATTCAGACGCCAATGAGTTTTGCGTTAATTTTTTCCGTCACTGTACATCATGCATGAGAAAATTATATAAACATTATCCAGTGGTTGTAGAGTATACCGAAGCTTTAAGTTTATAGTATTAAGCTTAAATCTAAAAAATGGTAGTTCTTGCAATCCAAATTTAGTAATGTAATCCATCAAGTATGGGTCTAATCACTGTTATTCCCATTTCTATAATTTTCTACAACCCGAAAGCACTTACTTGCATGATACTTGGTCTGTTTGTTAAAAATATCAACCATTATCTTCATCTCTAATTATATGTTCAAAGCATTCTTGTATAATTCGTAATCGATCAGCAGAGACCTGTATGGATACGCGTGTTGTCAATTACCCATCCCCCTAAAGTTGCTGAGTCAACCAACCCATGTAAATGCATCCCATATAAATATGTACCTTTTGTTCATACTGTTTTTGGGTAAATGTACTGCATGTGACATTTAAAGTGAGTTAAGGAGTTCAGATTGTAATTTCTCTTTAGTCTGCTCTCAGACAGCGTCATCCTTCTCGATAAATTTCTGTTTTATTCTAACTCAAATTTGTGACGGAAACTGCTGTTATGCACCCAAACGTTCCGAATCTGCATAACTTAAATAATAATGTGCAGACTTTAACTACCGCAGTTCGGGGAGGAGATGACTTGCAAGTGAGTGAGCTTCTTCTTGTCTCCTCCTTGTAGTAATATCTTTGTCTTCACGCGAGTGCGCCGCAGTGGTTTGAGGAAACCGAGCTAGATATCCGGTACCGGGTTGAAGATGCTGCTTTGGTTAGATCCGCAGAGTCTTCACCAGGAGAAAGTTTTTCAAACCGTAGTCCAAACGAAGTTTGGCGGGCCAATTTGTTCGATTTCCAGAACCGCGAACTCAGCAAGGTCGAGAAAGAAGATTTTCAGATGAAATTGCACATTTCGCGCCGCACGAGGGGATTTCTTGTAGAAGGTTAGGGAATTGCGGAAAGGAATGCTCTGGACTCCTCAATCCACTTGCAAGCGTCCTCGTTTGGGTGCGGAGGTGCTGACGTGGGAGGCAGGGGTATGCACAGCCTCCTTTCTCACGTTTGTGAGGCGACGACGGGCCGTCCTCCGTTTCCTTCACACGCTGCTGGGGTCAGATTGGATGCTAGCGAGGGGCAAAGAAGCATCCCCGAGGATGAACCAGCCCCACGCTCCCCTTTATAACCATTTTGCCGTATTGGCAGTTTCGAGTCCCAAGGGACGTTTTCCCGTCCTATCCGTCCCCTGCACCTCGCCCCGCAAAACTTCGCCTTCCAAGTGGATTATTTGGAAGACACTCACTCGATGGAAGCGCGACCCTCCCATTCCAAACAGCTTGGGTCATCGCCACACCACCCTTGAATCCCATCTCTTGCGGTGCTCGGAGTGAACGCTGCGACAATTACACTACAGACTTCTCCACCGTCTTCACTCCCACGTGCACGCTGCACCTATAACGACTGCCGACTCGCGGGATGGCGCGATCGATGGAGGACGCTAGTGACGCATATATGAGTTCCTAAAGCTACCAGAACGCGACCACTTTTTAGATTATTCTTGTTATATTGAAGGCAATGAGCATATTTCATTTTCAATGTTTCATACCAGCATCCTCACCTGGTAAGGTAAATTTCCGGTTACAGTTTTTTGGGTTACAGAGAAAGTTCTCTAGATCTTCACATGTAAAGGGTCTTATATTTCACTATTATTTCTTTCACTATACCTGTCCGTAAAATATATGCCGGTCTCGATGGCGGCGGGGAAGAGCCCTCGCCTGTTAATCTGAATGTTCCGGGATCGAATCCTACCTGGGTGGGTGTCTCTTCCACCCAGGGAATGAACGTTCATACGTTGATGTACAGTTTGTTGCAAGTGAGGGCTACATAGGCATAATTTTTCTCTGACAATAGTAAATAAATAAATGAAACCTATTTTCTTACCTCCCTATGTCAACTTGCTCAACTGACATCCCTCTATTATGGTTTTGAGCAAACCATCGCCCCTCAATACCTCTTCTGCCTCCTCTTGATCTCATCCTTAAGTTTTCTTCTCTCTCCTACCAAGCTAAGGAATTCTTTGATTAACTTCCTTTCTTTCTACCGCGCATCCTCCATCCTCAACATTCACATCTCGACAGCCTGCAGTCTTTTCTCGTCCTCCCTTTTTAGGGACCATGTTCCTGCCCCACACAAGGTTACTCAAGGTCAAGATAAATAAAACATAAACTGCTAGAAAATATCTAGATAAAATTTATTTTCTGTACGCCAACCTTCCCTGATGCTCCTTAATCGCGCTACTCAAATTTTACAGTGCTCTTATACGAGCCATAGATAAAAATCGTGATGCTGATGGCGATTGTCATAATTATACATATACATCCACACCAACTAACCCAAACTGTCAATTTTTAATGTATCTTCTCAGACAGTCTTCCACCGGTTTGGTAATATCTCAAGACGATATTTATAGTGGAGCCACTTCTTGCATTACAATTATGAGGTCAAGGCAACAAGCATAATTCAGTTGATTCTCTTCTTGTCCAGGAAATATTTTAAAATTCATCAGTCAAGGTGGTCAATATTACGAAGGGCTATTGAGTGTTTATTCTACCACTTTAATTCACGCTAATTATTTTTGCTGGAGCACTTCCGTTTCAATACCATAGCTGAAATTGCAATCTTAAATTTGTCACTTTTTCGGAACTGTCTTCGCAATATCTGGACTATTTTTTGGGAATAAAAAACTAAGAGGAGGAGATTTTCACGTATTTTAGGTATTCCCCAGCAGCAGAATAATTCCGAATTTTACTAGTTCTGATTGCGTGGACAGCTTTCTTCTTACCTTCGCAGCTGTTGTATGCGCTTCATTGCTTTCAGCATGGCCAAGCGATTAATGCAAACCTTGAAATGAGAACTCACTTTGTCTATTCTACACTATTTTATTTTCACCAACAATGGTTTCGACAGTATCTGTCATCTATGAAGATACAATCTCAAATTTTAGCTGTCCTTATATACCAAAATAAGGGTTCGCCATTCTTTTTTTTTTGCTTGCCGGACAATTCTGTTGGCCCGTATGTCCCCGGAATCCCGATAGGCTGCTGAGCCTGTCAACAGGTTTTCCAGGGACCGGACCAAGAGAACTTGACACACATCCATGCCCTGGGTGGTGAAAAACCCACCCAGGCGGGACTCGAACCCGCGACCCTCGGATTAGCAGGCGAGACCCCGCCGCCACCGGGGCCGGCAACCATTGAAAATGGAGGTAGTAGTAAGAAAAATTTGGCTAGCCCTCTGCACGGTCTTTGCGTAAATCTTAGTCTCTCTGGCTTTGATGTACGGTTTTGCAATTTTATTTCATTGATGAGTCCAATAAAATATTATATAACCAATCATCATTGTCAAACTAGTCCTGTTCTTGGAACACATCAGTTGCATCGGCACGTATCCGTTGCAGTTAATTGATGCAAATCGTTTCCGAATTTTACTCTGCGTGAATGTAGGCAGACGGTTGTCTAGTTGTCAAATGGTTAGAGAGAGAAAAAATGTATTCTTATGGGAGGGAATGGTACTAAAGACATCAGTATTGTGTCTGTCATTGGCTACGTTAGACGTAATTTCATGTATGAGTAACTAAATATTTGACCCTTTGAATTGATAACAAATTTCTTCTTTAATAATTAAAGCATTGACCATTTAGAATTAGCCGTTTGTTAGCAGGAATTCCCATAGAATTTGTTACGCCCCGGCGTAAACACATTTGAGTTGCCCGACAACCGCGCCAACGCCAATCGCCACTTTTCCTCTGCCCCCTTTCCGGGCTAACTGGACCTCATTCCACCCGCGCCGATGCGACACGGACCCTTACTGGCCGCTGCGGTTGCATGGGCGGCCTCAGAATCCGCATATAAGTCGGGACCCCAGCCAGGGTAAAGGCCCGTTCACATACATGCGTTTTGTGTGAAGAGTGCGCCCAGTTTCACGCGAAATCGCGCGAAAGGTTTTTATGCAAGCGTAGGCAACGTCGTCGTCAGTCGCGACCACTCCACGTGCTGACATCTGTAGGCAAATGAATATAGAAGTGAAAAAGCTAGGACTCCGAGTACGTATGGCTTACATTGTATCTATTTCACGGACACTAGTGGAGAGCTACGTGTCTCTTTCAAAATGAAGAAATGTAAATTACAATGCAGACGATTGGCGACAACCGCGTTAATTTATTTTTTCTGACCAAACGTCGAGATCAATCCGTCCCCTCAGTTTGAAACTTACCTCTCATTGCCCTATCCTACTTACCTCGCTGACAGGAAGATGGTTTAGAAATGAATTTGAAAATTGAGGTAGAAAAGTTTTCCTCAAAAATCTTCACCTCAATAAAAATATTTAGCTTTTATTGTGAATATCATTACAGTACGGTCTAGAAAATCAGAAAAAAAATTCCCAACCTGGGATTTGAACCAGATACCTCTAAAGAGCGCGCTACCCACCAAGACAATCTCATTACATTCGTAGGACTGGGAAACTTCATATTTCACGTTGTACTCCAAGTATGGCCGGACAATGTTTGCCATCGTCTTGAAGAGTTTTTGGCTGCTCGGTAAACATTCCTCGAAGGTACGATTTGCAGTATAGACAATTATAAATAGCTCATTTCCGACCCGACTTCATACTCTGGGCGGTACATGGCCCGGGAATCGTAAATTATGAGGAATATTTGGACAGTGTACAAAAGTCGCCTGGGATGTTCATGCATCGAAATTAGTCCATAAAGTTCTTAATATGCCCACAGTACAACTGGTACGTATCTAGCACTGTAGCAACAATATACAGACATGTACATATCTTGTGTGCATGCTAATATATCCTAGTAAATCGTCAAAGTAAATACAAACGACTCCACATGTCCGCCATTTGTTTCACGCGAGCTGACGCGTCACGGGCGTAGAAAGTAGATCAAAACTCAACTTCGCTCGCGCAAATCCACGCGTAAGAGGCGAAGCACCTGGTTGGCGGCGTGCGAGAGGCTACACTTAGTTTCGCGTAGAACGCGTGCATGTGAACCCCCTTTAAGGCAGTCAGGCTGGCGGTGGTGCTGGACACGGTCGAGTAGACAACTCCTGGGGCAAGCACTAATCATCTCGGGGGCAAGCTTGAGTGAAGTAACTGCCGCACCCTGGGATCCATCCATCACTGAGAGCATAGGCCACTTGAGCGTACAGCTCCACCGCCCTCTCCCGCTCACGCACCCAGCCGAGGGAGAGTGCTCAATTTGAATGCCGCGGGCACGGACCCGGGTAAACCGACGGGGGTGGCTTTTGGAGGCGCCGTTGGAGAAGTGGGTGGCCGAACTTCTGGCCCCCCATCCCACACCTCATCAGTCCCCTCAAGGAGGACGCCCGAGGCGATGCTGAGGACGGAATCACCCCTCAGTGGCACCCTCAGCCGTTGGAGTCACCAATAACCCCCTACACAACCCTTCATGCCCTACCGTTCATAAAAGAAGGGCCCGCGGGTGTTATTTGAGCCAGAGCCGAGGATGCAGAGACTATAAGAATCTTTTTTAACTAAGTGATTAAGTGAACCCTAATATGTCTTTAATTCCTGGGGGATACGGACGCGGAGATCAGCGGTCGACCACTCCCGAACGGAAGAGAGGTGAACTACCCGGAGGAAACAAATTTAAGCGAGTATTTTTTATTAATTAAGTAAAAATTTTAATGGAGAATAGACATTCTTAGGCAGCAGTGGCAAGGTGGTGATCCTCCGACAAAATAGGCCAAAAGTTAAGGCACGACCGGTATGGGTATTGTTTGTCTTTTAGGGCTAAATATTCACGAAGCTCTACAGAGAAGAGAGCCCATAAAATTTAAGCTGCACACAGCGAACCTTCATTCAAACCAGCAAACTTCCTTAGAGGTCTATGACAGGAAGTATTTGGTCATCAGATGTGGAAAGATGATGATATTCTGAAAATATTTTGGAAGATAGAGAAGTTAATTGTACACCAAAAAGTTAATTGTAATGTATGATATTTTTCGGAAGTAGTTTGAGGCCAATAAAAACAAAGGTCATCGACAACTTTCTCCTACATGCGGAATAACTTTTTATCGTAAGTGGATTTGATCTGGAGAATAAATGAATTTTGTGTCCCAAGTAATAATTTTTTCATCGTAACTTCACTTAATTTTCAATCGAGAAAAATGTTTTTAAAGAGTCCAAAGCTCTAAAAAAAATGTGGTAAGTATCTCTACATAATTGACTACGACTTCGTAACATCCACTGGCTGCGAGACGAAGCAAACTCATCACGCTTTTAACTCCACGACGATTTCGTGAACGTGAGCCTTAATAGTGTTCCAATTTATGTGACGCGTAAAATAGATATCAATTCATACAGTTTGAATATTCCCGGTTTCCATTGGTTGTACCAGCTTTGTCCAGTTCATTCGCCGCATTCAGATGCCAATGAGTCTTCCGTAAATTTTTTTCCGCCACTGTACATTAACACGTCTATGTCTACTCTCAAATCCTCAACATTTGCTCGCTGACTAAACACCATGAAATGTTTTAGCAGCTGCTTGTGAGATTAATAGCCGACTCGGTGCCTCCGTTGTCTTCTCTTAACGGGTTTTAATGAAATGATGATTTCTATAAAGGAGAAAAAAAGACGCATAACATTTTAAAAATCCAGCAGCACTTCATCCTGCTTAACAGTGGATCCATCATCTTTGATTTTCATCGAACATGAAGTATATTTTTTCTTCCCTTTGCATACCGTTGCTACCGCAAAATCACCGTAGGGTTTGTTTATTGTGCTCTCATCCACTGAATTTATTGAAATATTTTCATTTTGCCTCTGATCCCGTCAACTGTAGTGGATAACTACAGCAGTCCTGCTTTTAAAACTACGCTACATATCAAGTTCTTTACAAGCCTACTTTTCAAATCCTTGCCAAAAATCACCGTCATTAGCTCCCATCAATTACTAATCGTCTCCTAGCTAACGCTGTTCTCTTTCTTAAACCTATGCGCCTATGCCTATTTCCTTCAATCTTGTCGCGCAAGTAATTAAAATGTTCCACTTGCTCGAGTTGGTCCCCTCCAACTTTAATGATCGGGCTTGCTTTATCTGTCATAGATTACCTTATCACTTTCGTCTTCTTATAATCTTCATTTCGAATTTCCTGCACTGAATTTCTAGAGTATTCTAAAGCTTACAGTCCTTTGAAGATCCACAAACCAATGCCTGGTCGTCTTTGAAACTATCCAACTTTTTCAACTGCCCTTTTACTTTGATTCCTATCTTTAGTTGCTTCCATGCCTGTATTGCCATTTCCTCCGCATAAATTTTTAAAAGCAAAGGCGACAACGCACATCCTTGCCTTACCCTACGACCTATACTTGCTCACCTTGATTCACCGTCAGCCACCCTCACCTGACCTCCAACCCAACTTCGAATCTCCAATCTATACGTATCTGCCATGACAACTGTCAGCCTCTCATAGGTCACATAGATGAATTCAGACATTATTTTCATGGAAATAATTGTGATATTAAATGCCTCACTAAAACATGGTTTCAACCAATTACTACGGATGATATGATTAACCTGCCTAACTTAAACCTTTTCCGGAACGACAGACAAGGAAAAATAGGTGGAAGAGCTGGTGTTTATATTTGTATTTACTTGCACTACTCCATCCTTCCCACCTCACAAGCTGAATGTTGTCATCGACCAGAATTTATCTTAGCATAGCATATTATACTCGCATTTTTCAGCCCTGAAATGTCCAAAATCTTACTCTATGTAATTTATCGCCCACCTGAAACCGGTCATATTGGTGATATGGAAATCGAATGAGACATATGTTCTCACCTCTATAAAAACATTATTATAATTGGTTACTCCAACGTTATATGAGCAATCACCTATTAAATTTCTTGGACAGTAATAACTTTCATTTAGTCTACAGTGCTACTCACCATACGGCAACTAGTATTTATTTTCTTGACTTGTGCATCGTGTATCCCCCCTAGACACCGAATTACTAATAATTTCGTTACAAACAAACTTAAAGAGGTGCTATCTCTTGTGTGCTGGTCTCCTGTTTTCAAGTCGAATTTTATTGACTCAATGCTTGAGTGTTTAAGTAAAAATGTCTCGCCTTGCATTGACTTGCTTGCTCCTGTTTGAATTTGTTTTCCAAAACGCCCTCCCAATCTCTGGTTGTCCGAAGAGTTGGAGAAGCTTATCTAATCTTATCTAAGAGAAGCTAAGGGAACGTAATCGCCTTCGCCTTGCCTTAACTCGGACTAGTAGTCTTGCATTGCATGACGAGTTCAAGAAGCAACGCAATCAAGTGAAACAACGTATCTAGGAATCAAAAAGAACATTTTTTCCAATAAATTTCAACACCTCGCAATCTCGGGATCTTGAGGCCAAAATTTACTCGCTACCAGCCCACATGACAGTTGATCAGTCAAATGATCACTTTAGCAATGTTTCTTCCTCCGCTACATCCTATGTCTCTACTCTACCCCTCGACGCTGAATTTGTTATTCCATTTGATCCCAACGGATTTTATTTCCAACACGTAACGGCTAAAATTTTAATTATGATCATTTCCAAATCAAAATCAAAATCCGCTGGTTTAGATGGCATTCAAATTAGCATAGGGCTGAGGGCCATTGATACGCTTTCCCCTTCGATTATTGAATTATTTAACTAATCTTATACTCATTCAGTCTTCCCTAGCCTTTGGAAGAATGTCATTGTAAGACCAATTTGAAAGTGTAAATCATCTACCTCTCCTCTTGATTTTTGACCAATTTCCATACTTCGTGTTTTCTCCAAAGTCCTTGACAGAATAGTTCACCAACAAGTTATGGAGTATCTCATCGCCAATGGAAAACTTGATCCATTTAAATCAGGTTTCCGACGTGGACACAGCTCTCAGACTGTTTTATTGAAGGTCACAGATGATATCCGCCATCCTATTGATAATAAAATGCTAAAAATTCTTACTCTTATTGATTTTAGCAAGGTATTTGACCGACCACTCGCGTCTACTCATCAAACTGAAAAAAATTAAAATTCGCCTGCACAGCCCTAACCTGGTTTCACTGGTACCTTGAATGAAAAATGCAAGCTGTCAAAGTATAAAGTAGTGAATTGTCATGCTTTTCATTAGTTAAAAATGGTGTCCGTTCTTGAGCCACTTCTTTTCTCCATATTCTACAATATTAAATATAGCATGTACATGCTATACCCCGACGACCTCTAGTTATATATTCTTTCCTCAGTTGACCATATAAGACACTCGATAGCAGCTATTAATTAGAACACAAACTCAATATCACTTTGGGCGCGCGAAAATTCTCTTGTAATAGATCCTGTAAAGACGTAACCCATTATCGAGGGTGGTAAAAATATGTTAACTAACGCAGACCTTGACATCCTCCCTAGCATAGTCATTGATAGTGAAACTATTTCTTACAAACACTCTGTTTTAAACCTTGTCTGACCATAATATGTAATCTATCTTGGATCACACAAGTCACTGAACTATGCAACAATATCAAGAGTGTCCCCTTCGCGCCTGTCTTTAAGAGCAGGCTAATGCCGACGCTGGGTTTCTATCCACCCTTCCTCTTTTACCTATCCCCTATTGTGCAAATGACCTCAGATGTCGGTCACCTCCCCAAATATCCAATCCAATTCAGTATCAAGAGAGTTCTTTACAATTTGAAATTTCAAAGAAAATTTCTGTCCTAAGCAATCCGAAAACATTTCGTCTCTACCTTAATAACACCAATTTTGAACTCTTGTTCACCATTCTACTGACCAATCACAGGATTTATCCCTGAAATTGCAACGACTCTTTAATTCATGTGCTCGCTTAATTTTTGAAATTAGTAAATTTTATCATTTCTTCTCCTAATCTCCGGAACTCCTCTAGTTCAATCCAACGCAACGAAGAACATAGTTTTTGGGAGTTCTCCTTCATTATATCGTAACAGATAAAACTCCACAGTATTTATGTGAACTCTATAATTTTAGATCCTCGCTTACTATCCAACCTTGTAGGCCTATTGGTGATGGCCTGATTCTCTTAACTTCACAAACTAAAGTCTATGCAAATTCATTTCTTATGTCCGGCTCCAATCTATGGAATGCTTTACCGTATTGTCTATAAAACACCAAATGTTTGTTATCTTTCAAAAATAAATACTTCAAATACATTCCAAATGTTAAAATTGAGTAATATTTTAGATCATACTTTGTTAGTAGTTTTCACATTTATTGGTGATACTTCACTCTTTATTGTTCACCAATGTTTTTTCCTTTTTGAATTCCTGTTTGAAAACATTTTTGAATGTAATTTAGGTTCAATTGTTGTGTATTTATTGTATATTTACTTTCTGTTATAGATTATGAAAATTACGTCTTGTAATTTTTGATTTTTTATTATTCTTATGAACAAACTGCTTATTGATTTAACACTTTACAGAGTAATGATACAGGAGCATGGAAGACATTACAGGAGCATGATAAAGGTACAGTAACCTGTACCTTTATCATGCTCCTGTATCATTACTCTGTACAGTTACTGCATCATCATTTGATCATGCAGTTACTCTACCTTTTATCATACTTCAAGGGAGCAAAATAATCTTATTTTATTTTAATAACTATGACTAGAGACATGATAAACCAAGAAGTAGTAAAAAATTATGAGGCCAATTTTATAAAGGATTGTCAGCAAGTGCTCCAATTATATCCCCTCATAGGGTACGCTCATCTGATTATCGCTTAACTAATGATATAAAAGAATTGCATAATGATTTACCTTGCTCCGAATTCTCCTTTAAAGCACTAGATTGATAGCCATTTTTACGTACAGCCAACGGTAACTCAGACTTCCTATATTTTCAAACACATTGAATGTTTTTAAAACATCAAATTTTATAGCATTATAATTTCCTCATGGTTAAAATTCTTAATCTTGAATACCCAGAATTTTGGCTGAGAATCTTTGGATAAAACCAAAAGCAACATGAACTGCTAGAATTAGGAAAACTGCTCGTTTCCTCAAATAATCAATCACTTACGCGTAGCATATTACCAAAGAGCAAATGAAGCACGAGGGAACGGATAGTTGAAATATTCTCATTTGGTAGTTCATTGAAACAAATTACGTAAACATTTATTCCTGTAACCACCCTATAAAGCCATTACCTTAGGGTTGATTTAAATATATTAAGCACAATTTAACGGCACATCCGTGTTAAATACTGAGCTCTACAATGTAAAGATTTTCATAGGTCCTTGTAGTCAATACAGAAAATAGTCAAACTAAATTCACTAAGTAATACATGTGGGAGTAAACTACTAATCATAATGACAAATGGGTACTGATAGCATTTGCATATATAGACAGTAAATCGCAAAACAGTCCATAAAGAGCAGCATGGTTCCAAATAGTAAATTAATTTGGCTCTCTTATCATACAGCTCCTTTCCGCGGACTACAACCTTGACGTGGTGGAAGGGCTTGCGCGTTCCAATGACCCCTAAAGCTGAACTGGGGGGACCAATACACATTGCTCCCGGTAGGGCCACCCATGCCAGATAGGTCGAAGATTAGGAGCAAGAGGAAAGGTTTAGTGATAGTGTCACGTAAAACACACTGTTGGGAAGCGGGGGTGGGAGTCCCCTCTCGACTATTATACTACCCAGACATATGAATGTCGTACAATGAAAATTGAATCCTGGCAACTACGGGACGCCGCCCAATAGGGCGGGTGTCGGGCCCGGCATCGGGGGATACAAGGTCCGCGAGGTCGTCATCACACGAAATCCTTGCACAGCACAGTCATCACAGGATACAAGGACCAAGGAGAAAAGGAAGGTACCGATAAAAATAGAAACTTGGAACGTTAGAACAATGATGAGGGTTGATAAGCTGGAAAACATTAAACGGGAAATGGATAGAGGAAAAATGGATGCCTTGGGGCTGTGCGAGGTGAGATGGAAGGACAGCGGGGACTACTGGATTGATAGTTACAGGGTAATCTATAGTGGTGGGGTTGAGAGTCAACGCGCGGTAGCCATAGTATTGAACGCAAAATTGGGGAGGAGGGTAGTAAATATTGAACTAGTGAGCGACAGGATACTAGTGGTAGAAATTAAAGCACGCCCTACACATTTCGTATTGGTCCAGGTGTACATGCCTACAAGCAATCATAGGGAGGAAGAGGTGGATGAGGTGTATGAACAGATAGAAGAGATAATCAGTGAAGTGCCGGGTAAGAAAAATCTAATAGTAATGGGCGACTGGAACGCAGTAGTGGGGGAAGGGAGATAAGGGTATGAAGTGGGAGGGTTTGGATTAGGAACGAGAAATGATCGCGGAGAGAAGGCAGTTGAATTTTGTACGAGAAATTAATTAATAATTACAAACACGTGGTTTTAACACCATCGCAGGAGGAGGTGCACATGAAAAATGCCGGGAGACACTGGGAGATACCAAATTGACTATATCATGGTTAGACAATGAATAAGGAACAGTGTGAAGAACTCGTGGAGTTATGCGGGGGCTGATGCAGACTCGGATCATAATTTAGTGATGATGAAATGTGAGGTTAGATTCAAAAAGCTAAATAAAAGCAGGAGGATGAAGAGATGGAACCTGGAAGCGTTAAAGGGGGAGAAAAGGATGGCATACCTAGAGATAGTGGATGAGAACATAGGAGAAGCCAAAGAAGCAGGAACAAAGGAGGAAAAGTGGGAGAATATAAAAACAAGCATTGTAAGAGCGGCTGAGAAAATAATAAGCGCAGCGAAATTGACGTGGGTAAAGAAGCAGTGGGTTACGGAAGAAATGACTGGGAAAATGGAGGAGAGAAGGAATTGGAAAAATGTCAACACCGACCAGGGTAGGGCGACATACAAGGAGCTAAATAATCAACTACCTCGAATAACCAATCGGGCGAAGGAAAATTGGTGGAGAAGGCAATGCGAGGAAATGGAGAAACTGCAAAAGGAAGGGGAAGTGGGTGCGTTATACGCTAGGGTAAAATTGCTATCGGGAGGTAAGAGAGGGCAAACGGTACCAAGGATTAAGGAGAAGAGAGGTAGAATGTTAACCAAGCAGGAAGATAATCTAAAAAGATGGCTAGAATACGTGGAAGAGCTATATGACAGCGATAGACCATAGGGTAGACCAACTAATTTAGATGTAGAGGATGAGGGAAACCTAGATGAAGATAACCTTGGGGCAAAAATTCTCGACGGTGAAATAGAGAAAGCATTAAAAGATATGAAGGTAAGAAAAGCTGTAGGAGTAGATAACATACCCTCGAAATTGCTAAAAAGCCTAGGAAGTAAAGGTAGGCAAGCTTTTTTCGAACTCATAAGCAGGATCTTCGAAGAAGGAGTATGGCCAGAGGACTTTGTGAAAACAGTATTGATTCCTATTCCGAAAGAGAAGAATGCATCAGAATGCGAGGACAACAGAGCAATTAGTTTAATTTCACGCGCTGCCAAAGTTTTACTTCGAATAATCAATAGAAGGTTGGAGAGTAAGGCCAAAAACTGCTTAGGCGATGACCAGTTTGGGTTCAGGAAGAGAAGGTCAACTCGGGATGCGATAGCGGTGATGAGGACACTTATAGAAAGAAACATAGAGTAAACGTAAATAGAAACGTTTTCGCATGCTTCATTGATTTTAACAGAGTTTTAGACGAGAGCTTTCGACAGAATAAATTGGAAAAAACTAACGGAGATACTAGAGAAAATGGGAATATATTGGCGAGACAGGAGACTAATTCGAAATTTATATATAACGCAAAGGGCGCAGGTGAGAGTGGGTGATGGTGAATCAGGGTGGGCAACTCTAGGTCGCAGGATAAGGCAAGGGTGTCCGTTGTCGCCGTTGCTTTTCAACATTTATACTGAGGAAATGGTAAGACAGGCATGCGAAGAAGTTGAGGTTGGAGTCAAAGTGGGAGGGCATCTTATAATATCGGTTTGATTCGCGGACGATGAGACATTGGTTAGTGGATCTTCTAAGAGACTACAAGCTTTGGTAGATGCTTTGTAAATGCAGTGCGGGACATTCGGAATGAAGATAAATCATAAGAAAACAAAAGTAATGAGATGCTCTAGGACGAAGAAAGCGAAGCTTGTGATTAACGTTGGAGGACACAAACTAGAGCAAGTAGAACAGTTTCGTTACTTAGGTAGCACACTTTAGGAAAATGGGTATAGTAGTAAAGACATACGGAAGAGAATAGCGCTAGCTAAGGAGGCGTTTAGTACTAGAAGAGAGCTGATAACGGGGACACTGGGTAAGGATGTGAAGAAGAGGCTGGTGAAGAGTTTGATATGGAGCGTAGCGTTGTATGGCGCAGAAACGTGGACCCTGGACAGGAGGACGAGAATAGGCTGCAGGCATTTGAGAAGTGGGTGTGGAGAAGAATGGAGAAGGTTAGATGGACGGAAAGGAAGACTAACGAGGAAGTGCTGGAGATGGTGGGCGAGGAAAGGAATCTTTTGAATGAAATCCGGGAAAGGCAGGGTAGATGGCTGAAGGAGGTAATAAAGGGTGATGGATTGCTGAAGAGTGTGATAGAGGGAAGGATGTTGGGCAAGCGGGAATGGGGAAGAAAGAGAATAGGTTTCATGGACGGGATGGAGAAGGGTAGATCTTATGCAGAGGCGAAAAAGGATATATTATAGGGAGATAGGCCCCGGAATGTGTAAAAGGCCGGGAGCTCTCTGACATTCAACAAAACCTACCCTTACCGGTAGAATACATAATAGTAATAATAATAATAATCGTACAGCTACACATGGATGGAAATCGGACCAAATTTAAAGTACACTTGTTATGTTTGATTATTTGAAATATTTAGAAAAGAAAACTAACCTCACAAAGGCGAGAATATTTGATAAGATGGCAGTTATCTCGTCGAAATTGCAGCCACAATTTTCCTTTTCTAACAGGCTCACTAGGAAACGCATGCAGCTTCACTCCATTTTGCCCCTTCTGGAGCAATTAGGAGCTGTAAGATATCGAATTCATTTCACTGCAAGCCAGGATATTACTAAAGAGAACGAATCTTTGTTCACTATTACACATCAGCACACGAAATCACAACGCACAAACAGGCACATTAATGGCCGGGAAGAACCGGAAGAGAAGTCCTCTATCGTACGTGAAGAAAGTGAGGAATATAACAACCATGGTGGTTGGGGTGCGGGAGTGATAATGGGTGTGCGAGAGAAACGAGAAACAATGGGAGGGTGATAGGATCCACTCATCGGCGGATTATTGAAGGCGACGTGCGCGACGATTGAAGTTGCGGCGTCGCCCGCCGCGTGAGGCTCAATGAACTTGGATGTTGGCGTGAACGCATTATCGCGTAAAATAACCGACATCGGTCGGATGTGCGAAACCAAGGAATGGCTGACCGCACATCTTGTAATCATCCAGAATATAAGCGTTGTGAGTGCTGGCCTTCGGCAATGATGCGTGAGCTCCCTCTCTGTCCGCTTCTTTATTTTCTCGTAGGAAGTCCAATCTCATAATTCAATCACATAGCTTTCTCTGTCTGGAGATTGAAGGAATAGCTTTAGCAATATTTGATGGCACATGCTTGTAACGAGCATGATGTGAGAGGGAGCTCACAAGATATGTAACATTGCTCTGTATAAGGCCCGTCCTTCGCTCCCTTTGCCTACATAGCTTGACTCACACTCAGTAACTCAAATTCTCTGTTTGTGAGTGCCACCAACTCATGCTCTACATATACGCTTGAATCTCGATTGGCTTCGCTGGAAACCAAAGACATAGTAGAACATCCCTGCTGAGCGTGTGGATAAAAATAGTGAGACAGAACGCTCAGGCAAAGATCGGCCGAAAGAACGCCAATGCGTCATCCAAAAGGGGCAAAAAACGAAGTCGGCAGGTATGGAATATGAGCCTTGGAATGTGCGATCGATTCTAACATGTGGAGCCTTCACTCTACATGTGGAATCCTCACTCTCTATTTCAGTTTACCTGTGCCGATAATAACTTTAGTAAATCATTTTTTGACTTGGCCAATCTAGCCTTACTATTCTTAAGCAAAATGGTTCCTCCCATACCAAAATCCTTGGAAGGGAATGAGTGATTAATTCCAAATTATAATCTATTTTGCTAATATCAAGCTACTTAATGATAGTTAGCCGTTCAGGCGTTAACAAAGTACGAGCAAGTTGACAGCTGTGCAAATTTACTTTTTATTTAACGATCTTTTTCAGTTACTTTATCTCGAATGAAAACTATTTAACCTATAGCACTCTCCTTCCTTGTATCTTGTAATTTTGTTCTCAGAGATTATCCTAACGTGAACCCCGTCAATTAAGTCATATATGAAGTACATTAGGTTAAGAACCATTCACGACCGAGTTGGCTAAGCAAGTTCTTAGGAGTGGCAACGGAGTAACAGAATTAACTCGTTTGATGAAGCTAATGGGAATTGCGTGGTAGGGAAAGAGAATTAATCAATGCGAAGGGATCCCATTGAAAGACACTGATCTTATAATGTGGTTATCCTAAACCACTATTTATCAAAGCAAATTGAGAAATTAGTACTTTTTTAAATAAGTAGTTTTTTGTGAGTAAATAACAAACTCCCTTAAGTATTTTGAAAGAAAACGTTAAGGACTAAGCCAGGAAATGACCCAAAATGATGGTCATGAAAAGTGATGAGAAATTAAACCTAAATTCGATGAATTGATAGTCACGCTGGAAATAAAAAAAGATACAAATTTTTATCGCAAATCCCGTGTCTGATGTACGTTTTTGGTTCTGGTTCCTGGAAAATGACGATGTTAATGGCCATTATTTTAATGAAAAATCTCACTTTCCAGGGAGAATTAATGGCCGACGGTTCGCCGCGAGGTCTATCATTGTGATGTCAGTGCGCGTTTGAGCTCATCTCGTCTTGAAAAGAGATTACTCGGGATAGCGCCTTGCGCTCCCGTGAGATTTAGCCCAATTCCCTTCGAAAGTTTCGTATTAATTACCGCCCGGACGAGGTTAGAGAAAAGTCTTCCTCCTTGGAAACTCGTTCTCCCCCGTCCAGACGTCGGGACGCCATCCTATTGCAACGTAAATTGAAGTGAAGTCCCAGAGGACGCTGCACGCACTGACGAAGAGTGTCTCGACGCAGACATTGCCGAAAGACGTTGTGGGTAAGTCCCCCATGTTCTTTACTCGATCGCGGCTACGTCTTGCGTACAGCATTTGACGTCTCTCCTCTTCCACAAAAGCATCTGGTAAAGCATGTAAATCAACAAAAAAAGCTAAAGCAATGAAAGTGGGGATAATGCAAGATTTGAATATTTATGTGGATGGAGAACATCTGGAGCAGGTAAAACGATTCAAGTACCTGGAAACTGAAGTGACGGAGGATTGGAAGAGTGAAATGGAGATAAGAACAAGAATTGTTATGGCTAAGGAGGCATTTCGGAAGAAAAATACTATACTAACTAGTAAAATGGAGCTGGAAATGAAGAAGAGAATAATCAAGTGTTTTGTTTGGAGTGCGATTTTGTACTGTGGGGAAACGTGGGCGAGGACGGAAAATAATAAAAAAAGGATAGGGAGTTTAGAAATGTGGATTTGGAGGAAGGTGCTCAACATCAAGTGGTCTGATAGGGTTAGGAATGAATAGGTGTTGGAGAGCATAAAAGAAGGAAGAAAGCTCTTAAAGACCATTGTAGATAGGAAAAAGAGCTGGATGGGGCATGTACTGAGAAGGAAATGTTTATTACGAGATGCACTGGAAGGAATAGTGGATGGAGACTGCATAGGAGGAAGAAAGAAAAGAAAGATTTTTGATGACCTGAAGGATGGAAGGAGTTACAGAGAATTGAAGAGGAGAGTAGAGGGCAGTGAGAGATGGAGGCACCATGGACCTGCGCAAGCAGACGATTAATGATGAAAGCGTGTAGGCAGACAAGTATCGTAGTAGCCCATCAATGGAGCAAGAAATAGAGATAAAGAGATTCACCAATCCGTTCACCGCTGATTTTGATCAAACATTGAAGATCATTCTACTACTTTTATTTTTTCTCGGATAGAAAGTAAGGGTAATTGTGCCACGAGACTCTCCCATCTGTCGGATTTTGCTCATTTTTCGCCCACCCATGGAAATAGTTTGCCGTTGTTCCGTCGCGTCCTCGATCACTGACGAAGATTAACCTCTCTCTTTTGTGTGGAGAGCTAGGTCCTCTATCCATGAGTCCCCAAGCACTGAAATATTTACATAGAAATTAGTGAGTTAGCAGCTTTCCTTGGGAAAATTGCCTAACATTAGATGACTAAGAGTATCACATATTTTTCTCTTATTTTTTATGTCATTTGGACATGATTTAATCACAAATTACTACTTTTATTTTATTCCGAAGTAATTTTATGATTGCTGAAGAATAGATAATTGACTAATAATAGCTAACAACCTCTGCTCTAAATATCCAGATGAATGACCACCGCTCCAGTTGCAATGATCCACCCTCCCTCTCCGTGTCTCCCTCAGTCACCACTCACATTTCATCGCACTACTCCACTTTTAATAATACTTTTAAGGTGGGTATTCTCGCCTCCCATCCCCCTTCCTCCTCTCCCCTCCAACTAAAAGACCTTGAGTCCTGATGTGGTTATTTTTTCAAGCCTTCTCTCCATCGAAACTCAACAAGTCACCCTAACCTCTCCCATCACTTTCAATCAGACTAAACTCTGCCGTTTTAATTTTCTTTTATTTCCTATTTTCTGCTCTCTCTATTTCCCCACTTCCCCTCTTGTCTTTTCCCCATTCACTTGGTCACTCTCCTCCTTCCTTTCCATCCACTTCCGCCCTTCCTTCCCTCTTAATTCTCAATTTTCCTGTAAAAAACGCATGGCACGTCGAAATATTAGCTATATTGTGTTTTTTTATGTTTCTGTGTTACTTGCCTACCTCTCTGGAGCATATTTATATTTATACGCTGTCACTCGAGTAGACCTCCGCAAAATAGGGAGTGAAACTCTCCGTTTCCCTCCCAGGTACCACCCACGTTTCTTCCCATAACTCTACTTTGAAGAACACTTTTAAGGTCGGAATTCTCGCCTCCCTTCCCCCTTCCTCCCAACCTCCAACTTAAAAATCTTGAGTTCTCTTGCCTTTACTTTTTCCAAGCTTTCTAGATGCCCGGACTAAATAAATCTCACTAATCTCCTCCATCACTTCTATTCAGACCAACCCATTCCTTTTAAATTTTCATTTCATCCCGCCTTCCTGCCCACCCCTCCTACCTTCCTCTCTCCCACTCTTCTCCTTTCCCCAACCCCTCTGTCCTTCCCCTCCTTCCCTTTCATTGTCTCAGTCCTCTCTTTCTTCAGTCTTCTCTTTCTTTCTCACTGCATCAATTAGTCACTGCTCCAACTAGAGGGACAAATACACTTTCTTTTAGCAACAAATATTCCCCACATGGTTGTAAATATAGGTACTGATAAGGGAATAAGCGACCACAAGATAGTCAAACCTAATTTTTCCGTGAGTCTGATCAAGAAACATAATCCCCCAAAGAAAAATCTAATTGTTGGATAAGGCTGACTACGAAGGTATGAAACGAGAGTTGCAAAATTCATCTACTAATTTTCCAGAAATAAGAAATAACAGTAATGATGAGGTTTTGTGGAATTCTTTCCTCGATGTTACACGATCAATAGTCTGCAAATACATACCAAGTACATTGAAAAGAGCCAATGCAGAGCCTAGGTGGTATAACGCGGAAGTTAGGAAAATATTAAGACGCCAGAGAACATGTCATGCTAAGTTAAAAAGGAAAAAATTAACGAATCTTCCGAAGAACTATACACAGTCACCGAAAATTACAAAATATCTAATCTCTTAGCAAAAAAAGCGTGCCGGAGGGCGTTAACTGATTTTCAAAGTAAAATGCTGGAAAAACCCTTGAACGATAATCCCAAGGCAGTTTGGTCGTATGCTAGGGACACTCAAGGAAATAAATCAACAGTACACACGCTTGAAAACATCAAAGGGGAAAAGCTAATCAACAGTCTACAAAAAGACAATTCGTTAATCCCATTCTTCCAAAGCATTTTCATTACTTGCACACCATATCTTTTCGATCCGCAGCCAGTTCGTTCCCAAACATTTATGCCTGAAATTATTATAAATTTTCGCAGCATAGAACGTCCGCTAAAACATATCAACCCCAACAATTCCCCCGCTCCAGATAAAATTCCTGCTCGCGTATAAAAAACATTGGCATCAGATATAGTGACTTACTTAGAATAAATATTTACCAAATCATTACTAGATCACATAGTTCCTAAGGACTGAAGAATGGCAAATATCTCACCTATGTTCAAAAGCGACGACAGGGTAAACCCTAGTAACTACAAGCCTATTTATCTCACATACATTTTGTGTATGGTATTTGACCACATAATCGTAAGCTCCATTATGAGCCATTTAGATAGGAAGGAATTATTAATAAAAAACTAACACGGATTTCGAAAGGGTAGATCTTGCAAAACCCAAACGGCTCTCTTCATTCATGACATCTTACTCTCGGGCGAAAATAATGTTGAAGTTGACACGATATTCCTCGATATTTAGAAAGCTTTCTGATAAGGTATCTCACATTAAGTTACTCTCAAAACTAGTAGCATATGGAGTAGATAAAAACATTATTAGTTGGAATAATCAGTTCTTACATGGGTGGGAACAAAGGGTTGTCATAGATGCCTGGATAGCAAGAGACAAATTTCTTGCAGACTGCTCTGTGCCAAGCCATGCATTGCTCCGCAGAAGAAGAAAACAATTCCTCGACTTGAATTATGTGGTGCTCTTCTTTTATCTCACATTGTAGCAAAGATATTGAAAAATGGCATCGACTTTCATGGTTTCTATCTTTGCTCAGACTCTACAGTTTTACTTAGTTGGATTGCGGCGCCATCCCACCATTGGAAGACCTTCATCGCCATCAGAGTGTCAGAGATTCAAGACATTACGAACGGTATGACCTGGGGGCACATATCTACGAATGAAAAGACGGCTGATGTATAATCTCTCGAAGCATCCGCTGAGCAGTTATAAAAATCTCCATTGTGGTCGTTTGGACCAACATGGTTGTTGAGGAAAGAAAGGGGATGGCCCATGGCACCTTTTAACGAGAATGATCCAGCAGTGGATCTTGAGATAAGGGCTAGGACTATGTAATGTTGCCATTCCTAATATCATTCATCTGATAGATATATCTCACTCACAAAGCTTGGCCTAATGATTGCACATTGTCGAAGGTTCACCACTAATTCTAGAGTCATGCCAAGTCATGAAAGGATCTTAGGATTGATGACGGCCAAGGAAATTAAAGAGGCTACACAATGCTAAATTAAACTTGCTCAACATCAACATTTTGGCAAAGAGAGAGAACACCTCAAGCTGAGCCAATTCGTACCTCAAAAAAGTAAACTAACGCCACTATGTCCATTTCTCGACGAATCTGGTGTCATCAGGGTGGGCGCTAGGTTAAAAAAAATGCACTGTTGTGTTATGGACAAATGCATCTTATAATAATTCCAGAGAAAAACAACTTAACGAGGCTAGTTTTTATTCATACGCATTTCGATTCACTTCATGTCGGACCCCAAGCATTGCTAAATGAGGTAAGACAAAATTACTGGCCAGTTGGAGGAAAACAACAAGCCAATAGGACTGTGCTCCAGTGTGTCAAATGTTTTAAGATCAAACCAATTCTCCATAACCAACATAACAAACTGATGGAAGAACTACCAGAAGGTAGCGCAACACCATCCAAACCATTTATAAATACGGGAGTAGACTACTTAGGTCCTATTCAATGGAGACGCACTACGCAGAGGCGCTCCCCTGTGATAAAATCCTATATTTCTTAATTTGTCTGCCTATTTACAAAGGCAATTCACTTAGAGTTGTTATATAAACCCACAACACAAGTCTTCATAGCAGCTTTCAGGAGATTCATCAGTCTCCGCAGAAAATGCATCAATGTCTACTGAGACAACGGTACCAATTTTGTGGGAGCAAACAAGGATATACAACGCTCTGTCACTATCTTAAACCTCCTCCCATAAACGTAGCACCGGAAGTAGATGATGGACCACACGACATCTAGAAGTTCCTTTTCCGTCACGCTGTAATTATGTTCCGCTGCCTGCAGTGGCCGCGACGCGTACGCAATTGGGAGTCCTCCCTTTTTGGTCTGTTTAAGACAGCACAACACCGATGGTAAAATTGCTGGCGTCGGGCGATAGGATAAAAGATTTACTGAAGTCAGGATACTCTAAGACGAGGCTTTTCGTCAATGCGTCTTTTAACTCTTCCTTGGCGTCCTTACAGTCAGGTATTCTGAGAAAAGCGGTCCCTTTCTTTAGTACTCTCGTCAGAGGTCTCTCATTAATGGCATAATTGTCCACAAATCGTCAGTAGTAATTAGCGAGTCTACGGAAAGATAGCAGTTGTTTGGTGCTAGTGGGTACTGGGAACAACTTTACTGCCTCAATTTTTTCCGAGTCTGGACTTTCCTCGCTTATTCATCACATGGCCCAAATATTTAAATGATAAATGGCAATGGCCCATGATAAAATGGCAATTATAAAATATCAGAGACAGGTTTGCACTTCTTAACTTCTCGAAAACACTCCTCAAACGCGACGCCTGTTCTTCAATAGAGGAACCGTACACAATCAGGTAATTTAAATACACCAAACATTGGGTTGGCTTCAATCTCCGAAATAATCCATCCATGACGTGCTGAAATGTGGCTGGAGCATTTTTAAGGCTAAAGGCCATTCGAGTGTATCCAAAATGGCCCGATTCTGCATTAAAACCCATCTTTGCTCCATCAGAGGCCGGCCGTCAAGCACGGCAGGGTGGGCGGTCACCGCATCACACCCCTGCGGAGACGTACGTTGCTACGGGCTGCGGGCGGAAGAAATCTGGATAGTGGACCCATCGGCCTGCACATGCTATCCTGATCGGAGGAGATGACTGGTCCATATCTGGTTGCCTGTTGATAAGGGTAGAGGTAAGCACTGGATATGGTGCAGCGACTGTGGTAGGCGTAGGCAGTAGGTGGGCAGGTTTGAGGCTATCCACGGAGACATTCACTGGCTTCCCGCGGATGTTGATTCTAAAAGTCTTTTCTGCACGCTCTAGCACCTCGTATGGACTGGTATAGGGAGGCTGCAGCGCAGTGCGGACTCCGTCTTGCCGAAGAAAGACGTGGCTAGTGGTGGCTAGATTCTTATAGATGAAAGTCCGAGACGTTCCCTGCCGTGATGCAGGTGTCGGGCATAGCTCGGTCATGCAGCAACGTAATTGAGAGATAAATTCCGGAGCATGGAATTGCTGTGGTGCGGGTGAAAGGAATTCTCCCGAAACTCTAAGAGGCTCGCCATATCCCAACTCTGCGGTGGAGGATTCGATATCTGGTTTCCACTCTGTTCGAAGTCCCAGCAAGACTTGAGGAATAGCGGAAGACCAGGACCCATCGTGGCACAATAGGGCGCCTTTAAAGGTGCGGTGGACATTTTCTACTAATCCGTTGGCCGCCGGGTGATAACTGTTTGTTCTGGAAAGAAAGATACTGCACAATTTCGCCAGAGCCTTAAATAGTTCCGATTCAAATTGCCGTCCTTGATCGTTTGTGATTCGCTGCGGTACACCAAAACGTGCTATCAAGCCATTGAGGAGGGCATGTGCGACGGTGACTGCTGTCATAACAACGATTGGGAAAACTTCAGACCAACGAGTGATCCGATCCACGATGGTTAGGCAGCACCGGTATCCAGATGAAGCAGGAAGATGAGGTCCAAGGGAATGTGAGCAAATCTCGCAGTAGGTGAAGAGAAATTTCCGAGGGGCGCAAAGTTGTGCCGCGAAATTTTTGAGCGCTTACAGTGTTCACAGGTGCGAGAGCAGAGTCAACAATCCTTGCAGACCCCAGGCCAGACAAAACACTGAGTGACCAGCTTCACGGTGGCGTTAGCTCCTGAATGACTCAAACTAAGTAGGGCGTCAAAGACCTGTCGACGAAAGGGTTTGGTGACGAAGGGTCCTGGTCGGGAGTTGAATGTGTTACAATAGAGATGCAAGCCGACCCCTGGAACCGGCACACGCTCGAGCTGCAGAGAGGATCCATTTAGAGCAGACCATGGAGATCTGCGTTGTTCTCCTGGGAACGGGGGAGGACTGAGTAGTCGATCGCGGTAGAAACTTCGATTCGCGTTAGGGCGTCGGCGATCACGTTCTACTGTCCCAATACATGCCGGATATCTGTAATAAATTGGGCGATGAAGTCAATTTGGTTGAACTGGTGTGGCGAACATTTATTCCGGCGCTGGTGAAAGGCGTAGGTAATGGGCTTATGATCTGTAAATATAGTAAAATGTCTTGCTTCAACCATGTGCCTGACATACTTGACAGCTTCATAGATAGACAGCAACTCTCTATCATATGGGCTGTATTTCCGCTGAGAGGAATTTAACTTGCAGAAGAAAAAGCAGAGTGGTTGCCACGCGTTGTCGACGTACTGCTGAAGAACTGCCACTATGGCAAAAGTGGAACAGTCCGTCACGACAGTCAACGGTGCATCTGGTCTCGGATGTGCGAGGAGGGTGCTCGTTGAAAGACTGAGCTTTCAATTCTCAAATGCCTTGAGAAGCTCCGGCGTCCATACAACGGGCTATGATCCCTTGACTTTAGGGCCTAAGAGGAGTCGTGCACTGGTGCTTGATGTTTAGCTGCGTTGGGAGGGAACATGTGGTAAAAATTCAAAATGCCTAGAAAACTTAGTAATTACTTTACAGTTTGGGGAGGGTTGTAATTCTTGAGTGCTTCCACTCGTGAATCCAGTCAGCGGAGACATAATAGCCCAGAAAAGTAACTTCATTGGCACCTAGTATGCATTTGCTAAGGTTAATGAGAACTCCGTAATCTTGTAGTCACTGAAAAAGCTGACGGAGATAATGCTCATGCTCGACCTCGGACTTCGACGCGATGAGGACATTATCTATATGTGAATAGCAAAAATCAAGTTCGGGGAGAACTTTGCCAATAAATCTCTGTAATGTTTGGGCAGAGTTACGCAGACCAAATGACATATGTATACGGGAACTCAAAGAGTCCAAAGGGGGTGATAATTGCTGCCTTTGGCACGTCTTCGGGATGTACGAGGATTTGGTTATATGCTTTGATGAGAATGATTGTAGAAAAAAACCTTACGGCTATTCAGTTGGTGTGAAAAATTGGCAACGTGGAGGACCGGGTATCGATCTGGGATGGTTCGGGCGCTGAATCGACGGTAATCTTCACAGGGCCTACAACCGTCATCCTTTTTCAGACACCATATGGAGAGCGGACACTCATGGGCTGTCGGAGCGTCGAGCCGTACCGAGTCAAAGCATCTCCTCGAATTACGCCTTGGCATGGCGCAGGCGGATCGGGTCCAATCGGCGTGGTCTGTATGTCACTGGCGGTCCAGAAATTGTCTTAATGTAGTGCATGGTGTTGTGTCGAACCGGTCGGTTTGCTCCTGCCGGCCTGGTGAGGGTGGAGAATTCAGCGAGCACGGTGTGATAGCGCGAACTACCGTAGATTGCCTTTACACTGGGAACCGGGTTTGCCGGGGCTGGCGCGCCAAAGGTGGTAAGTGACTTAATATTGTCAATAAGCCGGCCATGGCGGGTGTCAACAAACAGGTCAAAATGAGAAAGGAAGTCCGCTCCAATAATGGGCTTGGTGACATCCGCGACGACAAACCGCCACGTGAAATCGCGTCGAAGTCCAAAATTTAATCTCAGTGTCATCCAGCCTTAGGTGGGGATAATGGAAACATTTGCAGTGAATAGGTCATGATCGGCCCTGATCGACGGTCTTTTAGGTGTGAACGAGGGTACACGCAAAGGTCTGAGATCGTATCCACGAGGAACTGCTCCTTGGTCGACTGGTCCGTGACATGCAGGCGGCTGGAAATTGAATGGCAGTCACTTTACGCCTCCAGGGACTGCCGTGAGTGTTTTCCTGAGTGAAGGTGCAAGGTGTGGCGCACCGCTTCGCCTCGGATCCGAAACGACGATGGTACCAGCTATGGTTGACGGCAGTGTAATTTGACTGTGGGCGTGAGCTGGAACGGCCGGAGGAACGCTCGCGATTTTGGAAGCGGCTGCGGGATCTCGAAGAAGAACGACCCCGTCGGGGAACCGATGAGTGGGAGATGACCTTGGCGGTGAGTTCGTCGAGGTGCTGCATGATGGTTGCGGTGTCAGCTGCTCCGATGCTCGCAACCCTGGGTTGAGTCATGGCCTCGTTCATTTTATCAGTGAGCTCCACTACTTCGTCCAGTGCTGTTGAAGTTTAGGATGCAAGTATAGCCTGTATGTGAGAAGGAAGCCGATAAGACCATAAACTCCTCACATAGTCGTCTGACACTTCTACTCCAGCCAGTATTTTGAGGTAGCGCAGGAACTGAGACGGTTTTCTGTCTGCTATCTCCTCGTGCATCAAAACCTGCCGCACGTGTTGTTCCCGGGAAATTGACAAACGACGGATGAGTTCCGACTTTAGACGCTCATAGCGGCCCGTCGCTGGGGGGTTAATTATTATATCTTCCACTTCAGCCGCGTACTTGTGGTCGAGTTGTAAAACGACCTGGTTGTAGTTAGTAGTATCATTCGTTACGCCGGTGAGGGAAAATTTCGTCTCCATCTGGGCGAACCACAATGCCGGTTTGTCGGGCCAGAAGGGTGGGGGACTAATGGGCAGCGGATTGGGCGCCCGAAAGGTCCTCTCGAGCGATGAGATCTCCCAGGTTACTACCTGGATCGGGATGGGGGCCCATGCCTAATGAATATTCTGCTGTAGCTGTAGTTGAAGCTGGGTGAGACGAGCCTGAAGTTCCAGCAACTGCTGCTCTTGTATCGCGATTCGTTGTTTCTGCTGCTTGACGATGTCGATTGCTTCTTCGCCTTCCTTGTGCATGGCGAGCGTCGAGGGTCACCAATTATGAAGAGGAACCAATGGTGAAGAATAGGCTATCCTCTTTGCGAATATATTTACTACTGCTTTAGGCACTCCTTAAAGCGTAGTACTCTGAGAATGACTGACTCCACGGAGGAGAGCGAGCTCCCTTTCATATTTGGCAGCAAAGAATATTCTCAAATTTTGTTCCAGAATTTTCTGCAGTTTCTAGAGGCCGATCATCGAGCGGGGTCACTTGATCGGACGGATAGCCGCATCCACCGCTCCATCAGAGGCCGGCCGTCAAGCGGAGCTGCACGGCAGGACGGGCGGTCGCCGCAACTGTATCACCGCATAGAAACCAAGTTACTTATTTACGCAATGCTATTCAGTCACTTGAACAATTTAACCGATAAGTATTATCTGATATTCAGTGAAATAGAAGATTCAATCTTTATACGCCTAACAATATGCGACATACATACTAATTATTTCGTGTATTATGAGTTGACTGATATCTGCTGTACCTACGTAGTGTCCCAAGTTGCATTTTATAAACTCAATTAATCATATTCAATGTATTCGTCTCCTAATTATTAGTCCATGGGTGTCAACCATTGCATATTGAGCAGACCCGCAAAAAATACGCTCCTCGGTAACATTACAAACAATTTATTTTAACACTTTTTAAATTTTTTTTAGTAATGGCAGTATCTACAAGAACGATTTTTAACGTTTTTAATAATTTGACTAAAACGGTACGTATATTTTGAATGCATATCTTCCTATAAATAAACACAAATGTTCATCATCAGTATTATTTTGGTCGGTGTTTATTATGCCCTACATGCCTCAAGGGAATTTTTAAAAATATAGCTTTATTTTTTTCGATAGCTTCTGTGTTGCTACATGAGTTCCTTTTCATTATATTTCAAACATCTCAATATATTTTGCCCAATGTGGCGAAACATTGCGCCTCGAAAAAAAAGAAATCGAGATTTGACCGATGAAACTTTATGAAGTGGCTTTCTCCATCGTTTATGAGTCCCATGCATTAGAGAAAATGCAAAGGAAATAATTCTGCTTAGTTATATTAAGGTTAACCACAGTTGTAGGGGATCAGGTTTTGCTGGTTGAAGCGGACTGTATGAAGAGGTTTTAATAGGCGGGTTCAAATCGCTGGATTCTATACCCAAGCAGGCTTTATAAAAAATCTCACACTCCGAGTGCTGGAGAGAGAAATGATAGAATACGGGGGCCCTCGGTAGAGTGACTACTGGATGTCTTCGCCGCTGCGGGCGTTGGTTGACTTCTGCCTGCGCACACCGCGCTTGGGATGGCGTACGAATTCTGCTGCTGAGAGCTATTACCGCTAGGGGTCGAAGTGATGTCTTCGCCGCTTCGGGCGTTGGTTGACTTCTGTCTGCGCACACCGCGCTTGGGATGGCGTACAAAGTCTACTTCCTAGAGCACTGCAATACAGGCGATGTTACCGCTAGGGGTTGACCAGGCGAACTGATTCTTCCGTTCGTTCCGCGGCCCTTTATATACGGTTGGCCGGGCCCAGGGGAAGGGGGATTGCATCATCCTTCCAAGAGGGGAGAGGGTCTCTCCCCTCTTCAAGAATGTTCTACTGCGTAGTTTAGAGGATATGACCCTCTCTTAGAGTGACCGTTCGGCACCCCTATTTCCGAAGCCACCATGCCTTACGTCACACAGGGGAAAACTCTCCTCATACGAACCCTTAGCCTGAAAACCAGTATGTATGATATATGGGTCATAACCTTACATTTAATAAAAAAAGGAATAGGAAAGAAATCAGAAAGACGAAAGGTATTGCACCTTTTTCCAATTTCCTTGGCTTTGAATGTGTATGATTAAAAATGAATTAAATAATTATATTTGTAATGAACACTTTAAAGCAGTCAGGAGTCATACAAGTTGGAATTTAAATAGTTAAAAGGTAGTTAATTCTTTTGAAAATCTACCTACTTGATTCTCTCAGCAGATTCTCTGGAGGGAACTACTAGGTGGTGTATATATTATATATTTCAGGCTCCTATTTTCACTAAAATACAAGCCTCAATGCTCTTGGTCATCTTTAATCTCCGATCAAAATTCTTTTGCCTCAAAAAAATGCAGAAACTTGTCAGTTTTTGTTGCTCTGCTCTTAACAATGCTCGTACCTATCTTACCTTTGATATCATCACTATATACATCGCCACATCTTCTGGTGTCTTCCAAAATGTTATATATAGCTGAAGCTGTAATGCATCCTTGAGCAAATTTGAGTGTTTGTATTACCCTTCTTTTGGTCAGTTTATTTCAACTTTTCTAAACTATTTGGTCAGATTAAAATCACTCACATCAGTACCTCTAAGAACAATTTAGAGACCTACCGAAAGAAGCAAGAAGTTAAGTACATATACTTTCAAATAATATTTCGCTGTATAGTACAAAATTGTGAGAAATGCAAGGCTAAATGAGTGAATTGGTTGAGCGATACAGAGAATTGAAAGGAGACATGAAGAAACTAAAAAAATAGAAGAACAACAGACATTTCTCAGGCACATCTTCCTTTATGTTCCTCGCTGACAGAGGAAAGAGTGTGTAGAGAGAGGAAGGGGATATTAAAATTATGAGAAGTAAATGAGAACCTGAATTTACAACTTGTGGACAAACTTTGATCTGAATACAAAATAATAATTGGGAACTATATATTTAGAAGAGATTATAAGAAAAGGTGAGAAATAATTGCTGCTGTGTAGGTGTAAACCTGAATACTCTCCTATGGCACTACAGTCCAGTGTTGGGCCTCCTTTAACTTCTGCCTCCATGCTTTCCTGTCTGTTTCTCCTCTCTTTCAGAGTCGTAGTCCGAGGAGATCCCGTGTGTCATCCTGTACTTCATCTTTCCAGCTTACGTGGTTTGGTCCTAATGGTCTTTTACCGTACATTCGGCTGTCTAACGTTCTCTTTGGTAGCCTTTTGTCGTCCTTTCTAGCCATATGCCCGGCCCACTGGAACCAGCCCACTTGGAAAGTCTGCTTGATCATATCCCTTTGTATCGAAAATTATCTCTCGTTTATCCATTCTCCCATGCTGTTTTATAAATTATTTACTTTTTGCAATAATTATTTCTATTTTGTTCACTACCAATTTATCTATCTTTTGGTTGTTATTCAATTGAAGCTTCACTATTGCTATCGTTTTAGATTTTCCCGTATATAATGCAGTCGACGACACATAATTCGGCAGAGCCTTCGTTTCCACGACGTACTTACTAAGATTTATCCCATAAGAAGGTCTCTCTTCATAATATCATCCTTTTTTTAGTTTCTCAATCTTTTCTTTTGGTTGGTCGTAAGGCACTTTGCCGAAGGCCTTGGACTAGCATTACCTATGTCAATAGGGGTCAAGAAGTAGATCCTATTTCTTGACCCCTATCTAACCAACTGTATATATCCTAACAGATCCCAAATTGCCGAGTTTCGCAGGATTACCCCTTAAGTAAGGCATTTTGGGTTTCAAACAGCCAATTGATATCGTTCCAGTATCGCCCCACGCAATTAATTAGCAATATTTTTTTTCCATAAATTTACAGAATATTGCATATAGATCTCTAGTTCTCAACAAGTGATTTATTCCCACCACTGAGGACAGAAATACAGTTTTATTTCTTCAAATCATATGGAATGTCATGGTTATTTAAGGATATGCTTAACATGGCTCACATATATTGCTAATGGTCTTGAATCCAAATTTTAGAGCGTCACTAGAGATGTCTTTCCCGCAAAAGAACTTCGTCAGTGGTACCGGCGATTGTTATTTTTGTGTTGATATTCAGTTAAGGCGCCAAACTGTGATGGGGATTTTAAATTTCTCAGTGGTAAATAGCATACACTTTTAAAAATGTGGATATGTTGAAAGAATTCGATCACAAAACTCGCCCATGTTTTTTTCTATACCTATCACAATTGCATCGATAGGCTATCGAACGATTCGTCAGTACACATTGTTCCATTCATCAGCGCTTAAGTTTGCCGTTAAGTTACGATGTGCGCCATCTTCAACCCGTGGAATGGATACTACTCTAGCAGCACTCTTATTTATTATCAAAATTCAATCGAATATTTCTGTGAAAGATAATGAAAGGAAAAGCCTTAAATGATCATTAACTGTAGTAAGCGCATAACTGGCGTGGATATAATAAATTGAATGTTAAGTCAAAACACCCTACATACATACACGCACACATGAGGGTTAAATGGATTACTGAAATATTTTCAATACTACAGGTATATGTTTATACATATTTTTTTATTTATTGAGATTTTTATCATTTTTCTAAAGTTCCGTACGTAACAATGATAGTAGTGAAAAATTTCAAATCATTGCATTAACAAATGATGTGGTACGAAGTCACTCGCACGGCTTCATATACACTAGGGTTGAAATTCGCCATGAAAAATTCATTTGACTTTACTGGGACTCGAACCCGGATCTCCCAATTGCCAGTCAAGTGTATTAGCCAGTTACACCACCAAGCCATTCCTTCAAGGTGAATTTCGAGGGGAGTTTATGCGAACTAGATGTTCACGCCTTAAGTCTACATTGTAGCACATGGGTCGAAGTCGTGCTTACAAAGCCACTGTCGCGGTGGATAAACCAATCATAGTCGTTACATAACGATGAAAATTGACAAATTTCCAATCATTGCATTGCAGGGTACCAGGTTAGCGAATTTAAATTTTGAAATTTGCCAAACTGCGACCCTGGTGTGTATGCAACCGTGCGGGTGACTTCGTACCACATCATTTGTTAATGCAATGATTGGAAATTTGTCAATTTCCGTCGTTATATAACGACTATATTGGGTTTATCCACCGCGACAGTGGCTTTGTAAGCACGACTTCGTCCCATGTGCTACAATGTAGACTTGAGGCGTAAACATCTAGTTATCATCAACCCACCTCAAAATTTGCCTAGAAGGAAGATGGCTTGATGGTGTAACTGGCTAACACACCTGGCCGGCTATTGGGAGATCCGGATTCGAAGTCAGGTCAAGTCAACTGATTTTATCATGGCGAATTTCAACCCTGGTGATAGTAGTGAAACTTATCTCACGGAGGAAAAGTCGTTGGCGAGGTACTACCAATATTATTCAAACATATGTACCAGCTCTTCAACCTCCAGATGCACAACTAATATGCAATATATTCAATTATTACCCTTTCTCAATGTTGCACAAACAGCTACCAAGTGCGCATACCGTGACCAATAAAAACTGTTCGTATCTCAAGAGGCAAGGTTATTGAATTCAAACTAGGGCGCAAATAACTATCCGAAATCGAAATGGCCTCACAGTGAAAACGAACAAGGAAGTTGGGAAATAATGGAACACATTAGAGAAACTATTAGGTAGATAATTCATTTTATCGGAATAAGGCATCAGGCGGATATTAGAATTGAGTGTGGAGTGCTGTAGCAAACTTGTCTTAGGAATCAATCTTGGTAAATGCTGACACAATTGACCAAATATATTGATTGACATACAGTTTCTATAGCTGAAAGTAGGTTATTTTTCGTAGCTTTTTTGGCGTACATAAAGGCTATGAGGCTAGGCGTGAATACGCCACAAACAAATCCTTTAACGTTTACCGTGAGGTTACATCTTATTTTTTCTTGCTATGAATATGCCTACTTCATTTTATGTTTCCGAGATAGCGTGTATGCACAAATTTTTGAAGGTGCTTGGTATGGCTTGGGCATGGTCTTGGAGAAGTAAAGGTCTGGACACTCGGCGCTCAGGCATGTTCTCTTATTGAAGCCGTTTCCAGCGGTGACCGAGAGAGGCACCACAAGTCCAAGAGGGCAATGTCTCCCGGCTCGGCTTACATCTCAATGGAAACAGAGTTCTGAACAAATAATATGTTTGCCGTTAAAACGCGTAACTGCTCGGGAATAAGTGAATGATGATTTTTTCTCTAGCTACCAGTAATGCTTACGCCATGTCAGTCCCTTGGAGAGAGAAATAGGCACTAAATAAAAATTTCTCACATCAGCAGTAGCAGACGACAGGTGGGTAATCGTACATGAAAAATCTCCAAGAACAACTTTGCCACCGCGATCTATTCAAGCGTCGTGACGGGTCTCCCCAAGCCATCAGTTTTCAATGGTTCGACAGAGTTGCCAATGAAAAGTTTGAGAGATTCTCGGAGGATAATATGAGTAAATTGTACCAGGGTTATGTGTAACCCGAGAGAACTTCACACACAGTGGTCTACGTTTTAAATCAATTTACTAACGAATTCTAGGAATAAGACTTGCTGACATAAAATCACCTCCAAGCGGATGGATAATCAAGATTCCTATTTTGGTGGCCACAGCGCAGTAGCGCAGGAGATAAAGATCTCTTCACACATCGGATACGGTTCGAGCTGTCATAACCCAACTGTGAGATTGTATCCCCAGTAGTAAGATAGTTGTTTGAACTTGTTTTACGGTGAAAGCATACTCTAATTGGGGAAGTCAAATAATTAATAATAATGGGTCAAATCCTGTGAATCTGAGCTCTAAGTTGATTGCATGATGACAATAAATATCCAGGTAAAAAGTTGTCCTAAAGGAGAGGCATTTTATCACTTTGATACTTAATTATCCTCAAAGATAGATAGGTTATCCTACGCTTATACTCCTTAAGTAATAGGTAAGCAAAGCAATTCCTCTATCCTCTCCTAAACATTGCATGTAGAATCAGGATCAGAAATCAGTGACTACACTTTTAATTCAAACTTTATTAGCAATGCATACAAGGTAGGAGAAATTTTAATACAGATTTTATTGCCTGCCAAATGGAAAATGGCATGACTCAGCCAGATGTACATGTAAGTTTCAGCCTCACGGTCTGTTAATCTGAAACACAGATTTGATAATTGTTTTATGGTTGAATAATAAATAATCCACCATAATGACGTAGCTTAAATAAAACTTGCGCATTCCATAATAAGGCCCTTTTTTCTCCAATGATTCAGAGCAGCATTACAGTGGGCTGGTTGCAACCACAACACACCCTGAAAAATGAATACCATAGAGCTATAAAAAAGATATAATCTTAAGTTTTTATTACCAAGTTGTTGCTGTTGCCAGAAATATTTTCAATTATGATTTTTCAGAGTAAGAGGAAAATGGTTCATGCTCAAATGACTCTCTATGACATAAATATACAAAGTAATTGACATGTAACCAGAAGTCCAACGTAAATGACGAAAGGGAAAGAAAATTTCAATATATTTAATCAAAAATCCTGTCATATTTACAATATGACAGGATTTTTGCTAGCTGTTAACTGGATATCTCTAAATGTTTCTTTCTTTTATTTCTAGGAGCAGAGCTACACTTTCACTTATCATTCCTGAGAGTCAACTTTAATCACGAGACCTCTTGAGAAAGCCTACGAAATTTATAAGGGTATTGCCTCCACTAGCAAATTAGAGTAACCGTCAGTCTAATTATTCTATTCTTCTAAAATTTTTTGATTGGTTAATTTGTTTTATTTTGCAGAAACCCCTTGTCTAATTTCAAATTTTTAACAATGAAGCGTAGAACAATGTATCGTTTTCTTAAAAGGGAGCTGGAGCGACAGTGCAGCAAAGTATTGCGAATTTCAAAAGTCTCACGTTCGCTTAAAAGAGCTAAGTTTTGACCAATAGTAGTTCCAGCAGCTCATATGATGAAACTTTTGATAATGAAAAGCACTGTAATTTTTTATGCAATTATGGTGAAAATTACAGTACCAATAAAAATGAAATGAAGTCTCTGTACAGATCTGAAGAAGAACTTGTTTCACCCATAGAAATGGGTGTTTTCGATACAGAATCAAGTGGGTCTAAAAGTGCTTTTGAGAATACTTTCACTTCCCTTTCAGAACTTTCTCTTTGTGAGTCTGATTCTTCCTGTAGGAGTTGGAATGATTGTTTAAATGACTGTGGGAACACGAATGAAGCCGAGGCAGCTGTAGCTGACGAAAATTCTCTGAGCTGGAGAGAAAAACTGCATAAATGGGCTGTTTATCATCAAGTTACTCATGCAGCATTAGGTGATTTGTTAAAAGTGCTTAAACCTGCTTTACCAGAAATACCGTTTGATCCAAAAACAGCTTTGCATACAGGGAAAATAGTTGAAAAAGAAGAAATAGGAGATGGGGTTTGTTACCATTTTGGACTGAAGAAAATGCTCACTCGCGATTACCGTTGAGGAAATCACCTCAAAACAAAGTAAAACTTAATTTCAATATAGATTCCCTCCCTATTTATAAAAGCACAGAAACTTGCTTGACACCTATGTTAGGATTGATTCTTGAGTCTAAATTCCCGTCTTTAGTGCGTGCTGCTTACTATGGTCCTGGTAAGCCAACTATTGGCATGTTATTGAAGGATTTTTTGAATGCAACAATATGTACATTGGGCAAACTCAAAGAAATTTTACAACTAGGACCCAAGAACATTGCAGTGCTTTCAAAAGCAATTACGAAATTAGAAGTAACTTCGCCAAACATTTTTTGTGCAACGGTCATGATAGTGCATTTGATACCAATATTCTACATTGTAATAACAATTCACGTGAGCTCGATGGCCTCGAGCAACTAGAATATCTGAGAAAAATGCATGATCCTGAGGTGTGTGTTGTCAATGAATGCTTGTACCCTTCCCCCTTCCCTATCCTTGAAGCAGTTGCACATTGATACCTGCCACCTACCTCTCTTCTCCCTCCCTTTTTCTCCTTTCTTCCACTTCCCTCTTTTCCCCCTTTTTTTCATTATATAAGAGAGTTCCCCAACTTGTTCTGCACCTGATTATGACACTTATGTATTGAAACCCGGGTCATGTTTTGTGTGTTTTTTTTGGTTTAGTAAAAGTTACCATTAAATATTACTACGTCATTTCTCCTAGCACGTGGGCCTTATCCGCTCCATTTAGCGTCGCAGGTGAGTGGGAATGACTTCTTTCTCGGTGTTTTACAGGTAAGTGGCGGGAATGATGTAGGATGAGGCGTTCCAGTCGTAACGGGGCGGAAGGAGGGGGCTGAGCTTTTCGTGCGGGAGTATCTTTCTGATAATGACGGGTTCCTCCTCGTAGCTGCTCGAGGCCTTCTCCTACCTCACTTTAAATACGATTTCCAAATTCTTCCACCGTCTATCGTCCATTACTGGGATCTTACCGGCGGAGGGCAGCGGTGTGAGGACGAAGGACGATGCCCTCCCCAGATGGTAGGAAAGGTGCGGAAATTAGACAAGTGGAATCGAGAGAGCGGGAGGATGATTGGGAATTTGCGGTGGGCAGGTGCGCTATGGGAGCGGATTTTGAGGATGTGTGTCGTTGCAAGCCAGTCGGACTCGTCGGTGGAAGGCAGGGGGTGAGCTGATCGACGGGAGTTTTCCAGTAGGACGTGAAACAAAAGAAGCGGGAGGTACTCCCGTGAACAGCATTGAGGAGTAGAAGAGAAGGTCGGGAGTCAGCCTCTGGTGACTATTGCGCCCTTCGGCAGCTTCGATTGGGGATGCACGTTACCGATATGGGGGCCTGTCGGAAGTGAGCGCTAGTCTCCTCTCTGTCCGTTTACTCTGTCACAACCGATTTGTATTTGTAGGATGGGTGAGGATGTCGCTGGCACTGCCCCGGCATGAGCTCTCAGACTCCATCGAAAAAGGTGGTGGGCTACTGGCGCGGACATTTCACGGTGGTAGGGAGACCTGAGAGATTCGTAAGGGGGCTGCGGAGGATGGGAAGAGGCGAACAGTGGGGAAGGGACCGCGTTGGGAATGGGGCTTAATAGCAGATGGACCGAAAAAGAGTCGTTTGAGAGGGGCCCGTGATACACACCCGGCCTCATTTTTCGGGGCGGCACAGCGGCGGGGGAGGAGGGGTCGGGGGGTCGCGAGCGAATGAGGGGGGAGGATTGTGGGCTTCCGTGAGTAATAGGCCGTGAGGAGATGAATGGGACAACGGCGTTTTGGTGGAGATAAAACAACATCGAAGGCGCGATACTACCTCGCAGAGTGCGGCCACAGTATCAACGGACCGTGATGAAGGACGGAAAATAGCCCCATCCAACGTCCACCAACGCCGAATTGCGTCGCCACAATGATTAGCTGAGATATTAGCAGAGTCCGTCGACCGAGGTGAGACTGGAGGAGGAACTCACATCTATTCCCAGCCGACATGTCACGCAGTGATTTGAATGATGGAGATTTCAATTGACTTAATGGGTGGTAGATTTTTATTGCTTAAGGTTCCCGGTCGAATTTGTGGCTCTTTTGTCTTTCACAAACCTCTTTGGTTTTCAGTGACGCTGAAGTCCCAATGGCAGAAGGCATAATCGAGTTTTGAATCGCATTTACGCAATCCTAAGGGAAGAGGTACCTACACAACCTCAAGGCCCGTAAGACCGATACATTTATCACGCAGCCCTAGCATTTAGAGTCATCGTCTTAAAAATCTATTTAAATTACATTTATATTCTCTTATTTATTCCAATAATTAACTTCCCTTTTTTCTCCCGTTTCAAATTTTTCAGACCATCTGGAGTAGTTATGGACAACTTACTTTGTGTTACCCCTTAATCTGTCGTGTTGGAATCCTTAAATGTGAAATTTCGTGGATGACATATGTTATCCTGATCATTAACCTCGTGTTATAAATTATAGCCATAAATATGTACACACAGTGCATTTTAATGTACATTTATTTTCTTATAGCTGATGTTGTTGCTTATAACGTAAGAAATAAGATTTCATCAGCATCAGAATCGATTATTTAAAGTAACACACAGGTGGAAAAGCTGTTGCGATGAACATATTCAGAACTGTTACTATTTTTTATCAATCTCGGACAAATATAAGGTTAGTTATATTTAAAACGTAGTAATTGAGTATCTATTCATTCAAAACTGGTTTAAAATGTTTGGGGCCATCCTTTGACAACATTTTATCATTAGTATTTCAGGTCCGGCCACATTATTTGCATTGTCATCTTCCACCAGGTTCAATTTGGTTTTTGGAGGGGCTTAGGGTCGAATCAAGACATGGAAGTCAATAAGCCCTATATTATTTTCCTCAAAACATAAGGAAAGCTAATTTATTGAGGTATTTGTATCTTAATTGGCCACCGAGAAGGGTACCATAGTATTACGTCTTCACAATTTTGTCTGACCTGTAGTGGCAGAATATTCTTGAAATGAATTAAGAGCCTATGGATCAAAGGACTAAGACGGCTTCTGAAATAACTGCATATTACACTGTTAATCACTTCATTATAGTTTACGTATAGTTATTGAAAAACAAATACAACAGTTTTCATTCAGTTACTGGCTTGGAAACCGGAAATAGAGGTATTTTGTTTTCTGTATTTAGATGAAAAATGTTCTCTTGGCATTTATCATTTTGTTGTTTCATAAAATGCCGCCACCAATGAAATTTATTTTCTATCACCAATTATGGGCTACCGAAATGTTGAAAAACCAATGATGCCGTCAGTAATATAATGGATGCTGCCAATAATAGGCTCAATGAGTATAAGAACAATATCTTTGTCAACTTGTTTCGAGTAAATTAGTCCTCAGGCCAACATTCCACGGGTGGCATCTATTATCTCAAAATATACAATTTTGGATCCCTCAAGAGGATAACCTGTCACTACGAACTTTGCCAGCATATTTGGTAAAATTGAAGAAGTGAGCGATTCACACGAAATGTGAAGAGTTTTTTATTATTGGTAGAACCCATACTCGGTGAATAGATGAGCAGTAATTCTCTTATGCGTGTCAGTTTGTCGTACATTCTTTCCTTTTATTTAGAAACCAAAATGAAGCAGTCAATTCAACCGAAAATGAAATTTTGTGTACCACATTGCCAGAGAAGTATTGTCGTCATTACTAGATTCGAAACTCATTGGAATTTTGTTGAGATACATTAAGCCTGCCCATGTTAAGACACCCCATGAAGCGCAGCTAGCAAATAAACGCTTTAATTTCAATTATTTGTTTCTCCTCCATTGGAGTCATGAGAAAGTTACCATTTAGTTTTTAAATAAGCTCATTTTTATGATAAGGGAGATAATTGACTACCAATCTCTCGAAAACTAAAATAAAATTTTTATTTTTATTTTCGGCTCTTTTAAAGGTATTTTTTCGGCCCGAGACAATTTGAGTAAATTATGTGCATTCTTGTCCTTGCCAAGCACCTAAAAACACATTTTTTGTCCTTCGAAATGAAATAGCCTAACATGTGTTTCCCGCCATCGTGCTCAGATTCACGTAATGACTTCTGAAGTATTTTTACTTTGGAATGTGATTTTTAATAAATTCAGGTTCATCACTCGGGTTTATGAATTCGGGGTGCACAATCATTGGCTTCACAGAGGTCAACATCCAGGTGAATAGTTCTCCTGGTTCTACTCTAATGCTATTCCAAAATTCCTTTGTCCAAAATTGCATTAGATCCAAGTGATCTAATGAAAATGTGGAAATTATGAATATACAATGCAAAAAGCCTTATTTAGCTTCATGGAATCAAGTGAAAACCGAGGGATGTTTTAAATTTATCCAAACTTTGAATAAGCAGCCACATTAAATCTGTCACATTGAATGTGCATGACATATTAAACAACCAACTTTCCATACACTCCAGAAACACTGGCTTTTAACGTTCATGGCTAAAAAGCTACTGATGGTGAATGATGTTCACTATGGTGAAGTACCAGATACCTGATCGCCACCACATTAATTTATGATTTGGAAATAAATATACGCTTGTTTTAAAAGAAGAATGTATTTTGAACAAAGCTAGAGGTATTTTTCTGTCTGCAAAACAAAAGTAGCCTCTCCGAGGTTGCACTAGCTGAAAAAAGCTACTGAAAATAATCTCGATTTTACTATTAAAACTTCAAATCCATGAATTTTTATTCTAAATCAATTCAAGTGAAGTAACATGTTTATAAAAGGAACAGCAAATTCTTCTGATTTGTCGTGCCTCTTGCGTTTCTCTTCCAGAACTATGAATACTATTATTTTTCTAATCTTTCCTGGTCCATTATTTAGGTAATAGATATTTCTTACCAGAAAATAATGTCATCGACATAATTAATTTATAGAAAAGAAATATTTTATTTGAGATTATTCCATTGCTCATGTTTATGTACAATCTTTTATAATTTACGTAAACAAAGTGGTAAAAAGTATATGCGTTATCAGGCATATCTGTCCGACTAAACTACTCCCAAAACTCAATTACTCCAAGCGAAAAGGACAGCGGTCACTTCGAATCGTAATAAAATAGGATTAATGCCGATGGTTTAAGCGTAAAAGTAATCGGTGTCGGCGAAAGGTAGGTTTGTCTTCTCCCTTGATTCGTATTTCTCATAATTGAATTAAAGTTTTCGAGAGAGTACCATTATTCTTGGCTAAACTGATAGCAAAAGTGTGGCGTCTGTTTCCATAATTCATAGTATTACACAGTTCGTAGGGTATTACAACAACAGCATTAGGCTTATTACCTCTGATCACGCGGATCCATGGCAATTCAGCATTTGGACACTCGAGGCTCTACCGTACATCTACGTGCTCTAGTTTAGATATAGCCTTCTGACAAAGTCTCTTCTAACGAATTAGGGTGGTATTTCAACCAAAGACCGAAGGGTTCTGTCGCAAAAAAATTCATCAATCGTAATATGAAATGAAAAATAAAGCGTAAAAATTAGTAAAAATATCAGGTTAAGAAAACAACTGCTTTAAAGTTCTCAGAGATTTGATTACCTCCTCAGCATTTCTGCCTCACAGAATTTCATGGAATTGGTGTTTATGGCGTTCCGCCATCGCGAAAAATTACGGCAGGAATGGATTTCTTCTTAACTTTAGGCATATGAGTCACAGAATATTGTGCGATTATTTCTGCTGCTGGGACTGAGGCAGTTTCAGTTCTTCTATTTTCGGACAGTCCTATCCCATTCACACAAAATTTTAGTTAATTACTTTATTATTACATTTTAATTAATTCAAACCCCTTTTTGAAAATGGAATTTTCCGAATATTTTTAAATAAACCTCGTCAAATAACTCAGTCGTATCGGCCTGGAACACCGTATTTTGTTCTCAAAGGGAGTCACAAATTTTAGAAACTAAGCAATTTCATGAGAAAAAGCCATTTATTTCATTTACTCCGTCTCCATTTACAGAAAAAAATTACCCATTTGCCCTTTGAATAATCAGAGACATAATTAAATATAAAACCAGCAAAAACATTCTCGTACTCAATCCTGGAATTGAAAAAAAGAATTTTACTCGCATTGACTTGAGTTTGCTTAACAAATTTTAACTAAGAACAATTGGATGCAATACTATTTTAAATATCAGGGCCCCATTTGGACAAGAAAATCATATTATCTGAATTCGAATTCATGAAGAGTTTTTTTTATTTTCAATGTTTTCCATTTTTTGGAGTTTCTATTATCTTAAGAAACGCGGTCATTTTTAACCGATATCTAACAGAGGGGAAAATATGTAGATAATTTAGTTTTCTTATTTTAATTATTGCTCCAGATAGCGATTCATCCATGCTTTCCATAATCTAAGCGGGTGCTTACTTACCTTTTTTCCAATGTATTACCTCGGTTTTCTCACTCTGCTTTTTCATTTATTTGCTTACCTTTGCAGGTGAACTTACTTCAGATTTGAGAGGACACATTTTAACTCTGAATAAAATTAAGCGATATAAAATTATTTTCATATGTGCAATACTATTTAATCTAATTTACTCTGGAAGAATTTATTCAAACAAAACCCAATATTTTTCGGGCTTCATAGACGTACTGGTATTATGTAATGCCACGTAGGAACTCAAAACTTACCTATGCTTCATTGGACACATCAATGTAGTTTCAATTCCATTCGTTGCTTGTGACATTCAATCCGAAGTGTTTTAATAAAAGTGTTTAAAGCCATTTTTTAATTGTTCAAAGTCCATATTTTCATCGTATCACCCCTGACCTCTCTTAAATATATGTACAGCAGTGTTCCACTGGCAAAAGAAAATAACCTCTCCTTTAGCAAACATGTCACCTACGGCAGAAGAAGCGAGAAGGTACGTTGCTGACAACATTATGCTGAATGACTAGGAGGAAATGAAATCAGTTGAGTTCAAACCAATTGACATAATCTATTGCATTGCCCAGCTTATCTTATCTACACTTCGAGAGCGCTGCAAAACAAATATTCTTCAGTCATCAATAGAGCAAAGACATATGGTAGCCCATTGAGTCTTCATAATAGGAAAGAGTTTTTGGAATAGTCAAATAATTAGAGGTTCTTTATCCATCGGATATTACTAGAAGTACATTAACCTCTCACATATATTGAGCTATGTAACATATATCAATAATTTTCATGTCTTAAATGGTTCAATATTAGACGAAATATTTGCAGTTTGAGGGAAGACATTTGCAGAAATATGTTAGATTTCAAAATGAGTTGCAATATATTTATGCTCTCTTTCAAGTAACAAATTTACGAACATTGTGCGAATTGACGGAGGCTCTAAAGCTGTTGTTACCATCTTATTCGTGTACTTCGTGTACTCGGGAAACAAGGGACTTTTGCCGGCTCAATTTCACACTAAAGGAAAAGTTTCCATAGCCTTCCACTCTACACCATTCTCATTGTTATTCTACCCCGCGCTCTTAATTCTCCGAGTACCCTATATTGTTCCCACCTCAATCGATTCCCCTTCTCCTTCTTTATCCCTACCTCCCTCGCCTCCGTCATTTCCAGCGATGAAGAAAGATGCAAATTTATTATAATGGCTAAGTGACAACTGTAAAATCCTCCTGAAGGTTTCTTCCTCTGCTGCAATGGATGGGAATATTCTTCGGTGAAAATATTCTCATTCATTGCATATGGGAATAAAGAGCTATAAGTCTCTTGAATAACCTTTTGAAAATAGTTTGTTGAGATTAAAGTTTTTTAATTTATTTCAATGACCGATATAAGATAAGGTCTGCTGTTGGAAGTCTGACAGAAACAAATGACGGTAATAGACTTTATTCGTATAATTTCTCAGAGCGAGGGAAGGATATCGTGATGGATTTATTAATCCCAGTTTATGAGACAATTTTGCACTTTCAATATTAAAAACATTGAAAGTCACAGAAAAGAGGACATAGAAAATAGTAATAAATACAATACATGTGGTATTGTTCTCACAAATACATCACGTGTATTAGATATAAGATTTAACATAAATGTATATTATAGATGAGGCAAAATACTATTAAAAGGGTTTATGTCAAAGTGTAGGATCTTATTTGAGCATTTTACGTTTATTATTGTAATACATTATATTTGAATTGTCTAAATGTGCGACAAAGATGTAGGTAAATAGCGGAGAACCTTCTTCTCCTTGCAATACTTGTATAGAGTATATACCACATGCAATGATGCTGTGTACTTTCGTCTTCGATTATTTTCTAACCAAAGTTTATCACGTTGCCTGATTGTCTTTACAGCCAATATGCGAATTTATTACCTTTTGAATTGAATACGAAGGCCTATTTTATATCCTAGTTTTCCAGATTCCTAGCATAGAAAGCTTGTAAACTCCCTCACATCTTTTAGAAACTTCTAAACATATGTATTTGCTATTTTTGGGTAAATGTGGGTATTACTTTGGAAAATAAGAGCTTTAGAGAGGAAAAAGTGTCAGTATCAAGAGTAGCTACGGGAAAATCTTTCAGGAAGGTAGGAATTCATGGATAATTTATAATACTGCGATTAGTAAGAAGCATTTAATTATTCTCAACTATGGCTTAGCGCAAAGCAACATAATTTTCTGTTGAAAAAAGAAAAACTTTGCAAATTTGCAAGTTTATGTCATTTTCATATGAAACCTGAAGATGACATATACTTGCGATGACATAAACTGTCGTAACCCGGGTCGTGAATAAAACTTACTAGTGAAATCTCCAAAGTTTGTTTTTTTTCCATCATGGAGAAATTTCACAAGGTTACCCCTGACATTGTCCGTTTTGTTAAAAATCATCTTCTGTATTCCTGTCCACCGGGTTACCTGGTGATGATGAATTTGACCGAAACCACCGTAAACAATAAAATACATTCAAGAAATTGCCGTGCAATTAGAGTACGGAAATGGAAAGTCTATTTTGAGTTGAAGGACTTGCATCTAGAGATTAAAATCCTTCCGAAAAAGTCCACTTTAGGCTCTGACTTTGGCTTTAGATACTCCAACTTTGATAGTCGACTAATGGGCGCAAAAAGTCATGGCAAAGATTCAGGTGAGGCAGAAGAGATGGATGGAGAACATATTGAAGGGAGAGGGAGTGTAGAACAAGGCAATCGATGGGAGAATACTGTGGAAGCGTTTAAGAAGATAGATGATAGAAAATTATATCAAAATAAGGAGAGGAAGACGATGTGAGAAGTTAAAGATCGATCTATTAGCGGATCACCTATACGATGAAAAACGGAAGGATATGCCATAATTAGGAAGTTATGATAAGTCCTGTCAAAAAACAAGCAATCAGCTAGTACGAAACACAAGTGAACTGCAAGAACTCGTAGGCTTCCGCGGAGACGTTCAGATGGCAATAAAGGCTTTTCGGGTTCTCTTCCGCGTGTTTCCATTTTTGTAGACGACAGTTTTGACAGCATTGCAGCTGTCATCTTCAGGTCAGAAGTAACTTGAGCCAAAAGTAGTAAAACAGCATCTTCCTCCGCATATGTTATTGTATGCTACCAGGAAGTGTGATTGAACAATGAATTAATTTTTATCGCTAGAATCAGAACGATAATTAATTTTAGTGACATATTTATGCCACTACATAATAAGTAACCTGCAAGCCAACTCAAGAGTCTGAAACAGGGGTTAATTTTTATCAACCTACTTACACATGTTAATCAAATAGTAATGGAACAACGAAAATAATAATTTAGTAAAAACCCACTGACATCTTTCAGGAGTGTATGTAACAACAACATAAAAATCTACCAATACTATTGAAAACTTAAATTGGTATCATTGAGGCTAAAGAAATGAACACAGGCGCATGAATAGTATGGGAAGCTAGGGAAATATTCTCCTAATTTTAGTAGGGTTTAGAAGATAAAATCACTGAGTAGCAAATGTATTCATAAATTACCTTGCTTATTGAAAAAGCTATTTCTTAAGTCTTAGTCGCAGCAGGAATCAAGTTATCAAAAGTTTGAGCCGAGAATTTAGTTACAGAAACAAAATATATCATAACTGCCCGTGATGATGCTCCGAAATCAATCTCCCTACCTCTTAGAGTACCTCCACCCTCCAATATTTTTACCTAGAAAATCAGTTTTCTCTTTATCCTAACTATTAACGCTACTTTGGGACTGTGGCTGTTTTGAACAACCTAACTTCCGTTGCGGAAAGCACAATCTCACTCCCGGTATTCTTTATTTAAACGTAACATGCACTTCCTAGAAATTCTCCCACGCCCCCAATCCCTAATCCTGAATAACATCACGTGTGTTCATTCTGAATACACCAAACAAAGAGTATAAAAGGGATCGGTCCGATCAGCTCGTACAGGGACATTTGTGTCGTATTACGCTCCGCGCCGCCCCATCACTCCGCATGCCGCAACCCAGACCACCCGTCTGTCTTTCTCTCTCCCTCTCCCCACTCTCCCTCCCTCTCTTCCACACACTCTCTCTCTCTCTCTCTCGATCACCTTATGCTTCCCGAAGACTATAGAAGTGATAACATTCCGTACACTTTGGGAGAGGCATTGTTGAACGAATAAACGTTACAAGCAACATTTGCCGTTACGCGGACGATGCAGTATTGTATAGGGATATTTACATCGATTCTGACAGAATTTCGTTGAAGAAAGACCTATATGATATAAACAAATGGTGCGACACTTGGTAGTTAGAATTTATGTTTAAAAAGTGCGTAAGTATGAATTTTTGGAGGAAGAATAGCTTAACCAACGTGACGAACTCAATTAGTCAGGCCGAATTAATAAATGTAGAGTCTGTTAAGTGCTTACGTGTGACCCTTATTTACAACTTGGCCTGCATAAACTTTCGTGAAACGTAAAACTTTCAGGCAAATTATAAATTAGGATTTATTTAATAAATACTACGAAAATGTGAGGAGAAAGTAACAGAGCTTTGTTATTTTTCTCTCGAGAGATTTCACTTGGAGTGCGCCACTACTATATGGGACCCTTACGAAGTGGGACTAGTACAGCGGAGGGAAGCTAGATGTTTTAAAAATTGTCAGGAAAAACATAGCAGCGTTACTTTAACTGTTGATGGAATAAAGATTGGAACCTCTCTCCGATCGAAGGGAAAATAAAGATTAAATTTTCTTCAAAAGTTTTATCACAGGCATAAGATTAAGGAAATAGACCGAACCAGTAAATTGACAATGTCATTTTTTCAATGTACAATAAGGGACCATAATAGTTGCGATAGATGAGTTCTAGGATACTGACTAGGTTAAATAGGTTTTCCCTTGTGCTAAAAATCCTAACATCATTATTTGTTACTAACCTCGCATGCAATTTCCGGCAGGATATATCTCTTGTATGATTAAATACCTTATAGACATATGTATTTGTCGCAGTAATTGTAACTTGTAGTCTCATCTTAAGTTGTGCACTGGTAGCATGGCCATCCATGTAGCACTCTCCTAGTCTGACCACGTATTGTCTTCCTGACTGCTTTTAGCCAGTGTCTGGAATTCCGAGAGAACGTTCGCGGTTCGAAGATCAACTGGAACGACGGATTCATGCCTGGCGTGGATTCACCCCGTGCCATACACCCCAGTGGTGGCTGTCAAGGGATTTTGTAGATGTAGATACAAAACGTAGTAAAGCCGCTCCATGTGAGTTTATTATGCTCATCTTGATGTCTTCACAAGATCCCCCATACAAGTGTGTTGTCATTCCGTGGCGCGCACTTCAACAGAAGGAAAATGATTTGCGAATATATCCATCATTTGTAGAGCCAACCACATACAGCTGCCACCACGATACACTACCGTGTATAAGGCATAGTTTGCTAGATATATTAATGACAGGTGTATTTCAAAGCGACTCAGAGATTATCACTTTGACGCCACACTACATTTCTAGGTCCAACAAAAGCGATATAATAAGAGAAATACATTGCCAAAAAGATTTCTACAAAAATTCGATCTTTTCAGGCACAATAAGAGACAAAAAACGGAGCTCCACTCAAAACACTCTCATAATACACTTCACTATTTCAACTCCGAAAACTTTTACTCGGTCGGTATACGAACACCACCTGCCACACGCCCATGCATTGTAGGTAGATGTAGGAGTATTACGTCCTTTTTGAATAATCATTACCTTTTCTATGGCAGTCAGAAAGGCTTTCGGACGGGTAGATTCTGCGAAACACAGCTTACGCTCTTCCTTTATGACATCCAGAAATCAGGTGAATCGAAAAAGCATCACCTATAAGTCTTTCACATGCTGACGCGATATTCTTTTATTTTAAGAAAGCGTTCGGCTAGGTACCTCATAAGAAACTCATTTACATTTTGAAATCATGCCGAGTAAATAAAAAAATTGTGACCTAGACTCGTGACATTCTCAATGATTATAAACAAAATGTAGTTATTGATGATTTATTTTCACAAGACCTTTACACCTTTACATGGCTGGTATCTTAACATCCCCTGCCACATGACCAATTGACGGCTCGTAGTGTATTATGAGGATCTAGATATCAGTCAACAACGGTGAGATATCGACCGATTTTCTATCAAAGGTGTCGACGTCGCTATAGCATACATTTTTTGATCTTGCGGTATAAGTATCCTATTGAGGTTCGCGATACATCTATTTAACATCCTGTTGCTTACGGGGAAAATTACTGCCGTGATAAATTTTTATCATTTCAATACAAATAGATGGATAAATTATTTAACTTTTAAGTGATCTTAGTGGTACAATTTAACCTTACTTCATACATAACACCGATTTAATAATTTCTTGGCCATGTTATCATTTCATTTCTCTGTCTTTCCTAACAATTGGAGGTATTTAGTTATATGTTGCCGTTTTCAAGGGAAAGAGAATTTTTAAAGGAACATATATTATATTCTATGATGATAATATATTTTCCCTTTTACTAATAGTACAATTACCAAAACGAACAATGTCAGGGGTAGCTTTGTGAAATTTCCAGGAAAATTGTACCATTATGGAAAAAGAACAAACATTGCAAATTTCACAACCCGGGTGGTGAATAAAACTTCCTAGTAAAATTCGCAAAGTTTGTTCTTTTTCCATAATAGTACAATTTTCCTGGAAAAAAAATATTGTTCAATTCACTTCATTGTAACTGTCTAAGAAGGAGGAAATACGGAAATAACTTGATTTACAAATACAAATTGATTATATCCGTATGAGAATGATCGTGATGAGACCACACTACTTATCAGTATATCTCATGCATCATTACCAATATTAACCGGAACGAGATGGTTGCCTCAAATACCTTCTGTTATTTTTGCGGTAAATTTTCATATTTGAATTCATTCTGGGTAAAATATTTGGAAGATGGACTCAAGATGCAGCTGTTGTACGTTTCAGCGCTGGTAAGTTCGGCTGTTTTTGTTATTCTCCATGGTTCGTTCAATGAAATCATTTGAACTATTGTCGCACAGGTCGCGTATTTGCGGACGAATTTGATTAATATCTCAATTTTGTTACGGTGTATTGAACAGTTCTGAGTTTCCACGTTTAAGTGATGAATATAATTTAGATACATTTATTCTCAAGACAAAGTCGATTTCACCACTTTATCAATATCTCTCTTCTTTTGTCTTAATTACATCGCAAGTAGCTCGTCGTCGAATTGTATTTTTTTTATTGACGTCACTGATACACGATATATTGCCGAGTTTATTCCAACTTTATCGTACAATATCATGATTATATCTGTAATAGAATTGACGACAGACATGGATATTTCATTTGATATCATTGTCGAGCGGCATTTTCAATCGACGAAAGTTCCCTAATTGACACGAAGGGTATCGAAAAACTACGTTTTTGCCAAGACTGTTGGGTCGGAGTCAGCTGCCCCCAGGCAGCGGAAAAAAGAGAGAAACCCGGTGTCCATATCAGATCCCTCTTCAGCTTTGTCAATGAAGAAGCTTTGCCCTCGGCACAGCACATCAATATGAAACCCGCCGCAAAAATCCCTCCGTTTTCGCGCTCTCGGAAAACCAGTTTCTTTTTATCAGAAACAAGGAGATCGCATAAGTATGCCGAGAAGCCCTCTGTTTTCTGTCTTTTTTTCAGCACATCAGACTTTCTGGGCGTAGCCTACACTTAAAATTTCCAAGAAAGAGGATCTTTTAAATAAAGAGGATCGGTGGAGGAGCGGCAACGCCGGCTTCGGGAGCCTTCACCCCGTCCCTCTTCGCCCTCTCTCCTCCCTCATCCCCATGAATAATGCCTCTGCCTCCCTCCCTCCGCTTACCAGCGCGGCACAGCATTCTCGGTCCAACGGACCCAAAAGCTGTGCCATGGCGAAATTAAGCGTATCTCTTCGAGAGCCCCTTGTATTTTGCTTCCAAGTTCGACTGGAACCCCTCACCACTATCCGTTTTCCTTCCCTCCGCGAACGCCGGAACCCACTCTTGTCTGCATCTCGGCCAACAGTTGCGTCGCTTCCCACAGGACTCCATTTAAAACATCCCCATGTATTCCTCGCCGTAGACGAAGGGGGTGTCGGTTAATTTGGCGTGGGCCTCCCGGATCTCGTTCTCTGCCTACCCCCGAGTCAACTCCCGACCCCCTTCTCTCCCCATTCCACTATCATTGCCTCCCCATTCTCCGTCATCCTCCTCTCTACTCCCCTCCCCTACAAATCTGTCTTTTGCATCTCCAATACTCCGTGGCAATCGATGTCATCAAAATCGCCTCACATTCTTCAGTCCGGCTTTTAACGAGTGAGAGAGGGGGAAAATTTGTCGCCACTCTCGGACACGCGCCCCTGAATAAACAGGGGCTGCGTGAGGGAGAGCGACGATGCGGAATCAAAGAACGCTCGGCGTAGGTTTTCTGAGATGAAAAGGCTTTCTCCGCAAACGAAGGTGCAGAGACTCTTGCTACTCGGACCGATGGGAATGAGACGAGATCAATCCCTCATATGCTGGGTATCAAAGCAGTGGAAACATGAACTGCTACTTTTCATTGGCAATTAATTAATTATTCAGTCGACTTCCAGAGACCGCATCTATTGCGAAATGAATCGAACCCTTCAGTGGTTGCCGTTGTGGTGGAAAGTAATACTATAGGTAGATATGAGGTACAAGCGTGATAGTCATTAGAACTTGCCCAATGTTTTTGGAGTCGTTTTTCTTAATAAAAACGAGCGTCCTATGATAAAATGGATAAGCCTGGCTAATTGTGAGTCGTATAACTTTACCAATAAAGTCTGAGCTGTTTCTCAACCAATTAATGTTAATGGTGTGGAAGTGATGTTTTAAAAGAATATATAATACACTACTGCTCATTTCTTTATGAATACTAGGAATATCAAAACTCATTTTAGCAGAAGTAGCACAGTTAAAAGTCAAAACATCTCTAAAATACACCAGTATTTTTTTGGCAAATTACAATGCTATTCTTATCATGTTACTGGGTTACCAGAACACAGGCATTGCCTTCCGGGTTAATGTTGGTACATGTCACTGTAGAAACTATTTTCCATTTGCCAAACATTTACCTTTAAAAAACATGCCAATCACCTTTAACCCCGCAATGATGACGCCCAGTCTCTTAGAACGAAAAGATTATCTTTCTGGTGACGTAGGCAAAGCATGGAATTTGGAGTTTCAACCTCTTAATTAGTTTCTTTCTTGACAATGTTCCTCACATTCTGACCCTTTCCGGCCGGATGTAGGTCGGATCTTGAGGTCTGGAAGGCTGGTGAAGAGCGTTAAGGGCCGGTACGAACAAAATGCCAAGGAGTGCTGCTCGAATTCGGAAGATGTTAGGAAAAAGTATAACGGGAAGAGTCCAAAGGACTTTTAACAGGTTTTATATTTCTGTCAAATGAGTCCCGACCATGCTTTCGAAGGTTCGATGTGCGATCGACCATGACAGACAATTGATAGGGGAATATGAAGAAGAAGGAGCAAGAAAGGATGAAATACAAAAATGAAAAGAAGATAAGAGCAAAATAAAATGGTACACCAAGGATCTGGTAATGTCTACATGGTTATCAACTCGTACTACACGTGTTTTGACTATCAGTCATCATCAGGTACAACAAATTTTGATGTATATATGAATATGTGTATGCACTCTCTCTCTCTCTCTCTCTCTATATATATATATATATATATATATATATATATATATATATATATATATATATATATATATATATATATATATATATACAATTAAAGAGGAAACTTACAGGGGGTAAAAAGACGAAAAAAAAAAGCTTGGAGCAGTGCATTCTCTGTGTGACTGAAGAAGGGATAACACCCGAAACGTCTCTAAGTAAGACTCTCTCTTTACTTTCGTCTTTTTACCCCCTGTAAGTTTCCTCTTTAATTGTGTTTGTGGCCATTTGGCGAAGTTTTCCATTGTGTATATATATATATATATATATATATATATATATATATATATATATATATATATATATATATATATATATATATATATATATATATATATATATATATATATATATATCACCCTTCACCCTTACGTTTCGCGCGAGTTTGTTGGAGAGACGGCTCACGCAATGTTTTTGAATTACCGCCGTTATATTTTGAGGGGCAGATGTTTGTGATTTCTTTTCTTTCCTTTTGACATATTTTTCAAAACGGATTTTCAATTGTTTTTTTTATTAAAATATTTTCTTAAAAATATTTAATAGCCATAATTTTTCTATATCTGTTACAGGTATCTTTTTCGTAATCGTTTTGATTTTTTCAATTAAAACACACCTGGTATTTTTTGCGTAATACTGCTTGTTAAAAAGGTAGCAATAATTTCACTTCAAATACTCCTTTTTTGCTTGGAGATAGTTTAAAATTTAGCAATAAGAGATTTTCATCTGAGATGAAGCGATATCCAAAGGTGTCAAAGTCTTTATAAATATTTTAAATCATCAGCCAGTCCCTACTATGGGGTTCATAGTCTAGGATCTTATGCTTTATCCCGTCGGGTTATCCCTGAGCCTGAGTTCATGTCTCATTTTATTTGTAATCATACACCCGCTGTACACCTTGAACGTAACACTCATTTCATGTACATCATGCCTGATTTTCCCTAAGTTGCTCCAAATACTTGGTTTGTTGGTACCGAGGTTAGTATTCAAGTTTATTGTAATTACCTCCTCATAAGTTTTTTGTGGGGTTTGCTTTTCCATTAACTGAATGCTTGTTTTTGATTTGAATAGACTTCTTCAACGTGCTTTTGAAAAATCTCAACCTTTTTGCGCTTTCGAGCGCATTTTTCAAAAGCCTTTTACTATCGTACACTGCTTCGTGAAGGATTTCTGCTACTTTTTTTTTATTTAAGATACTTGCTTTCATTTTTGCATCGATTAGCTTAAGACCTCTTAGATCCGGGGGCGCGTATAGTTTCTTTCTTTCTGTTTCCAAATAAACCCATTTGTTAACTTGATTATTGTAGCATTTTCCCTTTCTGGTATGGGCCACACGTGTGCGACATACCATGGCAGCGGGTATAGAATCTGGTTGATTGATGTTATCTTTGCTACAATCGGCATACTATAGTCAGCAAAGTTATATAGGTTTATTCTTATCGTATCGATGGCCTTTTTCCAATTATTTCCGACCGTTTTGGAAAGATCCCTCTCCCACCAAAGTCCTAATATTTTTATTTCGTCTGCTTTTTCCCAGGCGTAGGTATCCGGTAATTTTTCTCCTTTTATGTAACCTAGTTTGGATTTTTTCTATTTACTATCAAGCCTACCGATGCAAATCGTGTGAAGATTTCATTTATTTTGCCCAATTATTTGGCATCTTTTATGAAGATGGTGGTATCTTCCGCGTATGCAACCGTTGTATATTTTTTCCCTCATCGATTTATTCCTATTCCTTTATTTTTATGTCTAAAATGATTGGTACTCCTGCAATTGGGAACAGAATCATGGATAAAGGGCATTCCTGCCTATCGAAGTTTTTTACTAAGGTTTCCGAGGTGTTTTTTCCTAGTTTTATACGGAAGTTAATGTTTTTGTATGCTGTTTTGTAATGCGAGTCATTTCTGTTGGGAAGTTCATTTTTTGAGGATCATAATTATCCATTGTATTTTAATGTTGTCAGAGGCTTTTTCTAAGTCTATTGCTAACAGTGCTAGTGTGTTTTCTTCTTTTTTAGGTAAAGTTGTTCCATTTTTTGCCATGACGTTGTGCAATATTTGATAGTCTGTGTTAAGTAGAGAAATTGGTCTAAAATTTTCTAATTTCTTTGCGCTTTGGATTTTGGGAAGGAGTGTTATTTTAGTCATTTTCATATTTTCAGTAAGCTCGCTTTTTTTGTGATGTTGTTGAAGACAATTACAAGGGCTGTTTTTAAGTGTCCCCAAAAAGTCAAATAATATTCATGCGGAAGGTCGTCGCTCCCCGGGGCTTTCCCTTTCTTAAGCTTATGTTTTATGTTGTCTAATTCCTCCTCTGTTATTTCGGCGTGGAATTCTGACCTTGCCTTCTCGCTTACTTGGGGGAAAGGGGGCAGAGGAAAGGGGACATCCTCCTCCCTCCACTCCCTGTATCACCTGTAACGACTTGCGAAGTTTGTTTCCGCTAATACCTGTTAGTATTGTTTTTTCGGTGTTTTCTACGCGTTCGTGAGCCTTTCCACTCCCCACTTTTCCGTTCTTTATCGTTCGCCTTAATGTGGATAGCGTCAAAAGGTCGCATGCGTTTAGGTCATCTCCTTTTTGCTATTGTCGGGGCGAAAGTTTTCTTAATTCTAGTTTTAAGATTACCTGTTTTAGTCATTTCTTTTTTTTATTTACTGCCTTGTTTTGTGTTTCTATGATTTCTGTCAACGCGTTCCTCTATATTTCTACGGTTTGATTTTCGTATTTGTAGTATTTCTATGTTAGTTGCTTTATTCTATGATGTCTGTCAACGTGGTCCTATATATTTCTATGGTTTGATTTTCTTATTTGTTCTGTTTCTGTGTTAGTTGCTTTATATTCCTAATTATATTTGTTGTGAAGACATTTTTCCACCAGTATATGGGATCCGTCCGTATCTATTATTTAGTTGTTTAGTCGTTTCAGTATTTCGATTTCTATTTCTTGTATTATATGTGCGTTTTGTATGATATTGGTGTCCAAGCGCCAATTTTCTTTACAAGTGTCTGTATTTGCAAAATTGTTCAGTTTTAGTACAGCGAAATTTCGTGGACACTGGTGCTGAACGGTATAATCTGAATGGTATAATCCCTCCACGTATGCCACCATTTCCGTTCTGCAGTATTGTACATCCACCATTTGGCAACGTCGATTGACCTAGGTCAGTGACTTTTGTCTTCCGTCCAACCCTTTTCGGAGATCTCGAGGAGGTGCTGCTGCAGATAGCATAGCGTAATGCGCGTCAGCATTCGCCCACTTGATTATTTTTCGTCACAAATTGTTAGGCATGAATTGCCATAAAACGTGGCCGGAGTTAACCTATTCAAACTTGAGGTGATGCAAATGTTGGGGAAAAGTAAGAGGGGGACTTTAGAGCGTTGATTCCTCGGTTGATAGACTTTGCTTCGAAAGGCCGCATGTTCTTGCGAAGGGTCGGTCAGCTGCTGCATTAACTGTGCGTCTTAATTTTAGCAAACGCCTATCAAGTCGCGTTGGTTTTCGAATGTACTCGGAAAGATTTTACTTGGTGGATCACCCATCTTTAACTAAAATACAACTGCACCCAGACGCCCAGTCAACTATTCCCGTGGGAATCTTTAGCAAAATTCTCCTCTTGGGCAACTACCTGCTGCATTCTGAACCACTAGAATAATATATAAACCCGGAAAATCTCTACTCGGGTAACTCGAGCTACTCGGGTCTAAGGTGTACCCGGAGGTCTTACTATTCTCCGGCAAGGGCTATTCTGTATATACCCCTTTTATACCGCAGAAAACCATGAGTTATTACCCTTAGAGCCTATACCTTAATTCGGAACTTCGGCCTAGCCACTCAGGTGCATTGCAATTCTTTGGTCAGAGTAATACTTGATGGCAAACGCTATCACTGGTACATAGTGGCCTCCAGGAAACCATTGTATTAAAATACAGGGTAAATGGTACATCACCAATATGTTGAAGGAAAAAAGTGCATTTTATATAGCTTTTGCAAGAAGCAACTTGGATAAAGGAACGAACCATTTAACTCTTTCATTTATTAAACAAGAACGAAAGGAACGAAATTGCCCATCACAACTGTGTGCGTATGTCGTTTCTCGCGGGTATTAGTGGATCCATGGTTAATCCTTGGCACCAAGTGGGAGCGCGAAAGCGATTTAAAACTATTTAAAACGGTCTAAAAACTGCTGCAAATTTTGTTTGTTCATACAATTGCTCGAAGTTTACAGTGGAAAAATAATTCACCTGGACTGAGAATCGAACCCAGATCCCTCGATTTCGCAAAATCGAGGGATCTGGGTTCGAATGATTTTTTCTGGCTGCGAATGATTTTTCGTCTGTGAATTTCACACAATTTTGTGATCACTAGTGGGTAACGCCGTTGAAGTAACTGAGCGGCTAGTTCCGTGGTTCTTTGAAAATTGATTTTTCATTTTTTCGGACAGCGTTCAAGTAATAGAACAATCGTTTTGTAGAATTTTTCTCATATTTTATATTTAATGTAAAATAAGCCTAACTTGCTACGGCCTTATTTATTTCATACACCTTCACTCTCAGATTGGCCAACGTTATAATAAATATTTCCTCTATGTTTTCACATGCGGATGCAGTTTTTGCCTTCATCCGTTTGACTCATATTCAAAAGAAGAACAACCATGTTAGCAATCAACCACCTATGACCAAACTGTTATAATAAAAGCGCAAGATACTTTCATAACTGTTCCCAACTTTGGTTTAATTTCCTTTGGCGATAATTTTCCTCAGCTCCTCATCCAGGCTTGACCGAATATACATTTCCTCGTTAGTCAGCGCGCAAAACACATATACTTTAAATACATTCTTGGACCACAATGCAGTCTCGTTGAACATTAAGATTAAAGGAAAATTGCAAAAGTCTTCATACTGGAGGTTCAATAACACTTTTCTCGATAATGAACAACTTTGCGCATATTTTAGAATTATACTTGCGAACCTGAATGTTACGCCTTCGTTAAATCTCATACCGAAATGGCAAGCTATCAAGAGAGAAGTTAAGGAATATATAGTAGAATACAAAAAATGGAGGAATCTCTAAACAAAGGCAAACTTCGAAACAGACAACGTGAGAAAGGAGAAAATTATTGCCAGAATTGAATGGGAAGAATTGGCAAAAAATGATACTTCAGCTATACCACGCCTAACAAGGTGGGTAGGACGCTCCCAGTCAAAATACCTTAGTGAGCTGGAAGTGGATGGCTAGCCAGTGAGAGACCCCAGGCCACTTCGTCGTCTTATCAGGGAATATTACCCAAAATCTATAAAGTAGAGGAAGAGGATACAACTGAAGATATCGATGACATAGAATTAAGCACATTAAAAGAGCACGGATTGAGGAACCAATAAAGTGGTGGACCTCACGTAAGCTCTCTGGACGCTGAATCAGAGGAAGGCTCCAGGCCTCGACGGGCTCGAAGTTGAGTTTGACCAAGCATTCTGGGAAGAGCTGAGGACCCCATTTTTGAGATGGTGACAGAATCCTTCGCAACTCAATACCTTCCGTGGACGATTAGATCAGTGTTGATTAACCTAGCCAAAAACGAAGGCAATCACTAGAGTAAAAAAAATTCGAGGCCCCTTTCTATCACCAATACAGACTACAAAGCAATTGCCAAAGCCTTATCCTTACGATAATTATCAGTAATGGCGTCAGTAGTCTCATCACAGCAGGGGTACTGTGTATAGTGGAGATCAATATTTTACACCTGCCTGGTACGCGATATTGGGAGATGGAAAAACCAGACCAATGCGTCACTTGCAATATTCTCACTAAATCAAAGCAAGGCCTATGATAGGGTTAGACATAAATATCTATTAATGATCATTCAAAAGATGGGGTTTTGACTGAACTTTATTAATATAATAAGAGCGCTTTATTCCAAAGCAATGTGTACGACAAAAATTGCACAGACCCCAACGACGCCCATCCATTTCGAAAAAGGTATCAGATAAGGATGTCCGCCGTCTGATCCATTGCACTCGCTATCATTGGAATCTCTTATAAAGCTGCTCATGTATATACTGAATGGCATAAGCCTTCCCAACTCTCCAACAATTAAGATTGCAGTTGTAGCCTATGCAGATGACGTTAACGTATTTGTGGAAAAAGATGATGACTCTACAAACATCCTCCCAGCCTTCCCAACATACTTCCGAATTTCAGGGGCCCAGCTCAACCCCTTAAAAAGTAAAGGCCTGTGGTGTCGGTGTTGAAAAATCAGACAGAATTACCCCTACGATTTCAATGGACAAGCCAAGGGATGAAGTTCCTTGGTATTTGGATGGGAAATGACATCCAAAAGAAGCAGAAGTAGTAACCAGGCAACTACTGGAAAAAAACAGAAGATGCAATACTCAGATGGAGGCCTAGGCTGGCCCCCCTTTTACTGAGAGGAAGAGTGGTTGGGGTTAACAAATTCGTTGCCCCGCGACTATGGCATATTTTGCAATGCCACTCGCCCCATAAAGCAGTGGTGCATAAACTGAAAAACAAACTCATCCAATTCATTTTGAGAAGAGACATTGGATAAAAGCAAAATTAATCACTGCCCCGGTATATGAAGGAGGACCAGGCTTGGAGGCGATTGAATAAAAAATATTAGCCTTCCGAATGACTTTCATCTAGATGATTTTGCAAGAACAGTTTTTTCTGCCATGGAATAAACTAGCTGCCGACCGCCTGCGAAGCTATAATGGTTTGGAATACTGCTTTAGATTATTCCTTAAAAAGGAGCATACCGTAGATGCCCCAACATTGATGAATTCTACAACTCAATCATGCGGTCATGGGCCCTGTTTAGACCCAAATTTGACCACTCCTCAGAAGAGAAAAATATGATACCTTTTCCTACAGGCTGGACTCCTTCTAGCTCATGGCCTCGTTTTTCCTTCCGAAGTGCGAAAAGTAACATAATTATCAACCTACCGATAAGCAAGAGAGACATATACGCTGAGGTTTGATAACTACGTGAAGGGAGAGATTGGCCGCTCAACGGAGCCTAATGTACTGAAAGAGTAGAATGGGCTTCACTTCGAGAAAGACCAGCATAGTCGCGGAAGCAGACATTGCATGGTGACTAGCGCATGGAAGATGGGCCAATACTATCTTCCTTCACCGAGCCAGTTTACGCCAAGACGCTCAATACCCTTGGTGCCCCGGCGTCGACGGATATGCGTGGTACCTAGCCTTTCGTTGTTCCAAAGTACTTAATGTATGGAATAAAATTACTGCAATGTCAAAAGACTTAACAGGTGAACGTAAAATATTCCTGTTTCAACTATACTGCGGAATAGAAGCAATAGGAGCTTACAAAAAAGAGGGATCATGTTGGTAAAACATGTAATCAACTTCACAAAAAATGCCATAAATAAAGAGCTAACTCTCTTCTTCAAGTCAAAAACACAGGACGTCAACTACAAGAGAAGGATATTTAGCAACTTACTTAAAATATTCCACCATGAGAAGGAGTATAACAAGGCAAAAGGAACGTTGGCTCAATTTCTAAATTTGTGGAGCTCTCTTGAATGACGAAAATGGTTGCGATGTAAACATATGAATGTAATCCGATTCCCTCACTGTCCAATGTATAAAATTATTTTCCAATTTATAATGATTTTAATACTTTATTTAAATAACCGGAATATTTATTTATTCATTTATCTTCAATGTATTAAAGGCTCTTAGTAATGTTGTTCAACTCTTTTTACACGGTCTTCAACCAAATATTGCTTCAAAAGAAGATCAGTCTAAGGATCAGAAAGGGATAGACCGAATCTTCGAATCCCGATCGCCGAACTCCACTGCCGAGAATAAATCGTAAGTCCATTGGCAGGGATTGGCCGCGGGGAGAGAAGACTCCAAGCAGGGTAGGGAATCCCTTGGGCGGATACTATCCCCGCGGGATCCCGACAGCCTCCTCGTCAGTGGATAAGCTAATAAGGTGAATTGTGATAGAAAACTGAGGTATATAGATGTTAAAATCCTTCAAATTATGTATAAAGTGCCGAAAATGACAAAAAGACTAATACTCTTGTAACTTGTCTGGTTTTACCGGTCAATAAATAATAATAACACACACACACTAAGACCTTAAATTTTTTTCTTGAAATCATTCGTTTGATCTCACAAAAGTGGTCCATCAGTTTTAGCAGAGGCCAAAATTTTTCACCAATATTTGGAAGTTAATATCCCATTGTACTTATAACTATCTTTTTCCATGTGCCATGCATGAAAATGCATCGCCTAAAAACCTACATTTTCCTTGAGTTATTTAACCTAAGAAGTTTTCTTGTAAGAAGTTTTACTTCTTTAATTCAACTTGAAAGCTCATGCAAATTAACCTTTATCATATTTCGTCGGATAATGTTGAAAGCGATGGCATTAAATACAAAGAACAAAAAAGTTGCTCTTGCTCGTGATATTTTAATTTACACCTTCTCCCATCCCATTATCCTATTCCCTCTCTATTCACTTTCGAATTTTCGCCGTCCCTTGCCCTCGCCACGTCTGATCAACCACCCTTCGCTTTTTCTATAACCCTACCCCTTTCCTCAACTTCTGGACCTTCCCCCAATTATGGGTATGTAAGTAGGAATCAAAGAGCTAACTAGAATAGTTTATGACCTGCCTTAATTGGTTCAGTTGCACGAGTGTGTGCTCTAATAAGCCGTTAGAGCGTTTTAAAACACGCGACTTTAAGTAGACTCAGCGACAGAGCTGTAAGAAATCGTCAATTACAGAGTAGGAACTCGTTCAAAAGTTCGTCGCGATAAGTAAGGGCCGTTATAATAATTTATATAGGGGTACAAACCTTCAGAAACAATTAAAATGGAAATTACTTACTTATAATACTGATAGGGAAGCAATAATGTTATATGAAGCACTAATAATTAATAATAATTTTTGAAAAAGGAAAACTCTCCCAATGATACATATTTCCAGATCTGAAAAAACGGAGTGATGATTTTACGAAAACGTTTTGTTAAAGAAGTTAAGTGTTGTTACAATGGTATCAGAACTGTAATATGCATCTTCCATTCCCCGACCCTAGAGTGTGTGTGAGGAAAGTGGGCTGATACTCAAAGGGTACGTCGTCATCGAAATCCACCGTTAATTTTGAAAATCAGTGATGACCGTGTAAGATATATTTATTAATTTTTTGAAGATTCATAGGGCTTTTTTTACGCCGAAAATTTTTTGAAAATAAACTAGCTTATTAGGACTTTTCATTCCAACTACATTCCTTATCCTTTAGTCATCACCAACCATGGTACTCAATACAATGTTTGCAGCAATGATTAAACTATTCTCATTAAACCTTTGGTTCAACTGGGTAATGTGTACTTCAGGTATTTCTCAACCATTACTCCATGAAGTCCAATTAATGAACAAATAAGAGGTAAATGGTCTCCAAAAATGTTTGTACGCATTTACCTAGCAATTTTTTTAGGGAAAATCAATAACTGCCCTGAAGTTGCCTTCATTACACAGAATTTCGCATGACGTTCACGTAATCTCCGCATATGTTCCGCCCGAGGGCTACTGGTTTCCACGTCTAGGAAAATGTTCTCGATTCTTGGGATTTAGGTAGACTAATTAAAGATAAAGGGTGACCTGTAATGTATGCAGGTTTCATGCGCTGTTTACTTATTCATGCAGACTAGACAAGTGAAGCCTATATCATTTGCTTATAGTTCAAAGAGTCAATGGTACCGGTCAAGAGTTCTGGTAAATTTAATGTTTAAGATAAAAGAATAGGTGTATCAGGAGCCAAACTGACTGTGTGTTCTTTGTATCCAAACTGGCTGCAATTAACTACTTACATGTATAAACTAACAAAATTTTCTACAATGCTCAAGGAAACAATAAGTATCAATAAAAATGCTGAAGTAGGCATATGTTAACTGAATTCTATCAATACGAAGTTTCATCCATTATTGAAAATGAGGCTTCTTATTAGGCCATGACGTGAAAATTTGCGTCAGTGAGCGAGGCGTTTTCATTAATGTGGAAGTCGATTGGGAAAAATATAATTTTTGATTTGGAAAAGATTATAGAGGGTTGCAACTTTAGTTGAAACTATGTAAGACTTTAACAAACACGATATCTGAATGTCCTCCTCTAGTCCACGAGGGCACCCATTTGCAACCCCGAACAAAATGTGCTATAACTGATATACGTTCTAAATATATCGTCCATGAACCTAACCCAGAGCTCAGATTGCAATTCTGAGCGACAAGGAAATCCCACCTAAGGTTTTCCATGAATAGTTTGTTTCTCCTTGTTTCCTTGAGCATTTTAGAAAATTTCGTTAGTTTATACATGTGTAACAGAGGTCCATTCTAGTGCCCATTACTGTCACTTTCGAGCTTTCCAATGAAGCAGTTGGCGTAAGAAGGGGTCCATAGCCGATCCCTTGGCTCGAAGAAAGAACCGGCTACTGAGCGAGATGGCAATGCGTTTTAGATTGAATTCTGGTAGTTTGAAGAGGAGTGGATGGATTGTGAGGGTGATTTATTTTTGATGGGCCATAGAACACCTGCCAATCGCGCAGTGAATATCCCTTATCAAATTAAACTCTCAAAATATCTCTATGCGCAACAATAATATCTTTTTTTCTGATTTTATGTCTATCAATCGGCGTAGGCCCCATTATTCTCATTAAAGCCTCTTTGTCTAATCGAGATAGGGATATCGTTTAAAGCGTAAAACTCTTGAAATTTATTGGGCAGAATCAGCAGCAGTGATACACAAATTCCGTTCCTAGGAGTCAATTACTGACGCCATAATTCACTCTGCATGTTTCCAAACCTTACACTCTCATAGCCCCATCCATAATCCGATGTGGCTCTCATACCTTGCAGAACAACCTGCGAGAAAACGAAATAGTTAGGAACCCATATCTGGCCACATACGCCGATTAGGCGCTAAAAACCAAAAAAAAATAAAAACTGCTATTCTAATCATTTCAGCCCTAGGACTCAATATAAAATAAATTTCATACAAGATGAGACAAAGAAATTCGAGCGACAGAGTCAATAAAAATAATCCAGAGCATCCTCGAATTGTGATGAATCCAGGGGATGTTATTTCGGTGGCCTTTAATGAAGTGAAAGCGGACCTTACTTGGGGCAAAGAGTTGCCACGGAGGATGTCAGCCGAGGGATTTGAGCGGCGGGGGCGAGGAGAAGCCGAGGAGAAGGCGAGGAGGGGAAGGCACGGGTGAAGGAAGATGAATGTGGCGGCGTTGCGGGCGAAGGAATACGGGGGTGCCGGAGTTTTTGAAGGCGCCGTCGAGGACGAACTCCATTCGTCCCCATTTCTTTCAAAGGAAAGATCGCATGGCAAAACCATTCCTCATGGAGAATCGATGGTGGGCCCGCCGGATACCAAACATAGTGCGACAACCGATGCCACTCGATCTAATAGCAGTGCTTGGTCCAATCTGTGGCGCAATTCATTCTTTGCGGCTCTTGCAGGGAATCCCAATGATATATGACTCGGGGGAATTTTACCCGATAAATGGAGGGGGAATTGGAAGCGAGGTGGGTAGGGCTGAGAGGGAGTAGAGTGGGCAGCGGTAAGGCGGAGGAGGAGGTCGAGAGTCTTGGTTCTCACGGAGAGCAAGTTGGAAAAAGATTCGGGTGAGGGAGGTGGACTTTTTTTGGAGGTGGATAGAGAAGGAGGAGGAGGGGTTAAATTCGATATTAGGAGCCGTGAGTGAGATATATCTATAAATTAACATTTTTCTTATCAAGGGAAGTCATTCTATCCCTCATTCCGGTTTCCGATGGCTCGCCAACGCGAAACTTCTCCGTATGGTGACCACTCCAGTGGATATGGTGGAAATAACCTTGCATATGTGTCCAGGGACGGAGAGGTTCCTCAAAGGAAGGAGAAGAGAGCAGCGAGTGAAGGATTGGATGGGGTGATAAAAATAATCGCCGATACACACTTTAAAGGTGGAGTAAAGAGAAGTGGACGTATTGATGGCGCAATGGAAAAAGGCGTGGATTAGAAACGAAATCTAAGAGTAAACGGAGTGCTCCACAAATAAAAGAAATGCCTTTGAATTAACATGCAATTACAATTGGTAGCTTTCCATTATCTTTTAAGCTCGCCATTCACATCGCTACACAACATCGCCTTTGGCATGCATTCGTTTCAGACGCTTCGTCCAGAGTATGGCACTTCAAATTGCATCGGTAGCAAGGTTGATTGAATAGTTAACCTAAATATTAACATGATAATCAATATTCGCATCCTCGATGGCAATTTGTATTTTACATGAAGAAGTTAGGAATGGGTAATTTTTTTAATCACCCTGTGGCAATATCACGCATTTAAATGCTAAATTTGAACGAATTTGCTAAGTTTACCCAGTACATTCAGTCTTGATTATAGTGCACCTATAGAATGCTATCTACCTGAAGATTACCAAACAAATTTTGAAGACAGTGGGACTATCCACGGTATTCCCTTTATGGAGTCACCCGAAAGTGCACAGAAGTGCGCCGTTTCATAAAGGAAAAAGTATTCGCCTCTACCGGGACTTAAACTCGAACCCCTCGATATCGCATCAAAGTCTTTAGCTATTTATGCTACTCAGGTGCCTGAAGACTTTTAGGGCTTCAAAGAAAAATAAGTTTAAAGACTGTCGGACATATGATGTCACATAGACCAAACTCTGACTCCATAAAGATTGCACCATAGCCAGTTCTGGTAACCTAAAAACTCGTCAAACGAGCGAACGCCTAAAAGTGTTTCCTCTCGGCCGCCGGCAATAAGCGCCTGTTTTGAACTACTTCTATGACATATTTCCAACTGCCGTGAGCAATTACCAAAATCCACCGAGGGACAGAATGCCTCGAAGGCTTGACTAGCTGAGGCACTTGCCGCGATATTAAATGATCCTGGATCCTGTCTCGGTCAAGACAAATGATTTTTCCTGCACAAAAGTTTGCACAAAGTTGCCAAATGTTTTGCCAACGTATATCCTCTCATTCAACGTCATTTTTAGGCACTGATATCTTCCATTTTTCCCTATCAAAAACGCTTTAAATGGAAGCTCGTACCATTGTCAGTGTCCATCGTCAAGAGCAACCAACAACGGTAGATCCCAGGACTGTACTATGAAAAACAACCAGGATTTCGTGCTGTAAGAAAACAAAAGCATATTTTCCATTCTATTTTTAATGGTCACCTACCAAGGCCTTGACGTATTGTGCTATTATTAAAGCATTCTTACAACATGGGTAATAATTATTTCTACAACGTTGCACCTCAAACAGAGAGTGGTATTACCAAAAACCGGCATGAAGCCGGTACAGTTGTTGAAATTTTTTAAGGTGTTCATTACGGACCTCTCTGTCTTATTCAACATAGTATTTGCTGAGGAAATTTAATCTGTCAAAAAATCGTTTTCATGTTCAAAAGAAAGAAATGCATTTGCCATAAGTTCATAAAAAATGATTTAAAATGTCAAATGTACGCGACGTGGGGTGAGGATTGTTATAGTGTATGTATCATAACTTTTCTTTGAAAACTCGTAGGTATTGTTTTTTATTTTACCCTCACCTCAATATTTTCACACTCGAACACTATCTAGTGATTCTGTACTCCTGGAAAACGCCTTATCAACCCTCGGTGCTTTTTAAATTTTCCATGGCAATGCGTTGGCCATTTTCCAAAGCCATTGCAGTTTTCATTAAATATTTTGGTGGAGATCGCTTTGATTGCCAGTGAAAATTTGCTGAGGAATAATCATTCATCCTATGCCATGGTCTATGAGCGTAATTCGAACATTGTTATGTGGTGGAGGTGGAGATTATTGGAGGGTCTGGGTAGGTAAGTAGATTTGGAAGCCTTTTGAGTAAACTTAGGCCGCATAATAAATGTTAATGTTGTTTGTCTTCCCTTCTGTGTTCCATTTAATCACTTTAATCCATTAACTTCATTAAGATACTTAAGCATAGCAAAGAAAAATGCTCCTGTAAACATTGTATTATCGAGTTTGTAAAATATCGAAAACTTTTTCTCTTCAAAATATTTGGAGGGTGAAAAATTTATTTGCAGTTGAAAATGAAAATATCCCAGTTTGAGTCTGTGAATGATTACAACCATTAGTTAAGTTGAGAGATATAGAAAAATAATTAAACATTTGCAAAGACAAAGAGTCATCCAAATGATTTATGAAAAATAGAAATACACAGAAAATTAACGATTGCAGAAAGACGTCGAAGACATTTTAGTGTATTTATTTAATAAAAGTTAAGATTTGATAATAATTAAATCGTATATCGGGTTCCTTCATGGCATAATTCTATACCAAATAAAAAGTCAGAATTTACATCGACTTAGACACATCGATGATTAGTTCCTAATAGACACTTTTGTGAAACAATTAAAGAAGAAATTATCTGAGATCTTAACTATGTGCAACGATTTTCCAGTGAATTTTTTATTCTTTCTATCAATATAACATTAGATAGGAATCCAGTGAATTCGAGCTCATGCTGCTTATAGTGTAAGGGCGTTTGTGGTTGACAGTTTGGATCAAGTGGCGGTATGAGGTGATGCTGGGGCAATTGCAAAGTTTCGCGGCTCCGCCCCCATCCTACGGGCCCCAATTCTCATCCGCGTTGTCCCACTTGGACATCAATCCGGCCCCTTAGCCCCAAAGACCACCGAGTACATTGAAAGCGGCTCATTAATCCTCCATAATTCACTGCAATCGAGTCGGGCCGAGGAGTGGGCCAGTGGTATGGGGGGTCGCATTAATCAGAGCTGCCGTGGCCGAAACTTGGGGAATCGCCGGCCGGCCCTCGTGTTTCCCAGTCCCAGTCCCCAGAAGAGATAGGGGTGGCTTCCTTAGTTTCGACCCATGCCATATCGGTCACCCCGCTACCCTCCTTCCATTACCCTCTCTTCTTCCCCGCCCCTCTCTCATTCTTCAAACTCGGCCCCAGAATTAATGAAATACAGCGCAGAGTGGATTCAATCCCTGGGGAGATTGATTGCTTTGATAATAAAACGGATAGCGGTATTAAGGTATCGATGAACAGGGTGAATAGTTGACAAAGTGCGCTATGAAAACCATTGAGGAAAGTCGACAGCTTTCTATCGAGCCCCACACGGCTTGGCACATTTGTATCGTCATTGTAAATAATTTTGCGAGCTCGCCTGCCTCGTGAACGGAGTGAATGATTTTACTCGCCCTTTTTGCAATTCACGTGTGATTGTGCCGTATATCATTCCTAATTTTAATAACAATGACTAAGCTCCTAGTTTAAAATGATAGTATAATGCGTGACTCACTTTCCTCTTCGAATGAACGGCTTTTTGGAATGAGAAGGCATCTCTACCGACAGCTAATTCCTGGTATTCTTCAGGCGTATATCGTACAAATCAGGTGTCTTATCAAGATCTACTACGTAATCAATTAAATACGTACGGCTCGTTTTGCCATTGGTTGTTCCTTTTTGGACCCACTGTGATTCAACTTGTTGTTTCAACCGTATGAGAATTCTACTAGAACAATAATGTCAAACAAGGTATTGTGTTCACTCAAACTTTTATTTTTCCGTTATTTCTGTTTCAACATATTGGTTTCATCTTTTTATTTCTAAAGATTTATCGTCGTGTATAACTGATGATGTCACCTAAGCGTTGAAAACAGTCATATACTCTTCTGAGAAAACTATTCATTGTTGTACGTGTTGCATTATATATTTGTGCAAAAGGCACGAGTAGTCCTGAAATAAATGCCAAACACTGGCACAAATGCCAGTCCTGGTTCATCTTCTTTTGGATTATAAATCTTACCTCTAGGGGAATGCGTTTGATTTAATTGCATTTCTATCTGTTATCCTCCATTGTATGAAACTTGCAGACGTGAGCTACCAGAATATTTTTTCCTTGACAAAATATTTGATTAAATCAACGCTTTGTCAACCTCCTACAATGAGAATATAGTAAGCCTTGAGGTTTGCCTCAATATTACGTTCTAATTGGGCAGATTGAGTCATGTATTAATTTTTAAAATATCTGATAGGCCTTGCGCGAAGAAATTTTTGGTATTACGAACAGTTTTAAATAACAGATAACCACTCTTAACTACTCTGGCTTTTCCTCAAGATTACAGAGAAACGTATAATGGAAGTCTAAAATCTCAGTTGTGAGATTCATGAGTGATTTTAACTAACTGCACGATAAAATAGTGACAACGAGGTTTATTGAAAAAGTTTAATCTAGCGGAATAACCCATAAGAAGAAGACATAGTATAATTTCTGTTCAGTTACACTCATCATTCGTATGGAAAATTCTTGGTATACATAAGACATTTCAGTGTAACTTAGATAAGACTAAACATGAAAACACTAGCAATATAAGGTATACATTCCACGATAGGTGTAAATGACATAGGTATTATTCTTTCTATCACGTATCATTTAGTAGTGATGTATGTTGGTTGTGGAATGTGATTCCCGCGAGGTTCTTATTTCAGCGCGTGCTATCGTCTTCCAAGTGAGTAGGCACCAGGAGGCAAGATGGTAGCTTGAGGTAGGGGACTGGGCTCTTTGGAAACGAATGGCCTTTACCCCGTCTTGAACGCTGATGAGACCGGGGACGCCTTCACGTAGGGGTGCGGTTAGTATTTTTTGGTTTACCTAGTGTTTTCTGTTTTTCCAATCGAAGTTCATAATTAGGATTTCAATTTGTTTTATTGATAATGATGACAGTGAATGGTTTTAGAGAGTGTGCCATAGCTGTGGGGTGATGTATTTATTGCAAATTCTGGCCCTGCCCAGGAGCGAGAGGGACTTCGCTCTGTGTGTTCACACACCGATGGCTGCTTTGGTTTAGTTTAGTAGGGGTTGTTCGGTTATTGTTCCCTCTTTCTTTTTGTCATAGACGATGCAGACTCCTAGTATCTTGACTCCTTCACTATTTCACTTGATGGGTAGTGGTGTGTTGGTCCTCGACCTCCATGAACCCAACCAGAGTCCTTCACTTTTTTCTATGTTGAGTTCAGCGCCCGAGGCAGTTGAGTACTTTTGAAAGGGGGAAAATATATCAATGAAATCCTCGTAGCGGCTCACGAAATATGCGACGTCATCGGCATAGGCGGAGATGGAGAGAGCCCAACTTGGTTCAGATGATATTTTGACACCCGTGATTTTTCTCTGGAGCAATCTCAGGACTGGTTCTATGGCTATGGAATACAGTGGGCCAGATAGCGGACAATTTTGTCAAATACCTTTCCCGAAGGGTATTGAGTCAGTCAGTGAGTTCTTTACTTTGACGTGACATTTGTCATCTTTCTATAGGGTCTTCAGCATGTTTGTGGCTTTCTTGTTCTATTCCCGATTTGCAGATTGTTTTTAGCTGTGAACAACTAGGTCGAAAGCTTTTCTTTGGTCCAGGAGGATTACTGCCGTAGGGTGTTCATCTACGTTTGCGGTTTTGAAGAGGTCTCTAATATCGAGATGTTGTCCATTATGGATCAAATCGGGACCCAGTAGGTTTTATTTTCAAGGATGATGTGGTCTAGGATGTGCAATAGTTGGAGGGAGATGGCTTTGGCTACTATTTTGTAATCAGTATTTAGGGGTGGTATGAGCCTCCTGTAGTTGAGGTTGCTCCGGCGGCCTTCTTTGGGCAGAAGAGTGAATATAGCGGCTCTATTTGTTCATGGAAGAATAATGTTTTTGAGTTGGCGGCGATTATGACTCCGTGGAAGTACGGGTCAACGACAGGGAACCCTGCCGCCATAAAGGAACCCCTAACTATACCTCCTAGATTTCCCACATTTTTTGTAATTTCCCAAGCCATGCAAAATCGAATTTATTCGCAAACGTTGCAAACTTTTTCCAAGATATTTGCAGAATTGCATCAAAATATATTTTATACACACCTTTTTCAATTATCTCGGTAACCATATTTCTTAAATCAAAGATAATGACTACTTTATGAAACCTTTTTCCTGAAAATGCGTCCACCATTTTGTGATTCAATAGTACACAAGTATGGAAAAAATCTCTGAAACGTGTGCGTAGTACAGGAAAAAATTATCTTGGCAGATGAAAATATTTTGACTGCATTAATATCCCACCATTACATCAAAATCTGTGTTATTTATACGATTTTCGAATAAAAATGAAAACGGGCGTTTCCTGGGAAATTAAGTCAAATTTTAAGCTAAGTAACGGCTAAAATCAAAGAGAAATGGCTTACTATTCCATAATAAGTAATCAATTACAAGTACATGCTCCAAGTTTCAAGTCTATACCTCAAAAAATGCCATTTTGACTTTGTCCGGTATTTTTTCCATTTCCGACCACTGTGCGACTAGGAATTTCAGAAGATTTATGATAAATATATGAGAGTCAAAATAAAAGAAGAAGTGACCTTAAGAGAAGCACTAATGGAATTCAAAAGTAAAATATTAGGTACATTTCTGTAAGATGACCCCAAGGCATTATGGTCTTACGTGAGGAAGGCACAAGGGAATAAATATACAGTAACGTCACTAAAAACGGTCGAGAGAGAGCTAGCAATAGATGAGAAAAAGCCAATCTCCCTAACACACTTTTTTAAACGATCCATACTTTATACCCTTCAAAACTACACCGTTAAATTACCTTGCTTCTACAAAAATCCAATGCAGCCTATAAATATTTCTTGTAGCAGCATAGAAAGTCACCTGATATCCTTTAATTTCAAGAAATAACCGGTCTCAATTGGATTCCCGCCCGAGTTTATAAAGAATTAGCGTCAGAAGTAGCACCGTACTTGAAAAAGATCTAGAGGATCATAGTGTCTCTTACGATTGGAAAAATTGCGAATTGCGATCGGTCTGACTGCGCACTGTTGTCTTTTTTTCACAGGGGAATTCAGGGAATTCTTGTAGTCCGTTCGTGACGCACGGTTTGACAAAATATTAGAAACCTACTTGTGCTTCTTCGTTTTTCTTTCTGTATTATTCTTTGGTGCCTTTGAGCAATCTTTTCCATCCTCTTGCTCTCTTAAGGGGAGGGGAATTTTTTGCATGGGAGAGATGGAAACTATCGAAATGGAGATATTGGTACTTTTTGGTGGGCTTCAGTTTGTTGAATTTAAAGTTGCATAGGGAACCGTCGACATCCAGGAAGGTGATCTTGGAAGAAGAGGTATTAAAGGTAATAAAGGCAGAAGAAGAAGAGTTGAGGAGGAGATGAAGGTATTGAGGGAATTTATGCAATCTGGCCACAGAAGGAAAATATCGTCATTGTAGGGAAGAGGTTTAAGAAAGCAAGAAGAAAGAAAAGGTCGCTCAATGGCACCCAAGAAAAGGTTAGCATAGGAAGGGCTAAAACGACTACCCATGGCACAAATTTTAGTTTGGTTGTAGAATTTGTTGTTTAAGGATCAGGAACTTTGGAGAATGCAAAGGAAGGAGAGGAGGGAAATCAGGGAGAAGAGGGAAGAGAGAGGAAAGGGAAGCGAGAATACCGACCTTAAAAGTATTACTGAATGTTAAATTCTGTGAAGAAAAGCCGGTGGCGACTGGTAGGGACACTGACTCACCCTCGCACCCCCAATGTTTACATTCTTCCCAAAATCCACAAGCCACACATTCCCTGGCCACCCAATATTTTCTTCTTATAATTCAGCCACTAAACCCATATCCACTTTCGTTGACCACTACTTACAACCCTTTGTTCTATCTCTCCCTGCTCACATTAATGACACTTACCACTTTCTTGAACCTCTCCACTCTACCCCACTCCTAGACCTGTGCGCCGATGGATAAACTATCGGCGGCGGACGCCGGCTGGAAATGGGTCGGCGGCCGTTGGCGGCGTGACCGGCGGCGTATTTATCCACCAATAATGTATTTACAAGTATTTCAGCATGTTATAGCATAAATTATTCATTGTTTCTCATTGTATTTAGGTATTCAATTGTTTATTTCATGTTTAAACTTATTTTATTACATTTTTACTAACGTATGCGAGAAATTTCTTTTAATTTTAAGTATTTAAGCTAATATCGTATCGTGCAACTTCGACCAAACCTAATATGATACCCTTATGCTAATAAATTTCATAAGACAAATTCATTACTGATTTACCTGTCATCCCAAATGCGAGGGAAAAGTTGCGTTGTAAACAGTTATGTCCATTTCACAGTTAAAATTTTATTTATAGTTTTTCAAGTATGATGAAATACCAATCCAACGATCCTGTATGTATTGTTATCACCTCATGAATTCATCTATGAACCACATTGTAAATTTTAAGAGTGGATGATACTATGGAATAGGCCTCCCGTTTTTTAGATTGTTGTTAAAAATATAATATTTATTAACCAGACGATTAAAAAGGCAGTGTACAAAATTTAACTCTTGGAATTTGAAGAGGACTTCCAGAAAAACAACACAAACTTTTACAAAACATTTAAAAAGATACTATCGGGGTACCAACTGCATAATCATCGCTTTAGAAAAGAAAATGGAAAACTGGAACTTAACAATCAAGCTATGCTGAGGAGCTACAATAGATATATGATACTCGTATGATTGACTGTCGATAGTAAACGACTTGCCTCAGTGAAGACCACAGCGCAAGTGGCTATATTGGTTCTTTCTAGTGCACGTAAACACCACCACCAGATTTTCGACGGGCCAAACATCCTTGGAGCATACATGCGCCTGCTCCCTCCTTTTAGGGAATGCCCAGTGCCTGGGAAATCCGGAGGAAAAGCGCCTGTTAGAAATGGTGGTAATCTCTTATTTCAACTTAACAAATGGTGATTTTATTAGTGCGAAGGCACGTCTCCACACGTGTACAGCTCAACACTGACTCGCGTGTGTCGTAGTGACATCGCTTATACATACAGAAGGTAGTGACGCCATCTTCATTTCACGGTACCTCTCAGGCAACACCTCCAGTCCACATCGATAGACCAACTTGACCACCATTTGACAATGAAGGCGATGGGATCCTTCATCTAACACGCCTACCTTGAACCACTGCACCACTCCCCCTCTGTCAATATCGAGCCCTAGAGATCTAATTTGCTCCATTAGAGGGGCATTTTCAGTGGCCATCGACCTCAAGGACGATACGGACAGAATATTTCTGTAGCGCCTTAGGTAAAACAAAAGACAAAGAACAAGAGGGGACATTATTGCTTGAGAGTCATGCGTGGAATCTGATGGGCACATTTCTTCTTCTGCTTGAGTGCCGCATATCGGATAAACTTGTCAGTTTAAATGGTCAGGGCCCCTTCCTTCTTCCTTTGTGCTTCTAAAGAGACCTTCACTTCTCTAATCGTTCAAACAACAATCGTACCCACAGTCCCTTTGCATCGGGGCCGAGAAAACTTTTCTGCCTCTCAGATTACCGCAGAGACGTTTATTTTATAACAGTCCCTCCAATCACGCATATTATCTTTTTAATTAAGATCCATTACCTGCACATCAGAACTCGCTTCATCCGCAGAGGAAAATTCATAAGGCTCTCCTTTTATTACCCATCAAGTCTGACCCGCCAAACTCAAGCCGGAAAATCCCAGTCAGTGGGGTGTGGGGGGAAAGTGAGGAGGGGACGCTACAGTAAACAATTCCGAATACAGGCAGCTGTTATTAATCGGAATACAAAACTGCAAAAATACGTTTCATATAATTCTTTACGTGAATTGAAGTACATATTGTAGTGAATATCGAAAGACTTAAATTTTAAGAGCGGTAAAAGAAAGAGGACATTTTTCTTGTTTCAAGCTCCGCAGGAGAAGAGAATATTCATGTCTCCACTTCATCCCCCTAGCTTAACCATTCATTGCAGCCTTTCCGGAGACACTTTAAATAGCTTTCCCATTTCATGATTTTTTCAGAATTTTTATAAATCTAAGATGAAAAGTAAAGTAACGGCACAGCGAAACAACACTATATATATGCGTTAACCAGGATTTTACGTTAACCAAAATTAGGTAATTCAGGTTTTTCGTCATGATATATTAGTGCTTGTTTACGTGAGGAATCGGAATCGCTTCAGATACTATTTCCATTGTGCAAATGGCATTTCATGGAAGAGTACAAACCATCTATGCCGAAGGAAATAAAAGCCTCGTATGCAATTTCATGACACCAATTCCTTCTCGCATGTCCATGCGAAGTGGCGAATGTACTCGCCATCCTCCTATATACATTATGATTACCTTGTTGATTTACTTCCTTGATCTTGAAAAGGGTTATCGTTTAAGAACACGACTAGTGCTTTTATATTGAAAGTAGCTAATATTCGAGCCTCCACAGCATGTATTTAAATCAAATGGCTAAACTCCCGTAGTCAGACACATTTCCATTGCATTGAATGGCTGGAAGATATGGAACCTGGGAAGGGAAAAAGGAAGAAATAGAAGTATTTTAGATGTAACTATGGAGGAAGAACTGAAAAAGCGGTATAGACAGAAAGACTAACGAGAAGTTTCTCAGGTAGGTGAGTGAGAAAGGGAAATCTGGATATCACACGTCCTAAATAAGCATAGTATATAGAAATGGAGCACTAAGGATGTCCGTCACCTGGTTCGATTATGCGATCTGTTCATTTCATTATTTGAATCTCCTATTTCAGAATGTGGATTAGGACGGCATCAGGCGGGAAACTGAGGATAACGCACTCATGGGGCACTAAAGGCTTGAGTAGAGTAAATTCCATGCCAAGGAAGCGTGGACACGAGTGGTTGTTGGCTCAAAATAAAATGGTAACTTTGTTAATTTCTATCGCACAGATATTATTGAAAGACTATTTTCAACAGCACATATGGGCAGAAGAGCTGCTCTCTTTTTTCATTAGTTATTAAGTCATTCATCATTATGAGGAGTTCGCAATAATAAGTGAATATAAGTATAGTTCCGACGCATCGGGGGCAATGGTCGGAAAATGGTCACAAATTACGGCACCGCGCCGCACCGCCGACACGGAAGACCGGCGGCGCTATCGGCGGCGCGCCGTTCATAATCCATTGGCGGCGGCGGCGTCACTAAAACTATCGGCGGCGGCGCACAGGTCTACCCACTCCCTTTTGAATGTGGCATCTTAATGGCCACTATTAAATTTATAACATTCTTAAAATATTGTAAGCGGCTAATTTTCATCCTTGTATGCTCTAGTTTATTGGTTTATTCTTCATTTTTTGCTCATGTCTTGTCAAACAAGCTATTGCTATATTTTTCAATGATATTTTTGAACGCATAAATGAGTGCTGGAAGGTTCTATACTGGTGTAAATCATTGAATCTACCTAAAGCCCCACTGCTGTATTACCAAACTTTTTTGTAATGTTTTTTTAAGTGGAGCAATACATTTATCTATCTATGCATGCTGCCTCTCTCTACACGTCTATACCTCACTCTGAAAGACTTTCCGCTATCCGTATTTTTCTTAACCTGCTCCTCACATTCCTAGTTCTGATTTTCTCCTTCATCTTTTTAGTTTTATTCTTACTTATAATGCCTTATCCTTTAACAACGAATTTTATATTTAACTTAAAAGTTGTGCCATGGGCAGTCGTTTCAGCCCTTCCTATGCTAACCTCTTCTTGGGTGCCATTGAGCGACCTTTTCTTTCTTCTTGCTAACTTAAACCTCTTCTCTGGCTTCGCTACATTGATGATATTTTCCTTTTGTGGCCAGATTGCATCAATTCCTTCAATAATTCCATCTCCTCCTTCAACTCTCTTTTGTCTCTTTTATCTCCAATATCCTTTCTTCCTACATCATCTTTCTCGATGTCGACGTCTCCCTTTGCAACTTAAAATTCAACACTTCCATCCATTTCAAGCCTACTAATAAGCAGCAATATCTCCATTTCAACTGCTGCCATCTCTCGCTCTCTCCGCTAACCAAACGATACCTCTCTTACTCTCTCTTTATCCATGGCCATCACATCTATAACAACCCCGACTCCCTTGACAATTTCCTTACGAATCTTCACTAATTTTTCCTTCGCAGAGGCTATCCTGAACGCCTCTTTCAGAAAAAAAACCTTAAACAACCCTCTTCTTCCAAACTGCCCCCCCCCCAACCTTTCCGCTCTCTTGAAAATCACCGAACCCCTCTCAAAATATATCATTAACACTAAATCCTTTCCGATCCCATGCAATCGCCCGCGTTGCAAAACCTGTGGCATACTTATCACTTAAACCCTGCTAGACAAATTCCGTGTTTTCCCTCTTCCTTCCGTACCCTCACCCTACTGTATCCCAAATAATATTATCTACATTCTCCTATGCCAACTATGCTCTAGTTTTTACACCGGCCTGAGTACCTGTCCCCTGAATATACGTATAAATGGCCACCGTTTCAGCTGCTACGATTCGTCCTCACTCTCCGTGGCACTTCCAGTCGCCAACCACGTTTCTTCACACAGTTCCAAGTTCGACCATACTTTTAAAGTCAGTATTCTCGCTTCACTTCCTCCCTCCTCCTCTCCCCTCCAATTAAAGATCTTGAGTCCTTGAGTCCGTTACTTTTTACAAGTCTTCTTCCGCCGGGACTCAATAAATCACACTAACCTCCTCCATCACCTCCCTTAATACCAACCACTTTCAAATTCTCTTTTCTTCCCGCTTTCCCGCACTTCCCTTACTTTCCTCACTTCCCCTCTTTCCCTCCCCTCCGCCCCTCCTCTCCTTCCTTTCCATCCGCCTCCGTACTTCCTTCCCCCTCAGTCCTTAACTCCACTCTGTAAAAGATGAGTGCTTCATCTACGAAATATCAGGAGCTTTTTTGTGAGTGTTTTTTCATTCTTGTGTCTACGTTATAGTGTGTCCCAAGATACAAAGGAAAAAATGTTTTCGCGAAACCAAATACGCATACCCTCTTTTTTTTCTTTTTGACCTTAATAACTCACCTAATAAATATCATTGCGATTGAATTATGATAGCACGTGCCGACTCGATGCCAAACATGGGAAATGAAAATTTGTACTGACTTAGTAAGGAAGAATTCTAGAACTTAGTGTTTGTTTAGGAAATAAAACACCAATATCCCCAAATCGTGTTTATTTACTGTTTAGCAGGAATAAATTGTCCTTTTAGTTTTCTTTACAAAGTTTGTGTTTTGCAGTCAGGATAAATATTTCGGTTTTCTTGTACGCAACGTAAAAAAATTGCTTTTGTTTCTCCTTAACTGTGATTAAACCGTGAAAGTCTTGCATCGACTTGACCGCTCATTCAGCTGTATCGTTCACCGCCCTCAGCGTTGACACCTTCATTCTAGCTTCATGAAACGAAGCATTATTTGACGCTTTGGAAATGAGATAAGCTTGCTGTCTAAAAGGTGTCTCGTCGTTTAGCCTAATACGAAATACGAAGTCCTTTACGGGAGTTGAAGAAGGCAAGAAAAGTGAACAAAAGGATCCCAGTAAGTGTTCAAACTGATCTTTTTCGTTTTTCGTCAACCACTCCGATGCCACACATTCCATTATCTTGTTTTCCAAAGTGTCATCTTCACCCTCCGAGACACCACACATCATCCTATCGCCATTTGGTCCAAAGTCCTGAGTGTTAATATTCTTGTTCGGAAATTTAAGATGATATTCCCGTGAACATTAGTGACGGCGTGAAATTTTTTTAAGAAATCAATCCCCAGTATAACGGGGTGAATTAACTTTTTTAACACGAAACACACCAAGTTAAATTCTTGGTTACATAAAATAAAAGTAATTAATACTTTTCTGGTCATCTGGTCTCGTCTGGTCTGGTGATTTGTGTCCATCGGCGCCAATTATTAAAGTCTTATTGATGGGGAGTGTGAAAAAGTCGACCTCGTGACCTTTTCTCCTCTCGTATTCTTCACCTGCAATGGCCGAGACCTGACTTCCTGAGTCAATGAGTGCTAAGACGGGGAAGCCTGCGCAGAGCATCTTAATTTCAGGGCATATTTGGTGATCACCTTCCTTCTCACGGTTAGGTTGGCTGGTTAATTTCCTGCCTACCGTGAACGTAAAAATTATGGGGACTTCCACAGTTACGTTCGGTTGGTTTGGGCGTGGGAATTCGGTTGGCCCAAACTTCTTGAGTTTTCCGACGGGACAGTATGGGGTAACAAGGGGGTGAGTTCATGATGATTTTCCTCACCGAGCTTCCTCATCGTTCGGTCCCTTTCATAAATTGCATCAAATCGGACCCGTTGCCAATCCTACGTCTCGTTTTTTGTACGTCTTGTCTGATTTGACCCCCGAAAGCCTCCTGTTTGTAGAGAATTTGGGGTGGTGTGGCCCCCAGTCTGCCTGCTTCTATTTGCGAAAGGTCATATCGCTCTAAAATTTTAATGAGCAATTCGTAAGTGGTGACCTTCGCGCTCCTAAGCAGATCCTGGGCATAAGGTGGGATTTGTCGCATTAGAATAGCCACAACCTCTCCCGCATCCACGGGTGGTTCACAGTCTCATCGCTGCAATTTTGCGGGTGGCATACTCTTGCATAATGCTTATCGGTTCTCTCCTGTATCTCCCTGCCATCACCCTCAATTTATAGGTATTTTGATGTTCATTTCTCCAATAGCGCTCACAAAATAATTTTTTAAATTCTGTCACGCTATCCGGGAATGGAAATATGGCATCGGCTCATCCTTTTGCACTTTCCTCAAGCATTCTGTAAAGGAAAAGAGACCGCAACTTTTGGAGAATCGCGTGAAGGGAAAAAGAATTTTTGATGCCGCGCAAGAAGGGAACTGCACCTGGCGCTATTCTCCTCGCAGTTGACGTGTGCTCCCTTTACACAAATATTCCCTACAATGAAGGTCTGGCTGCTGCAAAGGAACTTTTCAATAGGAGACCCATTGGCTCACGCCCCTCTACCCCCTTCCTTTTGAAACTAATGAGGATGGTGCTCACGAAAAACAATTTCGTGTTTGGTGGGCCACATTTTCTTCAAGTTAAGGGTACCGCTATGGGCACGAAAATAGCACTCTCTTACGCCTACAGCAGCCCCAAGCGATGGGAGGAAAATCTATTATATTCTTCCTTAATTCAGCTTCTCATTTGGCTGCGTTATATAAACGATATATTTATAATTTGGACCCACGGAAGCACAACACTTGACCATTTTATTTTTTTAAAATTAAGTCACGATCTTTCATTTATTTCACTCACCACTCTTTAACTTCTCCAATCACTTTCCTCGATGTAGATATTCACTTAAAAATAATAAAATTAACACATCCGTCCACAAGAAACCCACTAACCTCCAGCAGTACTTTCATTGGGATAGCTTTCATCCCGATCACTGAAAATGCTCTCTCTCATTTTCCTTGGCACGTCAAGGTCGCCCTAATTGCTCCCACGATTTTCATTTATTTTCTTATTTGAAAGACCTGGACACAGCTTTCGCGAGCCGAGGATATACCCTCCCCCTGGTGAGGGAACAGCACATCAGGGCGGTTGAGCTCTCAATGAGATCACCCTCAATGCCTCCACCGGACGATCATCTTTCCCCTGATGAACACATCGTTTCAACCAGTTTTCATCCGGGTGTAGATGCTGCACTGAAAAACCTTCTGAAGTTATCATACTCATTTCTCGTATCTTCCTCCTCAACTTCTTCTTTCATACAAAGACCTCCCGTGGTCTCCTTTCGTCAACCTCCCAATCTCCAAAATAGTCTCTGAAGCTGTGAGATCGAGAAACCTGACTTGAGGGAAATGTGGCCAATGTGGCCCCTCTCGCTCGATCAAATTCTTGCAGAAAGCCCCGTTGCCTCACTTGTCCACTCAACACTTTTTCCCGCACTTTCACAACCCCTGTGATAAATATACCTTATATGATTTCCCGAGTAGGTTCCCCGTGTAGTGTAATTATCTCCTCAACTGTCAACACTGCCAGGCCTTCTAGTTGGCCTCACAGGCATACCTATGATCATACGAATCAGTAAACACAGGAGCAGCGTGACACAACAATTGAAGCTGCCTGTAGCGGAGCACGCTAATTTTCATAACCTCCCCTTCAACAACTGCTTCCAAGTGAATGTCATTCGCGCCCTCCCACCTGACACGTCTATCGTGAAGCACCACCATTAGGAGCAATCATATATTTCAATTCTGAACTGTATTTACACTCCCGGGCTAAACCTCCGCTAGCAATCTCCCTTTTCCCCATACCTTCTACTCCTCTCTCCCTCACTTCCTTCCAACCAATCCCTTCTCTCAAAAACCAATAATGCACATAGTCAGACCCTCTTGCCTCAACTCCAGTATGACACTCTTCAGTTGAGATTCTCTCCTGCTGAAGAAGGGTTCTCCCCCAAAAGCTTCCCTAAGTAGTGGACACCGGTGTCGCCATGGATCATCTATCTGTAAGTGTCCACTGACGTACTATTATATCCCTCTAATACTAAGAAACCACTGAAATCGGCGGGGGGTTTATATGAACAAACACCCCCTAAGGCTTGACCCACGAGAGCGACCAATAGATGGCACTAGGGCTGCACGCACCGATAGAGTGAGAATGACAAACTCATAATACGAAATGAAAGAATAACACTAGCATTCAGACAGTGATGAAATGAAATACAACAGGCGTTTCAGGGAACGCAGATCCCAAGTAGGAAGTGAGCCGTTTAGGCCATACAATCTTCGTTCATTCACTTAGACCGCTTAGCGGCAAATATATAACCGCCGATTCCGCAATCCGGATCTCCGCAAAGAAAGGCATCAAAATCAAATACTCAGACCTTAAGGGTCTGAGGAAAATTGAAGAATTTAATTTAGAATATCCTAATTTTAGCGCAACACCTTTCACATATTTATAAAAATATTTATCCAGCGTCAAGAGAATGGATTGGCGAAAAAATGCCAAGGAACTTCTCTTAAGGCACACCTTTTAAACACACTGAAAGACCTAGACGCACGAAATGTTGTAAAAGAACAAGCACTGAGAAATAGAGTTAACAAGCGTGTTATTTCCCTCAGTCAATGAGTAGGTGCTAACTTTCTTTCATTATCTATTAATTCATTGGTTTTTGATTTATTTATTTATTCATTGGTTTTTTTAATTATTTATTCATACGTTTATTTAAAAAAGGAAGAGGGGTGGCATGAACTAATATTCATGTCCTTGAATGTGCGTTCTGTGCGCAGCCAATACAAGTGGGCTCAATTATCCTTGCTACTAAATAAACACAATCCGGACCTCGTGTTCTTTCAAGAGACTATCACCAACTCTCCCTCAATGCGTTCTCATCCTAATTACACAGTTTACTTCAGCACACCTGTTATCCCTCATGCCAGGGTTGCCATTGCAATAAAAAGAATCTCAGTGTTTGTTCTCTCTCTTCCTGCGTTATTTGCCCAGGCCATGCTATAGGACTCCGTATGACCCTCACATATCCAGAATATCTCACCTTTTTGTATGTATCTTACTATGGGCTTCATGAGCATTACCATGCAGTTGGGCTGGTACATGGGGTGAACAGGTATATTGAGGCTACCGTTTCACATACAGAAAACCATAACATTTGGTTTGTGGTAGGGGAATATTCAACTGCACCGTGGCCCCTGCAATCGATAGATAATCTAAGGTAGAAAGACCTACTAGGTATGTCGCCACATTGAGACAGAGGATTAATCAACATCGCTTCGTTGATACATGGCGGAGTCTAAACTCTAGTAAAACAAGCTTAACCCATTTCTATTATCGAGGTTTATATACTGCTCTGAAGCTAGACAGATTTTACTTGTCGGATACCAGGGTGCGGTCAGTGCATGATATGTTCAATTACTCCAGCTTTTCTGTGACCACACTGTGATGTGATGCTGTGGTGATTTGTGTTCTCATATCAGCCAAGTAAATCGTGCTCTTTATTAGCATTTTTACAAAAAAATGCTTTAAAATGAAAGTTATTGCTGCACACAATAACATTAATAACATCACTTATAGAAACATATACCAAAAAAATCCACGTACAGGTTGTGACCTTCTCAAGCATGATATAAAGGAGCTCGCCATCATATATAAAAGAAGACTCCAAATGAACCTCGTGGCTGAGACCGAGGAAGGCTTTTACATTCAAGAAGCAAAAGCCTTAGTGGAGAGAGCGGGGTGGGAGAACGTTATTTCGAATGACATAACCTCAGATACACACCTTGCCCAATGAGCTTCTAGGACGTAGTATAAACCCATACATGAACTCAAGATCGATAGGCAGTGGGAGGATGACCCAGAGATACTGGCAGCTAACTTACATAAACATTAAAAAAGTATCTTCGACTAAGAATCAAGCACTTCTTATGGCCTCCTAAATCTTGAATATTTTTAATTTACTCTTGACAATGTAGAAGAAAATTACTGTATCCAGTTTTATCCCCCTCTAGAATCTGGTGAGTTATTTAATTTACTTAAGTGTCTCAATAAAAAACAAATCTCTATGAATAAATGGGCTGGCAGTAGAATTTTCTCTGAAATTCTGGAGCGTTTTAGAAAAAATGCCTCTCTCCATGTTAAATGAGATTTTCAAAGGAGAAAGACTGGCTTGGTCAACATCTATGGCCTTATTCACTATGATACCAAGGGTTAAAAATGTTGAAGGCCTTGGTAACTTACGGCCATTGTCATTCACAAATTGTGATTACCAAATTATTGCCAAATCACTGTCGAATTGGTTGTCTCAGGTTATTTCCTCAGTCATATCACCCGAGAAATCATATTGTGTACCTAGTATAACAATTTTTTATTCAATATCTACAACTTGTGACCATATTCGTAGTTAATCCGACAGGAATGGACAGCTGACTGTGTTATACCTAGACCAGGAAAAAGCTTATAACAAGGTTAACCATGATTACCTCTTTCGGGTACAAAAATAAATTGGTTTTGGTTCACCTTTCATAATGATGATACAGACCCTATGTAAAGGCGCAGAGTGCATGGCCAGGGTGACTGACTGCATTTCTGCTCCTTTTTATCCTGCGTAGGAATACGACAGGGCTGTCACTTACTGGATCAGCTCTATGCCCTAGCGTAACCTAGGAATATTAAGAGCACGGAGACATTTACGCTAAAATCAAAAGAATCCGGTGAAAAGGCGCATTGGATAAAAATATGGCAGTGGCCAAAACTTAACTTGGATGTCGATGTGTCATGGAGACTACCATGTCACGTGGGATGATGGAGTATTTTTACACCGTGTGGGAATCATACAGACATCAATATATCCTTAGTGCCCCGAAGCAGAGGCCACAGCGTGGCATCTAACCTTCCAATGCCAGAAAATCCGTTCGCTGTGGAAAGCTGGTGTCCTAGCGGTGAAGGCGTTGAAAGGATGGGGCCGAGTACTACTTGCTTACCTGTACCATGGATTGCCAAAGCAAAGCAGTTTCACAGCTAAGGGAACTATTTATGTGAACTTTATTGTGACGCGGTAGCTAAATCTACGGTATATCGTGATATTCCCATGCATTTTAAACAAAAAGTTGATAAGATAAGGTGAGGATAGAGATTCCCATACTTGGAATTAAATAATAATAATAAAAATAATAAGGTGCAGAATTTATCGGATCCAGGATGAATGACATGAATAACTTCTGGTGGAAGAAGTTGACTGCCACTCACCAACACCTCGCCAGAATCTTCACGTACTTTCTTTCGGGTAGAGAAGATATTCCACCGTGGCTGACTGAGGGACGCACGGTTCTAATACCTAAATCGGGAAACTTGTCCGATCCTAAGAACTACCGCCCTATAACCTGCCTCAACACGGGTTATAAGGCCATCCGGTAGACCGCACGACGCCTACCCAGAAAGGGGGTCAGGGGATACCTAATCCCAATTTTTTGCGCAACTGGCTCCTCCGGTTCTCAAAAAAGGTGCGGTAAGTCTTCGCAAAAGCAAGACTGACGGGGACTCGTCTGACGTTGCTGGGGGAACCCAACAGATACGAGTACTGCGGGGAGGCGGAGGCCCATTGTCGTCCTTTTGACGTCAATCCGCCTCATGGTGTTGGCATCGCAGGGGTTGTGGTTCACTAACCTTCCCTTCCCTTTTCCTTACCCTTTTTCCCACTACCCCCATGCTTGGAGATAAACGAGAGCTTTAGGCTGAGAGGGGTGGTTTTTAGCCCTCGGGGAGACCCGAAACACCTGTATATAAGGCGTTCATCTCCATCTTGAGCGAACTTTTCCTCCACCACGTCCAGCCAGTTGTGGAGATGTACGAGCAGAAGGGCACAAAGCGTGGAATTATGGGATGTAAGCACAACCTGTTCATTGATAGACGCATATGCCAGGATGCCATCCAGCGTAAGCGCAACTTATCAATGGTCTGGGTTGACTACACGAAGGCATTTGACACCACATCACAAGAGCTCCTAATAGCCATGTTGAGGTTAATGAAATTCCACCCAGAGGTTGTGTCCAGCATCCATTACCTGTTACCACCCTGGAGAATGCGCTTCGTCCTGACCGCAGGTAATCGGTCGGTTTCGATAGAATTGGTAACATACCACCGTGGCATTTTCCAAGGCGATAGCTTGAGCCCTTTGCTGAGGGATGACTACAAGGACTATATGAAATAAATTTCTGAAGACATTAGGGTAACCTCCAAGAGACTGAGGTCACTGAATAATACCAAAAACCCATCGGATTTAATATAAACGTATGGCATATGGCATGTGACGGCAACTCCAGGCCTTCGGGCTTCAATGATGACTTCTACTCTAATGTCACCCCGTTCTCCTCCTGACACGAACCTTCATCCTACTCTTCCAGGTTTCATTCAATCCCTTGCGTCTATCTTCACCTCTCCTCATGACAATGTAAAGTATCTGTCATCCCTACCTATATGTAAATCAACCGGTTTGGATGATATTTCCTCAATTTTCTTTCACCGTATATCTGGCGCTCTCTGCATCCCCATCTTCATAATTTTCAATAGATTCCTCTAATGTGGAACGTTTCCATCATAATGTAATAACTTCAATGTGTCCCGTATTTTGAAATCCGTCCCTATGGATAACGTCGAAAAATATCGCCCAATTTCCATCTTACCACTTTTGTCTATATGATTTCTGCGTATTCTCTATAATGCTGTTCTTTACTTCATTTTCTCATCCATCTCATGGTTTTTTTCCTGGTAGCTCCTGTCTAAATATTCTAACCGTTTTGGACTATCACATTGTTTTTTCCTTCAAATGCGGGTTACAACTCGACGTCTGTTTTACTGGCCTCTTTAAAGCTTATGATTCCATCGATCACAACCTCCCTCACAAACTTCAGTTACGTTACGATATACATGGCCCCATCTTAGCCGAAATTTTTAACTTCTTACATTCTCGTAGCCAGCGAGTTTTCATCGGTGAAATCTCCATTAAGTATTAGCCTGTTACCTGTAGTGTCCCCCAAAGCAGCGTCCTCGGCCCACTACTCTACGTAGATGACCTTATTGAAGATGTTCTACCCTCAAACAGTGATCAAAAATCGAAAATTGCCGGACAAGAGTCCAAAATAGCTCTTTTTGATGTAAAGACTTCGAACTTGGCGCATATACTTACAGTATACATAGAATGGTAAGTCATTTGCCTTAGACCTCAGCCGTTACTTAGATACAGAGATTTAAAATTACCCTCATCTACCACGAAACGTTCGTTTTCATTTTTCAACGCAACTCTTAAAAGTCAATCAGATGGCGATTTTATTAAGATATTTAAATGCAGTAAACATATCATCCGTCAAAAAATGTTTTACCTGTAACATGCTTAAGTTTTCGAGATTTTTGTCCATATTGGAGTGATATTAGGTCACAAAATTGCGGTCTATTTTTCAGGTAAAATTTTCATAATGTATTCATTTTCATTGATTTAAGAAATTTAGTCATCGAGATATTTTATCAGAGTATATAGTATAAGTTGTATATACAACATATCTTGATTTAATTCTGAAAAAATATGGGAAAAAGTTTGCGACTTCGAAAATAAACAAGGTTTTTCGGCCACGGGTAGAGGACCAGCTCCGCGCAGCAGGGCAGGTAAGTACTGACTGCGTTGGATTAATGAAGTAGTGTGGACCTAAACTCATCAAATTCGTGGTATTCAAGCTACATATATTGTCACAGATTACCAAAGGCTCTATATAAGATAATGCCAGGATATTGTGTGCTATTACGTCACAAAACGGCGTACGTTTTCTCAGGCAAAATTTGACATAAAACAGTCATTATCTTTAGTTTTACATGTATACACCGAAATATTTCATCACGGTATGAAATAAACATATTTTGACCCTTTCGCGCCTAGCGACGGCTATAGCCGACGTAAATTTTTCTACGTAAACGAACGAATTTCATGTATAGGTGACGTAGAAAAACCAACGCAAAAGACCTAATGTAGGTTATAGCCGACTCGAGGGGAGGGTAGTGACCGACACGGAGGCAATAACCCTAGGGATGCAGTAAGCCCTTGTAACCCAGCTTAGGGACAGCCTAGACCTTTTCCTCGACAATTGAGCTCGGCCCTCCGCCTCATTAGTAGCCTTCTGTGCCGTATGAGTCCTCGGTTAATTTATCGTATTTGTAATGGTTTTTCGAGGCAGTTAGTGTTTGCACTCAACAAAATGTTTTACTTAGAAATGCATTATTTGTTTTTTTGCTGAGTCTTAGCAAATTTCAAACGAAATTCTACCATTGATACTAACAGAGATCTTGTGCGGAACTCTGAATAGTTTGTTTGTACACATATATTAATTAAATTTGTTAATATTAACGCTAGAATTTCACTCAAAAATGTAAAATGCTCAGAATAACATTATAAATTCATTTAAAAGTATAATTTTTGGAGTTTACAGCAACGGATTATTTAAATAAAAACCCCGTTAATGCAACAAATTTACAGCGGCCTCCTGCTGGTTGAGGGGCTGCTAAGGGTCAGAAGGTCGAGCCGAGTGCCCGTGGGAAGGGTACGATGTCCCACTGAGTGGGGTTCCAAAATGGGCGAAAGGCATATCTGAGCGATTCGTCGGTACAAGAGAGCTCCGTAGAGAGGATTACAGAAAATTTTCATGCTAACATTAGCAGCGGAAGCGTTTCTCTTTGAGTCTTCGGCACAAAAGCGTTAACATTACTATGCTAAACTCTGGAAAACTGGAAAGAAATTTGCGTCACCAAAATTAAATTCAATTTTTCGATCGCGCGTCGTGGGTCGGATCCGCGAAGCGAGGCCTGGAAATACTGATTGCTTTACAGTGTTGAAATTTGTCGACCTACACTCCGCAAATTCACTTTATTTTAAGCCATACATGTAGTCATTGATTGCCAAAGGCTCTACATTGAAGATATTTTGGGGATATTGATTCCAGCATAGACACATAACTGTGGTAAATCTGTTTTTATTTTTCTTTGTCTCGGCTTGCAACATTCTCATATATGTAAATGACTGTTAAGTGTTTAAAGCAGTTAAAAATGCGGCTTATTGTCTAAATTTTCAAGCTTCTCATAGCGTCATTGATAGATGTGGCGCTAAATGGATACTGCTCGTGAATCCAGAAGTCTGCGGCAATATCATTCTCCTAAATGCTCAAAACCATCTCCTGTACGTGGCAACTTGCCAACCACCCTATACCTACTGTAAGCTCATAAAATGACCTAAGGGTCACCTTTGATCAAATGTTGTTAAATAAACATTTCTGTGGCATTAAAAAGGCTAAATCTATAGTATGAAGTTTCAAACGGCTTAAAAAAGAACGGATCCATTTTCCCCAAAATCTCTGTTTCTTGGATGTGCACTACCCATTCTAAAGTATTGTTCTCCCATCTGGTCAACTGCGTCCCTAACCACTCTTAAATCACTCAACCACTCACATAATTTCTTTTTAGCCATAGTCCGTCATTGCTAGCCCTCTCTTAGACTTAATTCACGTCAAGATATCCTATCATCTCTTGTCCTATCACACCTATCCCATCGCCGCCTGATTTCAGACCTTAAATTCCTGCACTCCATCATAAACAGATCCTTCCACTCCGACCTTCTTTCTTATTTCTTTCTCCGAATCCCAGCCCGCACCACTCTCAATGTGAGTCAGTTACATACAATCAAATTCGGTCTCTTCATTTCCCAACGATCACTATTCTACCGCCTACCTTCATCATTCAGTGCCCTTACTAACTGTCAGTTTACCCATGACTTTTTCTCATCACGCAACGTCTTCTCCTCCCAACTGAAACGAAACGCATAACATCATGTAACCCTCGCCTCATACTTGCCTTGTGTGTATTTTGAATATTTCTCATTTTGTTATTACTGTTATATTTACTGTTGTTTTAATTTATTCTCTTTACTGAACCCAATTTCAAGGCTATAGTTGCTGCTTTTGGAGTTTTAATAAATAAGTAAATTAATTAATCAGCCTCGCTGCTTCTCATTTACACTCTCCGGTACTTGGTGTCTGACAGCGATCACCCCGACCACGACAGCGACTCAATAGTTCAAAACCATGAGCGCTACCATCGCATTCAGTTTACAACCAGCGCCAACCACTTTCGGATTGGCGCGCAATTCATGGCATACCACCCATCTTGTTCTCCGAACAATGAAGTACTTTCAAACAACATAAATCAAAACTGAATTACAGAAAAGCCATAAAGAAAAAATCAAATCTTTAAGTTACATAGAGATTTCTGGTCTATGCAGTAAAATCAATTTCAAAGTTGGTCTTCTAAGTTAACTGGTGGACGTGCGAATGGAAGCTACTCGTACTAACCCAACGGATCCCGAATGCAGCTCGGTAATGACTGCAAGAGGGCACTTAGTAGGGGATGTCACTTCACTTTTGATCAGCACAAAGTCACCAACTGCCAAAGGGGGTGATTCATTTGCCCATTTGCAGCGGCGTTGCATATTCGGAAAATATTCTGCTATCCACCTCTCCCATAAATGCTGACTCATCTGGGTAGCCATCAACCAGCGTTTTAGAGGTGGTAACTCCTCTGCAATAATCCTTGGCTCTGGAATCAGCATAGATGCAGATCCGATTAAAAATGAGCGGGGCTAAGTGGCTGTAGATATGCATTGTCATCTGTGATAGGAACTAAAGGTCGAGAATTAAGGCATGCCTCTACTTGACATAATAATGTAGCAAATTCTTCATATGTTAAAGTCATTAATCCAATAACTCTTTTTAAATGATATTTGGTGGATTTAACGGTGGCCTTCCAAATCCCACCAAAATGTGGGGCCGCAGGAGGATTGAATTTCCAAGATGTTCCATCTTTAGCCAAGTTCTCAATAATGTTATTACAATGCTTAGAAGCTTTGTAAAAAGACTTATCAGGTCAGCATCAGCACCGACAAAGTTTGTACCTCGGTCACTAAGCAAAGAGTCACAACGACTGCTTCGAGCAACAAATCTTTTGAAGGCAGCAATAAATCCTGAAGAGTCATAGCTCGAGACAACTGTCAAATGCACGGCTTTTGTACACAGACTTATTAATAGTGCCAAGTATCCTTTGCAGGACTTATTACCCCGTCTAGGAGTACATTAAATAAAAAGGGTTCACAATAATCAACTCCTGAACTCAGAAAGGGCCTGGTCATTCTAACCCTTATATGAGGTAAATCACCCATTCTTTGGTAAGAAGGGGAGGCAGAATACCGACGACAAGTCACACAGCTCTTGTGAAAGATTGTCGTGCTCTTATTATCCAATATTTTCTTCTTATACGAGACTGTGGCTGAAAGGCATAGTCAATATCGTCCAAGGGCACGTCCACTTTAGTGGAGGTGTAGATGTTCAACACAACGCTTTCGATGGATTCGTTTTGAAAAAGGGGGATACCTGTAATTTCCACAGAGTTTTTAAAATAAATCTTGTTCTGATTTTATGGTTTTAATTTCGAGTTCACTCACATTTTCTTGCAAAAATGTTATCAAACTTTTTACAACAGATAGTTCTTTTTGAATCGTGTCGAACTTGGTTTAGAGTCCAGCCAGTAATGCACTATTTCCACTTACTTTATTCGTGATTGCCAATTGGTCCTCTCTCAGTGAGTCTAATTTCTTTATGACTTCACTGAATAGGGTGTGCATCTCCTTTTCTGTCATCTGTGGTGTCTTCCACAAAGGCTGGCTGTCCACTTTCTCTATTGTGTTGGAAGAATCAAGGCGGATGATGATGGTGCCTCTGATCGGGGTGCTGTTACTCCGAGACACTGTCGTTTCCAAGACACAGTTCATAGGTCCAAACTTTTTGGAGATCTACCTCCAGCTTTTGGAGACCTTCACATCCTCCTCTGTCAGAGACTTACAAGCTGGATGGTGTATGTAAGAGAACGTACCCACACTAAAGCTGAGCGCTGCCGCGCTTAACTGCCGCTTGGCGCCCACACGTGGCACAAGGCATGGCACACCTCGCGAGCGAGCGAGAACACAACCTCTCGGTTCGACGACTGACTGACGACTGTTTGATTGTAGAAACCGGGCATTTTGTGTTAATAATCCTAGGAAGGTGGTTAAAATTGAAATATAGGGTGAACCTAAAATGTCTTGCCACGATCAAATGACCCTTGTATATGAATTCAAATCCCCCCATTCCATTCCCCCCAAATCCCCCCAAATCCATTAGTAAAACACATAACCTTCAGGGACTTTAGCTGTTTTGACCACACCAAATTCCTCTCAGACCTAAATAATAGAAACTGGGATGCAGTAGCCAATGCACACTCACCGATTGATAAAATAGAAATATTTAACTTCAACGTCATAGATACATTTGACCTAAACGCTCCTATTCGCTCCATTTGCGTGACCCACCCACCAACTCCATGGATAACACCCGAAATAAAGATGAAAATTAAGAAGAGAAATTATGCCCGAGCATTGCATAGAAGGTATGGTGACCATGATGGTTTTTCCTCCTATAAGGCATTGAGATAGATCACGAAAAAAAGATACGGGAAGCAAAAAATAAATATTATCACACGCTATTCTAATAAAATCAGAGTCCAAAAAACACATGGAAAAACCTGCGAAATATAGGAAAAGTTACAAAGCCCAAGGATGAGAGGTTAAACATTCACCCAGATATCCTAAATAATTACTTCTCCACTAGAAGGACGACAATTCTTCCCCGAGCATTCGTCAGTAATGAGACAGTTAATCTTGACAATCGATTCTTTTTTTCACCGGTGAAACTTATAGAAGTCACTAAAGTATGTAAAAATATTACCTCAAATGAAAGAGGCCACGCTGAAATCCCTATAAATTTTATAAAAAATTCATTACTAATGATAATACCCACTCTTTTAAATGTCTTTGACTCCTCATGACAACTAGGCATTTACGCAGCTATTTGGAAAGGAACCTTATTGCGGCCAATACCTAAATGCTCCAATCCTTCCAACCCGAGTGACTATATGCCAATAGGATTTTTATGTGCCACCGCGAAAATACTCGAGAGAATAGTTTTTGACCAAATTAACTCATAAATTACCGAACGAGACCTGCTCGACCCAAGGCAATCTGGTTTTAGGAAGGGACATAGTACACAAACTATTCTACTTCGCCTAACTGAAGACATCATCAAAGTAATGTATAATTGGCAACTAACTTTGCTTGTTCTGTTTGATTTTTCGCAAGTATTCGACTCCATTAACCATACTCTCCTATTACAGAAGGTAAAATGGTATAATTTTTCTGACAGTGTATTAAAATGGTTCCGATCATATCTTACCGGGCGAATGTAGGCAGTAATAAGAAAGACCGGTGATACATCAACCTGGCTAAACGTGGACACAGTAATGGTGCAAGGATCTCTTCTCAGTCCATTATTATTCTCCATGTTCATTAGCGACCTACCGAAATTCTCAATTCACTCACGATATATTCTTCATGCCGACAACTTCAAAATTTACCAATTCAACACCAGAAAACCTAACACACACTAATGATAGTCTAAATTTTCATATTGTACATATGAACGTATGGGCTGAGACCAATGGTCTGAAACTGAATGAAAATAAAACAAAGGCCATCATAATCTTCGGTGGTAGGACCTTTCCTTTAAGATAAATTTCCAAATCATCCCTACAATCACAGTCAAAAATTAAGCTCTCCCCTACGAAGAACAAATAAAAAATATAGAAGTAATAATGGACAGGAACTTAAGTTGGAATGCCCACTGCCTAAATATTAGGAGTAAAAGCTACAGAACTGTATACAAATCCAAAAACCAGTTGCCGACAAACATACGAAAATCAACCGCAAATGCGATTATTTTTCCCACATTTTTAATTACTGTTACAGTGGACTAAGTAATATTAATGAAGAAACAAATAATGAGCTTCAGATAGCAATGAATTCTTCTGTAAGAATTTTATGAGATCAAAAACTATGGGATCATGTTACGGATTCATACAGAAAACTAAAATGGCTCAACGTAAGTGAAAGACGGCTTTATTTATCTACTCTTTCCGCCTTCAAAATTTTCAAATCCAGCTGTCCTCCGTACATCTTCATGACCTTAACCTTCAAAAAGAACATTCTTAACCGTTTAACAAGATCCCATCATTTTGACTTACAGATCCCACAGCACAAAACAGAAATGTATCATAAATCCTTCATAACTACAGTATCAAGAAATTGGAATTCATTCCCAGTTGATGTAAAAACATGCCAATCTGTACCTTCTTTAAAAAAAGTATTTAATTATATATTCATGAAAAACTGTCAACCGTAGAAATGCAGTTAGTCATCTATAATTATCATAAATAAACATGATTTTTTTTTGTTTTCCGGACGATTCTGTTGGCCCAAATGTACCTGGAATCCCGATAGGCTGCTAAGACTGTCATCAGGTTTTCCATGGACCGGGCCAATAGAATTTAACATACATCCATGCCCTGGGTGATGAAAAACCCACCCTGGCGGGACTCGACTCCGCGACCCTCATTTAAGCTGGCGAGGACTTTACCCCGCCCCCACCGGGTCCGGCAATCATGCATCTTGAATTAATTTTATTATGTATCATGTATTATTTTTTATTATTTATAAACTTTTTCTGTGTATATATCATCAAATAAACTCTTGTAAATTCCATAAAAATAGGATATCCAATATAATGGTGTGAATATTGAGTAACGTACTATTAATTTTTGTATGTAATGTAAGCCTTATGGCATTTACCAAAAATCGTCTGTCGAATTCTTTCTATATTGATGTAAAAACATGCCAGTCCGAACCTTGTGTTAAAAGAAAATTATTTAATAATATATTCGTGGACAAACTGTCAATGGAAAAAATGCATATAAAGAGACCAAAAATTATTGTATTCAACCATTATTTCTCTTGAATTTATTTTATTGTGTATCATATATGAAAGTTATTTTAGTAACATTACCCTCCGAGTCCTCGGTAAGCATCGGGTTTCATTGCCGTCATAATGACCTAGGACTCGTGAGGAGTGGGGCAGTGATCACAGCCACGTCCGACGCCCATCGAATATGTGGCTACGCTGCAGTTGGGTCGTACGTGCGAAGTAGACGGAGGGACCAAAGTAAGACGGCCTTCCAATTTCGAGCTGCAAGTGACTCCGCCTGTGCCTCGCAGGACGGAATACCCTTGATTCTCTCCAGCAGCGAGCCCTTAACTCCACCGAGCACACCTATGATAAGGACTACCAGTTTACCAGAGTATCCTGGGTACATTTGCCGAAGTTCAAAAAGCAGGTCTTGATATTTCGTCCGTTTGTCCGCCTCCTTTGCATCCATGTTTCAGTTTCAGCCGGGGCCGAAAACTCTATCACAAACATGGACCGTGAGAGGTAGTTTAAGTAAACGATATCAAGCTTGGTCACCTCCAACTGCCTTGTGGTAGGAAAGGAGTAATTCCACCAGATGGTACATCTATCGTTCTCCACGATGGACTCAATATCTTCAGGGGCATACGGCAGCACAGGAGTATCGTCGATGCCAAAATGGTGTCGCAGATGAAAATATCACACCCGCAGAGCCGCATTGTGCCTAGCAATATACGCTGACTTGGCGTAATATCTACGGCCGGAGAGAAGGTGGCTCAAAGTCTCCGGCTGGGCTCGCCACGCCCTGCATCTCGTGTCCGCAACCTCCGTCTTGAATATAATGCGGTGGTACACGAGTGTGTTTACGACACCATCCTGGCATGCGAGGACGAAACCCTCGGTCTCTGACTTTAGACCAGCGGAGCGGAGGAAGGTAAACGTTAGCTCCTTCGATAGCCCATGCTTCTCCATACTTCGATAGAAACATCCATGCATGGGCTTATCGGTATGTGCCTTGAGCAAGGTGTTCTGCTCGGCCTTTTCAATTTGGAGGTTAATGGAGTCTGCCTTCAACCACAAGATGGACTTGCCGTCGTCGCTACCATTTGATATTGGGTCAAAGGTCATACCGGTTTCATCTGCTGCCCTCTTGGCCGCCTGGAAGAGAAATGCCCCTACTCCGGCACTTTCGTTGTCTTTCACGAGACTGAGCAGGGGGTCTCTGCTTTTGAGCACTCGGCGTGCTGCTCCAAGGACAACTTTGTTGTGGAGACACTCCAGGCTCAACAGACCTCCACCACCTACACTGTGAGGGAGATACAGTCTGGCGACGGAAGATATTGGATGAATACTTCTGCAGATAGTCATTACCTTCCTCGTCCTCCTGTCTAGGTTCTGCAACTCGTTGGCGTACCATTTCATGCATCCAAAGGTTTACAGCAGTGTGTGAACCGCGAACATGTTCGTAGCAAGAACCTTGTTCTTGCCAGAGAGCTCGGAACTCCAGATTTCCTGAGAGTCTGTCTGTACTTTGCAGTGAGTCTCTCTTTCACTGCTGCAGCCGCCTGCATTCCGCTTTGAGAGACGCATAGGTATTCATGACTGTCATCGCCCTCGAGGAGGCGAATGACGCTCCCATTAACGAGGTGCACGTCTTCCTTGTTCTCCGAAAATCTTCCTCTCGTCAGGTGGATGGATCCACACTTGTCCAACTCGAAATCCATCCCCATAGCCTCACTGTACTCCAGTACGGTGTCCAGGGCCACGTGAAGGTCTTTTGCGTTGGAAGCGTAGGGCTTCAGGTCATCCATATAAAATAAATGTGTGACCTTATGCTTCTTATCACCTGGCACACCAAATATGTATCCTTTTCCTTGTCGCAGCCTTAGCGAGAGAGGTAGGAGGGAAATGTAGAATAGCAATGGGCTCAAGCTATCGCCTTGGATAACGCCACGATGGTATGATACCAACTCTTTCGAGACCGACCGCTTACCTGCGGTCAGGATGAAGAACGTTCTCCAGAGTGGCATCAGGCGTTGGATGCAGGAAACTACCCCTGGGTGGACTTTCATCAACTTCAACATGGCTGCATTGAGCTCATGTGAGGTGGTGTCCAACGCCTTTCTGTAGTCCACCCAGGCCATTGATAGGTTGCGCTTACGCTGGATGAAATCCTGACATATGCATCTATCAATGAGCAGGTTGTCCTTACATCCCGCGATTCCACGCTTTGAGCGTCTCTGCTCGTACACCTCGTCCCAAACTTGCTGGACCTGGTGAAGGACAAGGTCGCTCAAGCTGGAGGCGAACGCATTGAATATATCTGTTTTGAGTCACCTCGCAAGGGTTACAAGTCCACCCCACGGTCTAGAAGCTCAGAGGTTAACACCTTATATACAGCGTTGAGGCAAGTTATGGGGCGGTAGTTCTTAGGACTGGACAAGTCTCCCTTATTTGGTATTAGAATAGTGCGTCCCTCATTCAGCAACAGTGAAATTTCTTCTCTACGCGATAGAAAGGACGTGAAGTTTCTGACGAGGTGTCGGTGGGAGGAATGAAATTGTTGCATTAGAAGTTATTTATAGCATCCTTCACTGGAGCAAAGAAATTCTTTTTGCCAGAGAAGACCTTCTTCAAGTCACTCCCTGTGACTGAAAGAAGTCTATCCATTTCATGTAGGTGGCAGTTGCAAGACTTTTTAAAGAGGTCTATGGCCGGAGTGCCTCCGTTGATCGGCTTCGACGTTTCATAGATGTCCTTCCAGAAACGTTTCACCTCTTGGACAGGTGGCGGACATTCGACGACAGACTGAGGTGGTCGAAGGAGACGGGACGGGTGAAGGATGAAGGTTTGAACTCTCCCTCACAGCCTTACTACTCTTGAGGAGCTTTTTCCGGGCCGCGGTGAGTGCCCAAACTCTATCAACCGCGTGCTGCTTAGTGGTAAGCAGCACGCTCCAGTTCAATGTGTGATGGTGAACTCTGAGACTGAGTGCTATGTGCTGGACATTGGGTGTGAAAGCTTGCCCCAATGTGATGTATTTAATCACACACTGAATCCTCAAAGCCTGCCATCTCGCCAGCGTGATCTTGGCCTCCAACTGTTCAAACCATTAAGCCGCTTTGTCCTCCCAAGAGGTGAGCTTTTGGGAGTTGGCCATTATTTTGGAAGCAGCGTAGATCACGCAGTTGACAGTCCAGAGGTCTGACGTCTTGACGTCGAAGGATTTCGTCGATAAAGCCATTCAACTTGGTCTCGACGTAAGTCCTCAGAGAGATCTTCCGATGGATATCTCTCTGTCTGGCTTGTCCTACATCATCGGTGATTTCATTTAACAACCGCGTTCGGAGTTCAGAGTCGGCCTGATCTAATTCATTTCTACTTGTTGGCGGTACCGACGGTGCAGTGGCTGTCAAAACAGCCGATGTAGAGACTGCTTGTGTCGGGGAGTGTGTTCTGGCTGACGGTGTATTTCTTTGAATACGTGGTTGCTGTGGAGTTTCCTTTTTTCGCAGCTGGTTGGCATAGTCGCGTATATTCTGCTGCGACTAGTGGTTGTGTTCTGGATACCTCTCACACAACAAAGAGTGCATCCTTGCCATATACCCCCTGCAATAGAGCTCGCTGGCAGCATAGCATGCGAGGAGGTCGCCCCTTAGGGCTTCTGTCCACTCCATACGAGCTCTCTTCTTGGTGTTATTAATGTTATTGCCACACCCACCTCCACTAGGGCCCACATCCAAGAGGGGCCGGTTGTGGTCGACTTTCTTGAAATCACTATCACTGCATGTGGGGTGGTTTACCTTACATGCAGTCGTCCACTATTGGCCGGCATAGCCGTTACCAGGTACGCCACGAGGAGGCTGTTGGTCCGCTTTCGTACCCGTATTATTATTATATGAGTAAGTGCCAATTGAATTCCTCCATGAAGTGTAATATGGTGATAATATTCGATTATGAGAGTAGTCGAGCGATAAAAATGAGGCAAAATTAGAGGACTTTTCTTGTCCTCATTCAGAATTGAGTGTTTTCATCGACCACCGACACGAAGAAAAAAACCATGTAAAATTGAATTTAGTTTTTGGAGAGGACTTTGAGTAGGAATTTGAAGGCCTGATTTAATCAGATAGATTTCTTTGAAAAAGTAAGTTCATTGGACTTGGTGAACCCATATGAAACAAGAATAGTCTGTTTCTTCCACAGTAGCATGGGAGCAATTAGACAATGGAAGGTTTTGTAAATATTTAAGAAAAATTTCCTAGAATCCATCCAAGTTGCAGATTTGAGTTTAAGGAATCTCAGGCAGAGTGCAGTTATTCTCAAAAGTATAGTTAGTGAAGAGTACCTATCCAGAAAATGCAAGTGGCAGGTGACAAGACAGTAATAACATGATTCAACTTTCTCGTCTCCAATGGCTCTTTAATGAATTGTATTGGCTTTGATGCCGACCATTTTGCATTGGATCTAGTTAATTTTGGAGGGCCGTGCCACCAAATTTCCGGCATGATCATTTCAGATGGAGTTAAGCCTCTGGACACCATCTGCAGGATTATCTGCAGATTGAACATGATGGCATATGCCATTAGGAAGTAAAGTTAAAATTTCTACACATCGGTTGGCCACAAAGGTTTGCCATCGAGATGGATAATCTTTCAGCCAGTATCGAATATCAATGGAATCAGACGAAAGGTGCACTTCTGAACTCGTCAAATTGAGAACGTGTTGGCAGTGTTTAGCAAGACGAGCAGCCAATACAGCGGCGCAGAGTTCTAACCTTGGGATACTGACAGTTTTAATAGGAGCAACTTTGCTTTTGAACAAAGTTAACATAGAAGTACAATTCATATAAGTAACAACTCTAAGGTAAACAAAAGCACCAAATTCTCTGTGGAAAGCATCTGTAAATTCATGAATTTAATAAAATTTATCATTTGATGTAAAATTAATCCATTAAAGAAGTCGCAAATTTGAAAGAACTGGAAGTGAAAAATGCCATTTCTTCTATGTGGTTGCAGTACCATGAGGAATATCAGAATCCCAATCGGTTATTAACAGCCACAATGACTGCTTGAGAATTATAGCAGTATTTAGATCAGGCAATAACCAACCAAGTCAGTCAAACCATTTAGAAATATAGGAAAGAACATTACGTTATGTTATCGTTTTAGTCAAACGAGAGTCAATATTTATCCGGAAACAAATAACATGTTCGTGCGGGTCCCAGGATAGGCCAAACACTACCATCTTCCTTAACTCCGGATGAGGAAGGTTACCAGGAGCGGCTGCAACTGCTTCTTGTGGCAACCATTCTAGAAGCTCCGAGTTGTTGGCAGCCCGTTTCCGTAGAGAAAAGCCGCCCACCAGCAGCAAGTTGATCAGCTCTTCCTGTTCGTGGCGAGCGTTCTCCAGGGTGTGAGCGCCCGTCAGTACGTCGTCCATGTAGATCTCGTCCAGCAGTACCGGGGAAGCAAAGGGGTATTGGGCACCTTCATCATGGGCTAGTTGTCTAACACATCGATTACCTAAGTAAGGGGAGCATGCCAAACAATTAGTCACAGTTCTCATTTGTAATGAAATCACAGAGTCATTTGTGTTAAATCTCCACACTATTTTCTGCAAATGTTGATCACGTTCATCTACTTACACCTGGCAAAACGTATTCTCAGTGTCCGCGGTAACAGAAAAACGATAACTTCGCCAACGTAAAACAACATCACCTAGCTCAGGTAATAATTTGGGACCTATATGCAACTTATCGTTAAGAGATATCCCTTTATCAGTTTTTTGAGAACCATTAAAGACAACTCGTAGGTTAGTTGTCGAGCTGGATTCTTTCCAAACTCCATGCTGAGGAAGATAAAAACCATCTAGCTCTCTTTGTTGAGTGACTACCTTCATATGTTCCAGGTTGAGGTACTCATGCATGAAGGACTAATATTTCTCTTGCAAGATGTCATTTTTGAGAAATCTCCTCTCCATCTGATTCAGCATCCTCGTAGCTGTCTAATAGGAACTGCCAATTTGGATGGTTTCGACAGTCTCACCATTCTTCAACATTGACGTCTTCCAGGAGACGAACAATGTACCGACCTGAAACATGTTGGCTGTAATTAGAAATAAAGAAATTTTCACATTCCTATTCAGCTGGAGAGGGTATTTTCTTGGGAGTTTGGAAGTCTTCTTGCTCCCAGAATTTCCTGAGAAGTTCCATCAGACTCTCACTCTCTTGATAGTGAAGCACTGCTAAGGAAACCGCCGCATCTCTCTGCTGGATCTTGACGTCTCCAGATAGCATCCAACACAGCGTAGTTGGCGTAGCTATTGGCTCACCTGAACCTCCTTTCTTCACCTGGTCCTGAACAATCTTGGCGTGACCTGCAGCACTAAGAAGTAGGTCAATACCTCTTTCTCCATTGCGCTGCGGATCTGCTAGTGTTAGTCTTTTGACATGTTTCCAGTTAGATAAAGCAATTTTATTATCTGAAATATGTGAAGAAACTTAAGGAACCACCAAAACGTCAACTTCACAGGAAAACGTAGAATCAAAATTAGGCTTGATTGTGAAATGTGATTGTCTTTCTTTAGATCGCCTGCTTAATTCCCGCTAGGCCCATTATTTCCACATTAGTACTCCTTTTCTTAAGTCTTTGTCCTTGGCACAATGACTCAGAGATAAAGGACGACTAAGCACATTAGTCTACCAGCCCTCGAGCGAGTATTGGGTTACCATAAGGTCCAATTACTTAAGCTAGCACTGTGGTAAGAAGCACTGAACATGTTTTGGGGCGGGTATTAAATGCATCAACGTTGATTTATCTGAGTCCGCGACAGGTGAAAGACAATTATCAGGAGGAGAAGAATCTGTTATCGGAGTTGATTGTATCGCGAATTCTTCTGACTAATGAAGCAACGAATGATGTTTTCCCTACCCTTCAGAACCTACATCTTTTGGTAGACTTACATTATTTCAGAATATGACGTGAAAGATAATTTAAGAAAAAGCGCTTTAATTTCACCATCTCTTGGCGCTGCTTAGGAGTTTTTGCTCGAAATTGGTCGCAAAACATAATGAAATGCTTTCGTCCGCACAAAGCATATTTATCTTCTGCCTTGTTGGTAGTGCAGCTGACATGAAAATATCTTGAAGCCTTAGGGTCACTTTTAATCTTAAATTTAGCACTGCTTAAACCGTACTTAATCGAAATACCAGTCCTTAGAGTCCCACTCTAAAATGTTTTGGAACTGATTATCGCACCTTCTAGAAATTTAACGAGAGTATCTAGAGTGGGGGGCTCTCCTGGCGTTTGCGAATACCTTAGGTAGTTCTCCCACTCATGACGAGTTTGGGGGTACAACTTGCTTACGGTAAGGTTGACTAAGAAATCGTCCCTTTCCTCAGAAGCCTGCCGTAAATTACTCAATGGTCGCACACTGTTTAGTGCTGAAGTCAATATGCGTCTCAGCTCTGCGGAGGTTTCACTTCGAGCAGGAGGCACGGAAATTAAACTGTTAATATGAGCGTTTACTAGGCGAAGCCTATTTTCATATGCATTTAGAAGCGTTTCCCAGGCTAAATTAAAGTGGTTCCCAGCAACCAAGATGGAAGAAATGTAATTTTCGGCTTCTCCTGCGACACAGCTTCGTAGATACTGCGTCTTAGCTACGTCTGCTATGTTCCATTCTCGGACTACCAGGGATGCAAAAAGTTACATAAAAGGAAACCAATCACGAAAGACACCAGAAAATGTTGGTTTATCCACTCGAGGTAAACTAGAAGATTGAGCGGTAATGTTAGTTTCACGGGGGATTGTATTTGCACGACCCTCTCTTTCCACACAGATCTCGGTTCTGAGTAAACTATTTAAGTGTTCCTTAAATTCTCCCTTCTGAATTACATAAACTTCTTCGGCCTGATCCAAAAAATCACCTTTAAAATAATCATCCGAAAAGGCCACTTCTTTTGACCTAATCATTTTATTGTGGTTGTGATTTAATTTACTCCACCACTCGTCAGATGTGTCCATACGCAGCTCACGCGCTCCTCTAGTCATTTTGGCATATCCTTCACTTTTGAAGTTCGTGAATGAATTCGGAATTTAACGCAAGAGTTATTCTTGTTGTACCCGCAAGGATTCCATTGTACTTTCGTAATCAAAGACAAAGATAGCATATAATAGAGAATAAAATCATTCTGAGCAATCAGGCATAAAATATAGCAATAGTAGAGCAAGCAAAAGAATATTAGCAGGTTAATAAGCGTATGAGTAGTGGGAAGCACATCCTGCAATCTAATGCCGGTGAAGGGGGGCCACTCGGTAGAAAGCGCTTTGGACTAACGCGTTCGAATGCACACGCTGGGTAAAGTAGCACAAGATAATTGCTGAGTTAATAATTTAAAGAACAAGCTCTGTATTCAGGTAGCAAAGCGATAAGCACTTAAATGTTAGCAGTCAGGCACCAAGCTAGAGTTCACATAAAAAGAAAAGAATAAACTTATCGTTCATGCAGGCAAGCCAAGCCAGACGAACGTCAGTCCAAATGGATCCGTACGGTCATTTCTTCTTCCGCAGCAATTATAGCTATTATTACCGGCTTATCCGGCCCGAAGGACCAATCTTCCATGTATAGGAATAAGCAGAGTCAAGTAGTTTCTCCGGCAGTTGGTTTTTTAAGCAGCAGCCCCGCTGCTTCCCATTTACATTATCCGGTACTTGGTGTCTGACTGCGATCGCCCCGACCGCGACAGCGACTCAATAGCTCAAAATTATGAGTGCTATCATAGCATTCTGTTTACAACCAGTGCCAACCACTTTCTGATTGGCGCGCAATTCATAACAGTGATCTATATTCAGAGACCAATTTATGCTACTGAGTAGACGTTGATATTGTATATCTCCATATTATTACTTAAGCATTTCTTATCACCCATCATAACCAAAATTTCCACGTACTGCGGATGGAGGAGGTAAGAGTTTGATACTCTCCTATCAAACTACACTTTTTCGCTAACAGGAATTCAATGACCTGTGGTTCTGCATATAAGCAGTTATGATAGTCCAAATAGTATATTGGAAAAAAGTATCTCTCTATTTTAATTCTTATTCTGTGGTCGAATGCAAGCAAAAAAAATTCCCTTTCCTATAATCTAATGCAGCTATTTTCATGGCACGAGAATTTTGTGGGGTGCTAGAGATGAATTCGGGAAAAGAATTGACCCCTTCTCGAACGCTCGAAGTTGTCACGACCCTTAGATTAAGGTGGAAAGTCAGTCATAAATTTGTAACCCAACCGTTTCTTTCATTACTTTTAAATCAAATTGAACTCCAGTCCTATATTTTACATAGTTACGACTATTTTCCACGCATTTAGGTGCTAACTAGTGGTGAGATCAAGGTGAGTATGGCGCCCGGGAAACGTTTATAACTTTGCTCATTACGTTGGTTCCATCTCTTAGAATGTCTACTAGGACGTCAAATTTTATGCATACAATCTTTCTCATTCCAATCAAATATATCTATATATAAGGTACCAATATGAGCTATATTTATAATAGGGTTTTGCAATGGAAAGTACTGTTAAATGGTATTTTGTGCTTCTACGTTGAGCTTTGGATTATGTTCAGGCAATTTATTTCGGATAAATGTGATTTCTTTCGCTATTTTGCGCAAAAAGACGCATTATTTTGAGCTCGTAGAGATACTCCTAGATAATATATAACAGAAAATGATTTTTATCTTAAATTAAGTTGCATTTTTTAGTATAACTGCTCGCGTTAATGAGGCAATAAAAACTTTCCAGATACATGAGACCCTTTTTTAATGTCTAACTTAAGTGTCTTTATTTTCAATTTGAATTATTGATAACTTTATTCTATAATTTGAATTGAATACATCTTTTGTGATTCGATTTTATAAAAAAAGTTATTTATTGCCATTCCCTCCATTCATCACCTCTGGTATCAATAAATCTATAACGTATTGCTCAAATATTTTGAAAAACTAGTCGCCATCATTTCTGTACTCCAGTATTTGCAAACTTTTCCTTATATTTGAAATATTTAAACGGAAAGTTTGCTATACGCAAGATTATACACTATTAACCTCCGGAATATTTATCATCTTTTTCAAAAAAACCTCATCTATATTTTCTGCGCAGGATGATGCAAATACAAAATGATACGAATGCTACCTATGTTCAATAAAATTTGTTATATATCAGTAATGAATGTGGGCTTGAACGAATCTGCTAACGTGCGTCACAGAGTTTCATTGGCAGAGTGTTTATGGTTGAAATAATTTTTTTTTAACTAAAAGAGGATCGCACTTATGTTACCCTTATTTTACCGGATTCCGGGCGTAGACTGCAATACCGGAAATGGGAGCATTGATTTCGTTCCAAATATCAGTAATTTAGGCCAGAAGTACGCATTTATACGGAACTAAAATTGACTTGAAACGGTGTTTATAAAAATTATAGTTATACATTTGTTGGAATGGAAAATGATAAGCACAGTAACTCGAAAAAAACCTTGGCGCTGAGGAAAGTACGATATAGCTTTGGAACTTTCATAGTCATAAATCTTTTCTGGGCGTAGAAAACAGAAGCGCTTTGAGAATTAGGTTGACTCTTTAACAACTGGCGTCCGGTTTTGACTCTTCACCCAATTAGACTTCAAGACAGAGCCCATTGAGAAAAGATAGTTATGGTTGATTTAAAGTATCCCAACGAATACAAATCTACTGTACGCAGAAAAATGACAAAATTAATTATTAAGGTTAAACGCTGGTTAATGATCCAGTACTCTATATTATACACTCTTCCAAGTTTGAAATCTTGTTTCCACCGACTAGTATCAACCAAATGTAGAGACTAGTCAGTCCTCATTAAATTAACTACCCATTAAAAGGAGTTATTTTCAAAAATATTTGCAGTAATAGTCTTTATGCACATTACTTCCAATTTATGAAGCACAAGTAATCTCACTCTGCATCATTCAATACAAAAGTGCTTCAAAGGAAAATTACAAGGATATTTATCTTCCCCGTGTTGCTAAACAACTTTGTTTTAGCGAGACTCAAATAGTACTTGCACTCCCAGTCGTAATACTCCTCTTTCTCAGATTTGATACACCTTCATACGCCATGTCACAGGGATATTTGCCCAAGTATTTTAATGCGGAAGAAATAATAGGGGATAATGGTGTCGATTACCGCACAAAAAATAATCTCATGGCCTCCAAATGCCGCTCCTCCATAAAAGCAGTGATCTCGTACATCCCGCCTCGTCTAAATTTTACTGTAATTTAAGGCTTAGCGGAATGCGTACAAATCGATCATTGGTAGGATTCCAAGGAAATCATACCCATTTACTGATTTGTGGAACATTCTGTTATTCAAAAAAATGAAAAAAATTTAAGCATTTTATTAGGTTCCGCTGAAGTTCGCCTAAGCGCCCACACTAAGCGCGATGCATAAATGAATTGTCAAATGGCTGCTGGATAAATCGATTAAAATTTTTTCCATGTAAATTTGATATCCATGTGTTTTTTTTAGAGATTTGCTTAGTTTCCATTGCTCAGGCTAATATAATTGAATGCCAAACAGTCAATTATAATTAACTAATGTACTAAAAAATAATATTAAACAGTTTTACGGTGTATTAAACATAGTCAATTTTTAAGGGACACTAAATATACGTTCTTTTATCGTAATAAGCGTATACATGTTAAAGCGCTTCATTAAATATAATGGCCATTCAATTCTGATTTAATTTTTTTTCAATGCCAAATACAGTACAAATAATTTATTGTTCTTGTCTAAAAGTAAAGCGAAAGGGCAGTTGTATATTTTCCTCTCTCTTCCTAGCACTGGGTTATTACTCATGCCTCTGGACCTAACTAAATCGTGGAATACTATATTTTATTATCGTACATTCAAATCATGACGGGGATAGAGAATAGAATTGTATGAAATGTTGCTTTGCAAGAAAGAGTTTTGCAATGGCTCAAAAGTTTCAAAGAAGGGAGAAAAACAACGCAGTCAGGCAGTAAACTGTATCGTGAGGTAACATCACCACGTTCACCAAAACTCGTAGCCAACTCGTTCACGGTAGCACAGTTACTGCCGTGACTCCCGTGGTCGTACAAAAAAAGACATGGCACCAGTCGTCTCTGGGGCGGAGGCGATAGAGAAGACGAGAGGTGTTGGGCAGGTGGAGGTCGAGCGAGGTGGAGGGCGGACTTGCATCGCCCGCGTAAGACCTCTATGCGCGGTGGCGGAGCAAAAAACGGTGTGTGGATAGTTGGCCGGGGAACGCGTGGTCGCCCGGCCCGGCCCGGGGGCAGAGGAACAGGCGGTCATTCCTAAATCCTCCGGCGGAAGAAGGGGTTGATTAATCGCTGAACGCGCGACGTTATAGTCGAAATTGACCAAGCTCATCGCTGCCCCTTGCCTCTGCCCAAAAACCTTGCCCTGTTACCTAAACGAGGCACTCCCCGTCAACTTCTCCGCTTAACGTAACCCGGGACGGGCGTACTGAACACGAGGATTTCGCGGACCCGACGAGAGGCGCAAGTATATAGACATGCACGCGGCAACACTTGCAAGTCAGAGCTGCATGCGTGCAGGGCCAGCTCGCAAAAGCCTCGCAAGTGCGCCTGCCTCGAGGCATCTCGAGTGTTTTGAGGCGAGTATCGGGCAGTTGGAAGGGCGGGTGTGTGGAAGTGAACTGGGCAGAATGATGAATTGGTTGAAAGTTAAGCATTAGTCAGAGACGTATTTCATAGAGTGAATAATACAAATCAGCTTGTATGTTAGAGTCCCATTTTCCAGATGTTATCGATATTAATACCCCATTCATAATTTAAATATTTTCCTTCAGCTACTTCTTAACGAAATACTTAGTGCGGATAAAAATTAGTATTGTTTCAGAAAAATATGCCATGTGTTGGTAATTATTCCTGAAGGATAGAATTTAATCTTAGTTCACTCCAAAACTTACATCTCTTTTTTTTCTTCTGAGAATTTTTCCTGTCTCTCTTGACTGTTTATTATATTCCTCTCTATATTTGTCTTGTTTCTTATTTAACCAGGTGCCTTTCGCTTTTCTTCTTTGTGAAGAAAACAAAAACCTTGGTTTTTTGTTTTCTCTCTCTTTCTTTCAACACACTTCCTCTGCGCAGTTTTGTAGGACTTCCTTAAGGTTGGTACAGCCATTTTCAATTGCGTCTATCTCTGGGTCTTCTTTATATTAGCGTCCTTAGAACGTTAAAAAGATTTGACAGTTTTAGTTGAAACTCCTTCATCACTTTTTTATCTTTCAGATTTTTTAGTTTAACGCTTATTGCTGTTTTAGGTTTTCTTTGTTCTCTACTTTAATTCTTTGGTATAAATTGACAAGAACAAAGTTGTGGTCTGACCCACATTCTACCTTTCTTATTGTACGTACATTGGTGATATGAATGGAATATCTATGATCTATTAGCACATAGTCTATTTGATTTTTCACCCTACCATTTGGCGATATCCATGTAACTTTGCGTGTCTTTTCTTGGGAAAAAAGTACTAATTTTTTTCATGTTTAACGCAGTTGCAAGGCTCAGTAGTCACACCCCGTTATCGTTGCTGTTTGTATGTAGGCTATTTGAGCCTGCTATATTTCTCCATAATTGATTTTTCCCAGTTTTCGCATTGAAATCACCCATCATTATCTTAGTATCATAACTGGGCAACCTTCTTTGCTCTTCTTTAACCATATCATAGAAATAATTCTTTAGATTATCTTATGTATCTTCTGTGGGTGCATAGACACTAATAATAGATATATTCTTAAACTTTCCCTTAATCCTAATAATACATAATCCTTACCTTTGGCTTCGAAACATATCACAGCATTTTGAAACTTTTTGCTCACAGCAAATTCTACTCCTTTATGGTATCCTTCTTCGTCATTTCCACTATAATATACTGTATAATCTTTGGTGTTTTGCTTTCCTGCTCGTGACCAACTGGTCTCTTGTAGCGCCACTAGATCCATCTCATATCTTCTGAGCTCTTGAGGAAGGATATCGATAGCTCCTGGTATTGTTAAGGTTCTAATGTTTCACGTGCCAATTATCAAAATCCTGAGGGGTAGCCGATGTCCATTCTAGGAAATCCATCCTGTATCTAAGATATTTTGTTGGTTTTTCGTAACTTTTGAGTTTTTCGAGGTGGATAGTGAGCCCGACACTCAACCCCCATATACCCTTGGAGGACCGGGTTCGAGTTTCCTGGTTTTGACCTACCTTATCAGTGCTAAGCCCACCGAAAAGGCGTTTCCCCCCCTGCACTACGAGGAAGTACCAGTGTAACCCTTGCTAATACCTTTGCCTTCACATCACTGAGACTAGCAGTCAAGGTGCTTCTTCTGATGATATTAGCCATCAGCAGGGGAATATATTTATATACTGGGGTAAATAGATACGCGCAACGATAAAAAAATATACATGAGTGGCTAATTATTGCTTATCTGTTTAATTTACTTTTGTGAAGAACTATGTAATTCTCATAATATTCGGTATTTTCATAGCTCAACTAATTTTAAAGGTAGCGATGGCTGTCGTTTTATTTGCATCGACACTTTTTGGAAATAGTTATAAATTTTATCACACTTAAAAAACGTTTTTAGGAAGAGGAATTGGAATGTAAATGGACAATTTTTGCAATGGATCCATTATATTTTTATCATATAGAACTTCCCCAAATTCGCACCGATAAAAACAAAATTACTTGTCATGCATCTTAGAGTAATACCACCGCGCCGAGGGAATTCCTTGAAAATTTAAGGCCCGAAATCAATTTTCTATGAATTTTTAAAGTACTTATTCGATTTTATCCAAGGTTTTCATGACTAATCAGAGAGATCTACACAATCACTCTCTTCCGACCTGCTTATACTCATAAAGCTCTTACACTTTCTGTGAAAGTCCGAGATTTGCCGGCTTATCGATCAACTGTCATTTTGCCTCTCAAATTTGGGGTCAGAGAACCTGAGATATTTTATTGCTCAAAAGCTCTTAATCGTAATCATGATATGCTCTCAAAGAAAGCTCTCCGAAATGAGCCACAGAGGGCCAATTTTATGCAGATAAGGAAAAATATTAAAAGAAAACAAAATGTGAATGTCAAATTGTTGCAGAACTACGGTTTTTAAAATACCAGGTTAATATCGGGCTGTTTCCTTAAAACAGCCTAAGATTTTTTAATTCGTAGAGCACATCAATTGACAAATGATATCTCGGTGTCTTGAGGCAAACGTTTTCAGAATTTCCCACGAAATATGACGCAAGCTCATGTCGTAGTTAGAAGGTCACTTTAAGTTCAACATTCAGAGGCATCCATATAAAATAAATTGGTAAACGTGTAGCCTTTTTATATGTAATTACCGAGAATGTCTGATAGGTATCACTCATTTTTGTGGTGTGTGGAGGGGTTGTAAAGAAAAAAATAGTATCTTAAAAGTGTTTGCACATAACACTTAAGCCCTTATTTGAAGAAACTCAAGCTGTCCCCTCAAGTAACTACAGACTCCGTCTTTTGGTGTCATCGGAGAGATTGTAATTCTTATTATTTTATTGCAAAATTTTATGATTCCAGAAATTCATTCTGGTAGTTTAGTCGAGAAGGTATACTAAACAGAGCAATGGTATTCATATTCAAGGTTTTTCCAATGCAAAGCTATTCAAATAGTTCGGAAACACTAAACTTACTTTATTAGCTGATAATAAAAGGAGTGATTTCTAAATTAAATTAAGTTTTTGATCATCGGTGCTTTCAGATTTCCAGTAATTCTTTATAGCAGAGCAAAGATTGAAATACAGTTTCAGTAGTAGGGGAAAACCAACTTCAGCGCGTATTTGAGAACCGAATTTCATCCCATGCAAGCATTAACACTACTATAATACCTTTGCTTTAAAAAATATCTCTTAAATCCCCATAAATGTCATTGAAAGCCGAGCTGTAGTTTATATTGAAGCCCAGAGAATAACCAAAATGCTCCTTGAGTCAAGTGTTTTGGACTGCCGCAGCCATTTAGGTTCACTATAGGTCACTAAATCGTAAGATTCGCCAGGTTATCTCAGAACGTGTCTTACGTGTGGCATCAGCTTAGTAGCTGGAGATGCAAATACTGAGGACCTAATAAAGCTTCATATAAATCTTTAAAAAAAGGCTGTATCTAATGCACTTATCCATAAAATACTAGCTGAAGAGTTCACTCCTTATAATATAAATTGGATTGATCTAGAACAGGGCAAGCTTCTTGAATATGAGAGAGTCCTAAAAATTTTCCACCATGAATTCCCAGTAAAAGTAGCTTATAGAAATATTATCAGATTTTTTCCAACCATAAGGTGAACCAATGAATTGCACAAAAATTGAGTGCAAATGCCCTTCATGAAGGTGTAGGAGGATATATTGTATTATGTTCTGTACGGTTGATGATTTTAGGCACTTCTTTCCCTTATCCTTACCTGCCAGTACTATCACTCGAAAGTAAGCACTGGAAATCAATTTGATAGAACGCAAATCAATGCCACGCAAGGTCATAGGCAAGTTAATACTTCTTAATTACTTTGAATAAATGGAGGCAGTTACTTCTTTGACCCAACTATGCAAAACCAATGCTAATGTGCACATATTATGCAACAAATGATCAGCTACTTGCAATAAGTCCTCTTCCATCGAGCAATTGTGTTCATCCACTCTTTGCTTCAGGTGATTTCGAAAATAATTGTAGTATCGTGAAATGTCTTCCTCAAATTTTCTCTAGTATTTTATTCATGATGTAACTGACACCGTTCGGTAGATTCACATTCATCGCCTTAAGCTCCATCAATAAAAAGGTATTAGTTTTCTTCAGTGGCGTATTTTTAATGCTACCTCGTGTTTCCTCCTCTTGCGGCAGTAATTATAAACGAGTCCTTCGGACTTTACATCTAAAAGTACTGCAATTCGCAATTTCTGCGCAAGGGATGCAACCAAGAAATTTACCGATCTAGGGGAAAGTAAAATGAAGGGCATTTTGAGGAAGCCGAAGAAAACAAGGGATAAAGGAAAAAATGGAAGAAAAAACAACCCGTATTTAAAATCAAGAAAAAAGGAACGTGGTTGGGGGAGACGGATTGATTTCAAAACCGTGATGCCACTGGAGTTTCGTGCCATAAACACAAAGATTTGCAGGGTGTGCTGGCGGGCAAAGAGGCGGGAGGACGGAAGTAAAGTCACCGGCTGAGTTCGATAGACTTGATGTACGAGCAGCTATTGCGTAATTCAAAACCGCTGGGTTTATTCTCCATCCCCGCTCTGCCTTACCGTCAAGCCGTCATTAATGTGATGAGCATCGAGTAGGCCGCCGCAATGAAGCCATGGAAATCAACCAGGAACTTCGGCTTTACTTCTGCATGCCTTTGCAGTTTGTTTTCCTGACTAATATTTCATAATTTTGCGCATTTTTCTTGCTCATTTTTTCATACATTGCAATAGTGGTAAAAACAATGCCATAATGTCCTTTTGACTTCACCTTTCACAGCATTGTCATCGAAGAGTGAAATAGAGATTTACAGTGCTCATTCAAAAGGATATAGGTAAATAAGGCCCGAGTATATTCTCTTAGTTGAACGCATAATAATAATATCTTTTGCTGCAAATTTAGATTTCAACCACTTTTGTTGATTTCAAACAGATAGTGTTACGCAGTAGATCTATAGGTAAAATGCAGAAAAAGAAAAAGTACTCGGAATAACGTAGATTGGTCTCTTGCTCTGAGCGCTACTATTACTATCATTTACATAAGAACGTCTGCCTCTTAGATAAACTAACGTTCAAGGGCATTTGACTGAACAGTCTACTCTAAGGCATGAAGGAAGATCATTGTTCGAAAAATTAGTAAATTCGATATGATTTGCAAACACATTTATCACATGCTAAATGAACCTTCGTCATCGTAGCCTCTCTAACTCGAGACGCCTCTACGCACTGTCCTTCCTCCCTCAGCTTCATTGCTGTGGCAGAAGACAGGTCTGCAGGGGAAGAACTTTCTCTAAGGACTTAAGTTTTCCTTCTTTTTGATCGAATAGTGACATCAGAGAATTGTTTGATTGTCCTACCCTTTCTTTTATGAGAGGTACCTGGTAAAAAAAGGTTTTTTACTTAAAAAATAGCCCAAGGGATGTCATATCACAATTAAAACACTGGGAAAATACGAACAATACGAACCTGAGGTGCTTGGAAGGTAAAGATAAACAACATCATGGAAATCAACGATTTGATCCAACCAAGTCGCATACCTCTATCCAAAAAAAGTTTCTTCGCGAGCAAGATCGCTATCTTTTCTCGTATCTACCAAAAAATTTCACTTGCAAAAAATTATTGAGTTCCTGTTTTTCCTCCTCATCTCCATGTAATTTTAAGCAATCCATTGATTCTCCTCTTTTCTCCTGCATTTTATCGTGAAGTTGCCTCCACGTAAATGTTAACGACATAGCTACAACTTAAAAATTACAATCATTGGTTCGTGATATGCTACGAAAGAGCCTTCTTTCTAGAAAAGTGAAAGTTTAAACGGAAGAAAAATCAATGCAAAATGTAGTGTGGTGCCTCGTATTAAAGCAACTCTTAACTTACAAACGGAAATAAATAAAAATAGCGTAACTTCTTAATTATCCGTATCTGGCCAGGAACTGATAAATCATTGAATCACAAGATTCGGAGATATCACAACACTAACACTAACTGAAGAAATCACGAAAACTATTGCCAACCGAGGAACTGAGGACTAACGACTGGCATGTGTGCACGTCGATAGAAAAGGAGTAACTGAAGAGCACCATAATGTTTCGACGGAAGCATGGAGGAGGTTCAGAAGAGGAGTTATCGCCACCCCCGAGAACCTGGGTCTATCCCCGAGAATAACCAGGAGGGCTTTAGGTGGACCGCATAAAGAGAAATGTGCAATTCCTGAATTCTGTGCGAAAATGCATACCAGAGGCATCCCTGCAATAAAATCCATCTAATGGGAAGCGCATGGAGGGTAAAATCCACATCTGTTAACACGAATAACTTCACTTGCAGGTCTAAGAAACCGCCCCTAGGCAATAAACACAAGTTGGGTGGTGCGCCAAGTAGGTACAGATGGTAAAATATCCCAACTTAGGACCCTATCCAACTTCCCTAGAGTCCGGCACGTGTGCGGGTAACGGGTCTGCTGTCAATGTGGCTTTGAGGAAAGGGAAAGCCAGCGGCGGGTTTCCCCAGTACCAGTGCATACAACCAGTCGTATTTACTTTTAACGATTAACAAAACTCGATAGGAATCGTACTGAGAAGCGATCGAAGAAAATATTTTTCTCCTCTTCCAGTGTTTTGCCACAATTACGCTTAGTATCGAAGACTGACATTCTTTCTCTCGCTCTTTCTGGAGTAAGTTCTGGCAAGGACAGAATAAAATGGGAATCTAAAATAGTAAAAATTTTCATTATGGTAATTCTAATCAATGAAACATTGGAAAGACGTATTTTACAATGTCTCCACTGTGCCAACGCTCGAGTGTCAAGTGCAGACGCTCATGTCCGCGGCAGAGTCACATAAGACATTGTCATGCGCTTATTTGCAACTATTTGCAGCTAAATATTTTACTAATATCTTTCTTATGTAATTTACTCTTGCCTCCATAAAAATCTCTGTGTCAATAGGTGTCTTTTTTATAATCCAACAGTTATGCGAAATTTGATAGAAAAAATGATTCCTCTTACTGAACTCCTTCAACGATCATCATTATCACTATAAGATTGAAACCTTGCTATTCTAATAGTAAACTGTCCATTTTATTATTTCCACAGTTATTTTTGCAATTTTCATGACATAATACAGCCAAAAAATTGTAAAAATATGTATTTTTCGAAAAAATGGAAAGAGCGCGTATAGTGATAAATAGCGCTACTTTGAAGCAATTTACTTAACTTAACAAAGTACTCTATGCAAAAAACGTGTGCGGTAGGATTCCCCGGACATTACACTACATGAACTGCATGTTCAAAATAAGTTTCAAGAAAGTCGAAAAAATGACTTTTGTCCGCCTTTTTCCGGATCTGGACCACTGCGACGGCCTCTAACAAGTAAATCACCTAAACTATTCAAATTTCTCAATAGATTAAATGGCTGGCGTCCTGTTAAAATGCACGAGTGACTTCATTTAGTATAATCTGACACTTTTCTTTTGCCGATAACTTTTAAATCTAATTTGAAATTTACAATGTGATTCAACCATCATGATTTTACACTAGTTTACACTAGCTATGAATGCCAACAAATAGATATTAACTTCTTTAATAAAAACTTAGTTATATTATGCACTATTTTAAAACGTGTAATGTAAAATTGTTTTCATTTTAAAGTGTTTGGCGAGAAATTTTTCCACCATGTGACGTCTGAGACTATTAATGATGCCTATGAATGCCGAGTTCATTCAATTACTTTCACAAGTTCTCATCCAATTGGGACCTGCCTTTGTTTTAAGTAATTGGTATTCCTGATTGGTAAGAATAGTTTTCTGGAAGAATTTATGTCTATAGAAGGCATTTGTTTATCCATTTTCTGTGTTCGGGTATTATTACGGAATAAATTCAAGGTTGAAAGAGGGTCTTCACTTCTGTAAGAGAAGAAACCTCACACCTGCCGCTCACTTCTCGCTAAGACGAGAGCTGAAATTATTGTAATAGAAAGTTAATGATACGAAAAAAATCTCACTGAGAAGTTGTAAAACATTAAGACATAAGCCATCACGCGGAATGAAGGGAAGTATTTGTAAAGGACCAAATGGTGTACTATGAGATGCCATAAGAAGCTCTAGCGGACAGTGAAAACGGCTCATAAAATCTGCGAAATTTAGCGGGGAGAGAGAAACTGTTTTTGCCCTCATAATCTCTGAACGAATCAATACGATGTGACAAATGTATTCCTTTAAGCCATAAATGGCATTTTATTAAACTGGTGAAAACAAGATGTTGCATATTAAAACGTGGACTTACACGAACGCGAAATCAAGAAATGTGACTTTTTCATGAAACTTGAATAAGTTGGCAAGCTATGTATATGTACAGATATGTTATACCATAAATATTTTCACTTGCGTCTGATATTTACGCCGAAAATCAACCTTTTCTTATTCATCCTCTCTGTCCTCCTTGTAGCGTTCATTATGCCTTTACTTCTGGCATTCGTTCTTCACCATAAATTAATTGCGCGTCTTTGGAAAATTATTCTGTGGTAATACATGCAGAAAATATCCAAACGGCTTAATATCGCGGTTTCAGTTGAAGGTAAATATCCTCTGGAGGGGAAATTCGTGGAAAAAGAGGGGATGATACGTTCGATAATGTTCGTGGGTGACAAAGTATGCCAAGCGGATGTCTTTCATGGCAGGTATGCGACTTCCTTTTAACAGTTGCTTATCTCAACCTGGCGGTAAAAATGTGAATTACAAAGAAGAAACATTGGCCGAAAAAATGAGGAAAAATAGAGGTTCAGGCACAGAAGAGCAAACAAAAGACAAAAGAGAAGAGAAGACAAAAATGAGATAAGGTCTGATTTGAAAAAGATTTTGTGCGGAAATCGAGGGGGGCTGTATTTCATTCGAGGACTTCATGCCACACTGGCCCCACCGAAAATGGCCGTCTCAGACCGTGTATTTGCGGCCCTCAGGAGCTTTATAAAGTGGCTTAATAGTTATTTCGACCTTCCAGAATAGTAAGAAAAGAAAACAAAGTGTCACAAAAGTAACAAAGAAATGGCTCATAACCAATTTTCAGGATTTATAATTCAATTAAGTATTGACTTCCAAAAAGTTAAAATACCTTTGTTGCGTTTTCACCTTTCCCAAAAAGTTTTTGATCACTTTTTGTTGGATATCTTGCTCATTTGCCAAATCTAAGCTTCAGGTATTTACGTTAAATAAAGCTCATTACTTTAGCATTAAAAATTAGACAATATTGAAATTGCCCAGTATCATGCTTCTGTATCATCATATAACAGATGGGAGGAAACGGGTACGTTTTCCCAAACTTTTGCTGCCTATAGGAAGATTACAAACATATGGTGCATAGTTAATCTATTATCGTGCACAATAATACGTGAATTGTATTGCATCAAGGCAACGAACCAACCATACATATTACCTGAAGTCAATTCTTCTATCTATCATTCGTAACCTTTTCCATTTAGAACGCAGTGGGACTTAATTTAAACAAAAGAACTTAAGGTAACTCTGACAACGCCTTACCAATAACTGAGCTGACGTTTTTGCTCTTACGATAGCATTAAAGTTGCTCTTTTCTGCGTTTAGTGATTGAAAATTAAAATTAGGCATGAAGAGATTCCATTAATCTCAACGTAACTCACCCAGGCGCCATGAAGTTTTGAGTCATTATACAAGCTCAAGAACTCACTCAGCGTCAAACAAACTTTAGCATTAAATGGATGGAATATGGATACCCGAGATTCCAAAACTGGGGTGTTTATTGTAATTCTACTTACGTGAGAATGACGTTATAAGGGTTGAATAGACACCATTTTACATAGTTCAACTCCAACAACATCCACGGCGGCGTGACCATGTTCCTATCTCCTCGCGGTGATTTTGAGGGTCTTTTCAAGTCAACTTTCACTTGACTCAACGGCTCTTTCCGGTGACCCACTAGCTATTTCGACTCTTGATCCGTACCTTGTGACTCTAGATCCGTGTCACTTATTCCACCTTTCGTTATTTCCAAAACACCTGTTATTGGGCACGCAAGCTGTCGCCTCTATCGTTCCAATTTGCTCAAGGAGAAAACCACGGAAGCGTGGGGATTTGGTTCATATAAATAGACGAACGGCTGCGATACGCACGTGAAATTCTTAATGTGCTCGGATATATTTGCCACAGGTAGGTATTTTTCGTTTGAAAATGTCATATTATTTTTGTTTATGTATGCTTATTTATTCTTAGAGAATTGGGAATGCGTTTGGGTATTAATATTATCACTTAAATCGTGACGTTAACAAGAACTCTAAGTGCTTGTTAACCATTTCCTTTGGTAATGCACCGGAAATAGTGTTAAGGTTCTGTTTCCATTAAGATTATTGAATGAGTGCTCACATTACGTGTTGTTCCTTCAGTGCGTGATGGTGTTATCTTCGTCGCGTTAAGCAAAATAATTCAAAAGAATAAAAACCTTTACCCTCAGGATTTGTTACTACAAATTTTGCATCTTTCAAAACACTACCATTGTTTCTGAAGTGATATAGGACCTGTAATGAACCACAGGAGAACATTGCCATGCAAGTAACGAAAGCCTTTAGGTCATTTGCGAAGTTACCTGCGATCGGTCAACGCCTGTTGTAGCTAAGAGGTTTACGCAATACTTTGTCAACGCAATTGATTAACGCCGAAAGCTAACGGCATTTGAGTGGTTATGCTTGTGCGTCACTTTCAGTCATATCATTGTTGGAAAATGACTCCTCACCGCCACAGCCGCACATGACCTTGCTATTCATTTCATAGTGTTAGTCGTTCATTAACATTCATTTCACTTATTGGAAGACTCTTGTAATTCCCGATGTATATATTCACATTAATATTTATGCTTTTGTCTTTGGGTTGCTATTGTTGTCTCTGGAAGGGGTCAATATTTTTAGAACATTAATAAATCAAGTGAGGATGGAGAAACTGGCATTGAAAGAAATTAACCGATATTAAGATTGAATCCCTAAAATTTATATTTTTCTGATGATTACCATTCACATCAATTGAAGCCTCTGAAACATTCCACTTGACCGGCTTTAACTTCTGCCTTTGGGTGAGGCACTCGCATTTAAAATATAAATTTTACGTTCCTCAGCGTAATAGTTCTCATTATTTTATACGGAATTCGCTTGTACACCAGTTAATTCAAGTCTTCGTAAAAAAAAGAGGTCAGCCACAGAGAAAATCACTGACAAAACTCTAGACTCTCTAAATTATTATTATAGCCCTCCTCCTTTAATTTGAGAAATCTCGAACAAAGGACGTTGAACAAAACATCTTAAACGCTTAAAATTCATTCAAGAGCATTAGAGACGACCTTTTGAAGATAATTGTTCAGGAATACTTGAAGCAACTTGAATGGGCATTCACAGTGCTGCATAATGCTACAGGGACTTTTAGCAATTTCCAGTGACACTAACACCTATCAGAGAGTACCTCAAAGCCTAAAGTTACAAGTCAAACCCACTCGTTCAATGCTATCGATTTAATATCTATTTTCTTCAAACCACAGCCATGTACTCCCTCAAGGGAAGTTTATGAGATTAATATTCAGATTGATATCTATGTGGCCGTTAACATTCAGTTTTGGAGACGAAAAACGCATTAATGGAGTATATGTTGCCAAAGTTGAATTTTCATTGTAGCGTTGAAATATTGCAGTCAAAATCTACAAGGAAAAATTGTCACTGAAATGAAAAAGGGGGGTGACGATGACGACCGATTGCATCAGACACATATCCTTTGGTTCTTTCCCTTAGAGTTTCCCTAAGCTGGCACATCGCTGAAACCACGTGAAAAGAATATATATTGCCTAATAAATATTCTAAGGAGGAAAATTTATGTCTCACAGAGGATATTTGTTCGTTTACTTATATTTTTGGATTCATTAAAAAACAGATTCGTACAATAGGCTATGGATAATAAAATTCCCCAACCAAGAACATTTTTACCTAATATTGAATTTTTTGGAAACTTTTTCCAATTGTTTTTCATCTTAATTCAATCTCAATATGAAAAGCCATGTTTCAGAGAAGAAATTTATTTTATATTTCTAAACTTGTACTTTTTCAGAGAGATAGTTCAATGAGTAAAGGACTCTCAACCGTTCATTTGTTTACCTATGTCCGTTTATATATATATATAAACCAAGTTGATAGAATACCGTTTATGTATATAAACCAGGTTGAACTAATATATTCAATTATTTGCTGCATAAACATATCTCAGTGCAGTCTTTAATCTCAATGAGAAAGTCCATAATTTACATTCGAAATTAGTTTTGAAATTTTACATATTTTCCTACACTGGTACCTAGCTGTGACAACGTTCACTGCATATATTTAATTAAGTATAGCATTCTCAGCAGAAAATTTTTTCATATATGTCAATGTAATGTTTCCCATATTTCTGAAAAACAGATACACGTTCATGCAAGAGTCTATCGATAATTAAATCATTCTTAACAAGAGCATTCATATTTTAGCCGTGACATAAATTTCTACTATTTTCTTATGGTAATACATGGGTAAAACCAATTTGAACTAAGTCATTCATAGAATATATATTTTCAGCAAATATTTCCAAATATTAGCCTACAATAATTGTTTTGGAAATTATCTTAGGTTTCCTATACCTGGTGCATGTCTTTAACTGCTATTGATGCATTACTATCTTTCAATTAATCGTTCTCAGCAAGGTGACATTAATCGTTCTTCAATTATATTAAACATTACCTGTAAGTATTTCCAATGTTGGAGTAAATTTTTTCGAGATTGTTGTATAATTCTACACAGGTAAATGTTTCCATTGGATTTATATTTAATTTCCTGTAAAAATTTTGTTTAATGTGCGATAGTTTTTTTCTACACATATATATTTATGATACAGATGGAATAAGTGAGGAAATCACTCTCATTAAGGACATTAATATGTATGAGTGATATTTGTATTGAGATGTCGCCATTTCCCCATAACTTTACATGCTGATATATGGTGCGATGGGAGTTTTCACTGAGTAAACCTTTCTCAGCAACAAATTTCAAAATTAAGGGTCGTAAATAATTCTAAATTTTCTTTGTAATTCCATACGTATGCATGGCTGAGATCTACGAATCAATCATTGAGTATACCATTCTCGGTAGGGAAAATTATTCATAAGACATGAATTTTTTCATTTTCTAGTATTTTTCATTGCTGAAACTCATTTATGGGCCCAATCGATGAGTGAATCACCTTCTACAAAAAATGTTTTTAGACGCGACATTTTCCGAGATTTCTGTCTAGCTTCATTTCATTTCTGATTGAGCAAATCATTCACTGCAAGAAAAGCAGGACATTAGCAATGGCGTTTTTCCGAAGTATTTAATCGTTTCCCATGATGCTATGGGGCTGACACTCTTTTCATGGGTTTCTATTATTCATTGTACATCGTATTCACTGGGAAAATGCGTTTTATAGAGGCTATTTTTTTGTTTTCACAAGTGTTTAATTTGCTGAAACAGATTCATGAGCAACTCTGTCAATGCTTAATTACCTTAGCCTTGTTCACATGCATGCACCTTGTGAGAAAGGTGAGTCCAGTTTCGCGCGCAGCCGCACGAATAGTTCATGCGCAAGCGTAGGCAGCGTCCTCGGTCGCAACCACTCTACGTGCTGTCATCTGTCGGCAAATGATTATAGAAGTGGAAAAAGGTGTGCCTCTGAGTACGAATGACCTAAACTGCAGCTATTGCACGAACATGATATGAAATCTGCGTCAATATTTCATGATGAAGAAATATAAATTACGACGCAGACGATTGGCGACTATCGCGTTAATTTAATTTTTTTACCCGGCGTTGAGATCCATTATTCCGCTCATTCCTATTGTCTCTACTTAACTTGCCGGGAGGAAATTGTTTAGAAATTTATCCGAAAAAGGAGGTAGAAAAATATTCCTTTTTGAAATTTTCACTTATGTAAAAATACTAGGTTCTTATCATGAATAGCAAGTCAGGAAAATTGTAAAAAAAAGGTTTTTTTCCGACCAAATCGATCACGTGAACAGTGACATGAGTACCGCGCCAAACCCCTAAGAATTCAGAAACGGTGAAACATAATACTACATACAGAACTCTGAGAATGTCCTGATAATGTTTGTTACCGTCTTGAAGAGTTCTTGACGCTGATTGCTTAGTATACATTCCTTGAAGCTGTAATTGCACAAATTTGTAATTACACAAAAAATAGCTATGTTGGCTTAATTCTGACCCAAATTCTAACTTTTGGCGGTGGTTGGCTCGGGAAGCGTAAATTATGATGAACATTTGGACAGTGTATCATAGTCACCTGGGATACAAATGCGCCGAAATTAGTCCACAAAGTTCTTAATGTGCTCGCAATAAAACTCTTACGTATCAAGCACTGTAGCAATGATTTACAGAAATGAACATTTATTGAGTGTATGCTAATATATCTCATTAAACCGTCAAATTAAATAAAAACATCCCCACATCTCTACCATTGTAGAAAGTTGAGCAAAACTCAAATTTACTCGTGTGAATCCACACGAAAGAGGCGAAGAACCTGAGTGGCTGCATTGAGACGCTTCGCTTAGTTTCACATGAAACGCGTGCATATGAGCCCAGCTTAACAAGTACATGTAAATTAAAGATGCGTCATATTTTATATCGTTTTCCTCTGGCAATATATAGGTAAACCTGGTAAACCAAGTCTAACTAAGTCTTTAAAGGAGGGTATCGTTATCTGAAAGAATTGAAAAATTGTAGTAGTTCTAAATTATAGGAGTCATATTTTCCCACTACTAATCCATGGCTAAAACAGTCCGAGAAAGAGAAAGAAATACCAAATATCATAATTGACATTAATTTCAGATTTTTATCGTTTCCTAATGCTGGTACATGGCTAAATCCATTTTTAATACATGTCAACCATGTAATCAATCGTTCTCATTAGGATAATATAGTTAAGAGAGGTTATTCTTTTGTCTTATATTTTACATTGCACAAACAGGTCTAAGCCCAAGTGACCAAATAACCCATAAAATACATTTATTTATATTTAATGCACAATATTTTTTCGATGCTAATACATGGCTGAAACCAATTTTAATTCCTGTCAATCATTGAATGAGTCATTGAAATAGGAAAAATGATTCATAGAAATTGTTTTTCTAATATTAGTATTGGTATGCTGAAACGGAATCTTTTGATGAGTAAATTGCCATCAATAAGAGCATTCACATTTAGATGACTTATTTTTTCATATATTTATCGTATTTCTATGGTATTATATAGGTGAATGCAGGCTATAAGTATCCTCTAATTAGGCAAAGCATTCTATGCACGAAATTCCAAATACAACGTTGACATATCTTTCTAGATATTTATCGTTTTGCAATGCAAACAGTACTAAGAACACTTTCAGGACTGGTAAACCGTTAAGAAAATCACTACCAACAGGAAAATTACTTTAAGAGAATTCATATTTTGTGTTTTTCTAATTTTACTTTAAAGGAAAAGATCCATTTCCAAGTCAATCGATGACCAAGTCACGTGCAACAGCATTTTAATTTATGACACAATGCATTTTTTATTTTCTTATTGGTCCTCTTTGGTGACACATTAATGAAACAAAGTTAAACTTACACTTTCAATTTGTACATTATTCTCAGGGACATATCCCAAAATAAGGGTCGACATTTTCTTCGAGCTTTGCAACGTTTTTCTACTCTGATAGATGATTGAAAAAACTTTAAACAATGTGTCTGATATTGAGTACATCGTGCTGAGCGGCAAAAGTTTTTTCAAGGGGTCATTTTTTGTTTATTACATATTTTTATAGTACCGAAACAGATTCACACAGCTGTATGTCATGCAAATCAATCGTTCAATTTCAATGATGAGGTAAACCATTGTCAGTAGGCATTAATGTCTCAGAGGTGTTTTATTTAGTTTTCTCGTGGTTTTGCATTTCTGAAAACAGATTCATGTGCCAGTTTATTGATGAGGAAATTAATGTCAACAAGAGTATTTATTTTTAAGACCCGGCGTCATTTTCGAGATATCTATGTTTTTTAATTGAAATACATGACTAAAGCAATTTCTGACCTATTCTTTTATTGAATACATATCTGTATAAAAAAACCCTTATATTAACTTGGATATATTCTTTTGAGATTTTTATCGTTATCATGCGATAGTACAACGAGTTACACACTCACAATGGATGATTATCATAATATAAGTCTTTTTAGAGAGGCCAGTTTTAGTCTATTTCATTAATGCATTGCCAAGTAAGATTCAAGAAAGTCAATCTATAAGTAAATAACCTTATAAAACAACATAGGGATTTTGTACACGATATAAACTTCGAAATATTTATCGTTTTCCAACGGTTATATATTAATGAAATCAAGTTCACCAAGCCTTTCATTGGGAAAAATCAACCTGTAATAAATTTAAAAATTGTCAATGACGATTTTTAAATTCATTACGTCGAGCTTTTCATTGTTTTCCTTGACTCCAAGAATCCAATCCCAACCTTGTCTTTCATTAAGAAAAACGCTCTCTGCATGGATATACTGGAAATTAACAATTAAATTGAAATGAGCATTGAGACTGATCTATGTTTCAACAATGATAAATTGAAATTAAAGGGAAAAATCTTAGACCAAATTTCCTGTCATAATTAAATTCATTTTTAAAATGATTTATTATTTGAACTTCCTCATTATACGTCTTGAAAAGAATAAGTAAGGATATATGCCAGGGAGAAGTATGTAAACCAAAAAATCTCAAACGTAATTTCGTTTCATGAATAGATTTTATTTCTATGAGTGCTTCAACCAATGAATTTCAGTATTCAACTCAAGTCAAAAAGTATAATTAAAGAGTAATAAATTAGGGGATCGGGTTGGTGTCGTGGCTAGAGTACTCGCCTACCACACGGGCGGCCAGGGTTCAAATCCCTGCAGTGGCGGATGTTTTTCAGAGGAACCCGATCCCTACTTGAGTGTCTTGTGAAGGGCACTTCAAGTGGAGTGCTCCGTCTGTCGGAGGAGATGCTAAGACATGGTCCCCTTGGCGCCTTTCGTTAAGAGCAGGCTAATGCCGACGCCGGGTTTCTAAATACGTTCGAAAAGACATCGTGAAAGCATATACAAGCCAGTGCAAAGTGCGTGCATTTATTATTGATAGATCAAGGACGTTGTAAAACATGTGGGCGGGCCAGGCGCGATTCATTGCTCGGACACTGTCTTTGCAACTCATTTTATCAATAGAATCTACTCTACTTTTTGTTCCTTAGAAGAACTTTACTCTGCGTTGTAGAACGTTGTAGAGTCTACTGTCGCTGGTTTCTTTTTTTTCGGATGCCTCATTGATATTAACCGCTGTGTGCATGCTGCTGAGGATCAGGGTACTATCGGTAGATTTTCCCACGTAAGAAGTCTACGTAATATAGTCAAGTTGTAAATAGGAGAAGCGTCTTGGACGTTTTTCAGGGAGGGAAAAACTTTCCTTTGGTTTTTCTGAGAGTACCTAAAATACTTATCTTTTTCATTGCAAGCCCTTTTGCTCATGACAGAGAGGTGGAAAAATTACCCGAAGTGACATTTCTACCCTCATCCAAAAATGGGAATGGGACACGCCATCCCAGCCGTTTCAGCGCGGCCATCTGGGCACCATCTCGCTCCTTGGAATTTAGTGCCATTCAGTACTTCAATCCATACTTGTCGAGCGAGTTGTTCATGAATTGAGTGAAGGGACTTTTTCTCTTTGAAGGGAATAATTTTTTATCTATATTAATGTTTCCAATAGGCTTGTAGCAAGTAATGTAATTTTCTATGAACTTGCTTTACATTTCATCGGAAAGGCAAAATTTATCAGTGCCCTTACGCTGAGCCCTAGTATCCCTTTCATAAAAACCTCAACAATTGCTCGTCGTATTCCTCTGGCCTATGATCCATGAGGAATTACCTACCCTATCCGCCTCGGATGCTCCTGCGTAGGCTCCTGCTTTGCTGCTCAGGTGGTAGGTGCTTTTCTCATAGGAATTTTATTCAATGGGCGCCAGACAGCCTCGCGGCTATCTTCCTATCAGATGCACGATGCACTAAGTTTAAGATGAGATCAGGCACACGGTCGCGACAAAGAGAGGAATGGTTCCTTAACACAAGACAAAATTAAACACTTATTCACCATCTAATTAACCAATAATTAATTATAATAAAGCATGTTCTGAAAATAACGACAAAGGAATGAGATCTTGGTAACGGTTTACACGGAAAAGAAGGTACTGCAATTACACATAATATTTTACTTTAACCTCTGAGTTTCATCACAGTGCAGCATCATCAGGTGACCTCACCTCATGATGCTGCACTGTGGCGAAACCACGGTCGTAAAATAAAATTTTATATGAAATTGCAGGTCCTTCTTTTCCTTTCTTCAAAAATTAGATCTTCTTAACAAAATTAAATAATGCTTAATATTTAAGCTTTAAATTTGAACAAAATTAGACAATAATGTTGAATTGGACGCTGAATTTGATTCATCACGAATCTAAGAAGATACTCTCGAACCCACAAGTTCCGTAACATGATACCTTAAGAATCGACACAAAAACCACCATTCACACAATGATTTAGCTTATAATAGAAACTTGGATTATCCGTATTAGTTACTAAAATCACTTTACGTAGAGTATCCGCTACTGGTGCGGGTGATTCAGGTAGCCAGCAGCTTCCTGTCCGTCAGGTTCCACTGGAGGCATTATACTTCTTCAAGAAATGGTGAGGGCTGAGACCGAATGGTCAGAATTCATTGACGTCTTGAAAGTTTTTCGGTTTAGAAAATTTCCTCCCATATTATGTCTTAATTGGAGGTGCAGATTCAACTGAAGGCGAGCAATCCGCTTCCAATTAAGCACCCGGAAAGCACATGGCAAGGCCCGATCCAAATTCCTAGGACGGAAACCCGAGACAGTACTAAGAAAACTTTGTACTTATCAAAGAGTACAAAATCGTTCACTCTTTCGGGTGCCTCTGAATTTGGACGAGAGACTGACGAGACTTTCTTTCAAATCCCTAATGTAGATGGCTCTCCATTTTATTGTCCTAATGTTCACCCTCCAACGATCATATCACGTCTGCTCTCCTCTCTCTGGACTATTTCGTCCACCTAGAAGTCCGAGACTCACTCCTAATATCTCCACATAGCCTGCTGGGTAAGCCAGCCTGGCTGGCAGACCTGTCTCATCGAAAGTTTTTGGGTGCATCTTTGGTAGCTAGGCACGGTCGTTACCTGACTGCCAAGGTCAGCGGAGCGAGCGCCTAGCAAAAGGAACCCGCTCGGCCACCGATAGCGAAATCAGCCGGCGAAGGCAAATTCCCCAATCTGCCAGTTACACAATCTCAATATTTTCTTAAATATATTCCTAAACGTTGTTTTCGAGAATAACCTGGGCCCAATATTTCCTTAAAGCTATTCCTACGCATTGTTTTATAGAAGAACGGGGGCCCCTAGCATTAGTTACACAGTGTACAAATGGGTAGTCATACTTACGAGTACGACCAGCATCCCGTTCGCAGGTCTCTGTTACAGCAGGATCAGGTTAATGCTCCACATCACCTCTATGATTTTCTTCACCTTTCCTGGAAAACGGAGGAAGTGTTTACTCTACGGAACTTGCATCAGAACCCTCCGATGCATCACTTCCTGCTTGCGACTGTGATGGCGAGATGTCTTACGCACTGGGAGCATCTCGGCCTTCACCAACCCACGACAGCAAGCCATCGTGCCTTTCCAAACCAGTACCAACTTGATGACTGAGTGAATAAGTGATGGGTGGCATCTCTGACGAAGCAGCAGTTTGCATGCCGTTTGGGACTTTTTGAGTTGAGGTACTCCCCAGGTCGGTAGTTGCATAGAAAGGAGGCACAGCGGGCCGCTAGTGGAGGGGAAATGCGGGCTCGCGGCGAGGCCACCAGCAGCAACGACTCCATGTATGTCTTGGCATGTTTTGAAGCGCGGATGATACGACCTAGCATAACAAAAAACATTTGCAGTAGGTTGATTCTCTAAAACCTCTAAAGAAAAACTGACTGGCAACCGATATGCAAGGTTTAGTTTCTCAAGTGTCATTCGTACAAAATGGCATTGAAATCACAGTTGAAATCCATTGAAAAATCTCTTCTTATGACATATTAAATAAAACAGTGCCATATGGGTATAAGGCAAAGTGTAAGCCATGAAATACGACAGTTACAACAGCAGAAATAGCAAAAACGTCTGAATCGCTGCGAGAAATGGTCAATTGACTACTCGTGGTTATGGTAGGTTAATCACGTCATTTCTCATGAACTCTGTAATGAATAAAATGAATTACTTCATTTTTTCTCATTATATTCCTATAGATTAAAAGAATTAAACCTCAATATCCTATTTTGAAATAATAGAGTAAACTTCGTTTTTCCACATGAATTTAATAACTTGCGACCATGGTTTCGACGAAGGTTCGGTTCGGGAAGGGCGACGGTCCGGACGATTAACGTCGAAACAATGGTCGCAAGTTATTAAATTCATGTGGAAAAACAAAGTTTACTCAATTCTTTCAAAATGTTCTGTAAATTCCATAAAGTTTCGCCGGAAACCACCAACTCAATATCCTAATTTAAATCAGAAAGCTGTTTCGCGAAAAAGAAGAACACAATCGGTAAATTGGTCGCCGCGGGTCTTTCTAGTGTTAAAGAAATGGAAAAAAATATGAAAAAGAATCTTAATCATCCTAGAATCTTATTATTCCAACTTTAAAAATTACTATAAGGAATAAGCCAACGATTGAACAGATTCCTTTACTTAAGACGGAAGTTTAAATATATGGGACCTGAATTAAATCCAAAATGATTTTATTTCATAATCTGACGCAGAATTGAGTCACAGTCATTCTCTGCGCTGTCGCAGATATTTTCTGTCAACAATCATTAATAGTTCCGAGAGCCGATTTCTCATGGAACTGAATCCCACTCTGCTAGCAGTAACCGAACAAATAATCAACGTGAGTAAAGAGGTCGAAGCCCTGGCAAGATAGCATTTCTATTCAAATCGCACAATAGGAATCAAGCTTGCGCGGCATTTCGATCAGTGAACAACGTAAAGCTATTAATTATGAGTCGAATAACGGCGATGTCAATTGTTTCCTGGTTCATTATTCCAATTTGACTTCACTCAAGGTTCAATAGCTTTGTTATAATGTTCAGGTCCGTTACCCTTAATTTTGCTTCATTGTTTATTGATTTAGAGAAATATTTATATGATAAAATTTGTGATATCATCCAATGTACAGCGCATTTAAATCAAAGTCTATTCCGAGTTCTCAATTTTTTCACCTTACTTCCTACAATACCTACTATTACAGGTGCATGCTAACTAGCCACAGGAAAGTGCAATAATTTGCTTTTGGCCATTAAGTATTATCTTTATTTTTTAAGCATAGTAACAAAACACTGTTTAATGCGGACATTTGTATGAAAATAATATCACTAACAGGATCGGAGCAACGAAACGAAAGGGGCTTGCATTTGGTAATTCTACCGTTGGTTTACTTCTAAAGACCCAAAAGCGGGTATTTTCTTCATTCTCGCTATCGTTAATTTCTTTCTTTTCCCCCGAGTCTTTCAAATCGAATTATGTCAGGACCGCTAAAAACACCAATAATTTCCAGTCAAACTTTGAGATTTTTGCTGAGATATAGACTAGCGTGACACTTAACAACCTGCTCTTGTTGGTGATATATTGAGATAAAAGAGGGAAAAGTGCTTGTAAATTGCTTTGTATTTTAATTTTCCGAAGCTTTTTAAAAAGCAGTCTTGTTGCATAGGGTACATTTTATTTCGAGCCAAGGAGTTGAAAAAAAATTATACGTATTCCCAAATTCCGCGCCGCCGAAAACAGCAATTAACTCAAATCATAACATGTTTTAATTAAGATAAAAATTTGAAATATCATAACCGTATTATTTTATCTTCTGCCAGAATGGTGGGTTCCATCACCCGCATAGATTTCCTTATTTTAAGTGTAGTCCAAAAATATAAATCGACTAATTAAAATAAGTATTCCAATGCACACTGAAGATTACCGTTTCAGACACCTCATCGAGGATCATCCTGGTGTGACTCATCTCAAATATACTATTGCTGATGACTGTAAATGTACAATGAGAAATGGAAAATGAATCATAAAATGACAAAATAATAAGTAGCTCAAAAATAACACAGGAAAATTCATCATGAATGACATCTCTTAGAAGTCAAGGTCATCCTGTAGAGCAATAACTCTCTAAACCTTTCTAAATAGTATCTCCGGAACATATGAATAGATCACATAAATGGTTCTTTCGTGTAAGGCGAGTCAGTGTAAGCTAAATACAAGTTTATTACAAATTATCCAAAAATAATCGCACTTTTTCAAGATTTTGATGCATAGCACATTACAACTCATAGAGTCATCTTTAAGCACAAGACGGAAAAGTTTTGTGCCTAATGATGATGACTCTGTGAATTGTAACTTAATATTTGTAAAAAAGATTAGCAGGGCTTAAAAAATGGCGGAGAGGGATGCAATAAAACCGTTGGCATGAGAAAAAATGAAAGCAAATAAGCAAGAAAACGACGCAGCTTTGATCGTGAGCAACGTACCTCGTGGGCAGTCCATAGGAGACGAATGGCAGAGGGGGAAGGAGGGTCCGAGGTGACGAGGAAATGAGATGCTGCGGAGAGAGAAGGCTCAAATTTGCGAGCAAGCACGGATCTCTGATGTTTCAGCGTACCCGTTAACGTATTAGATGCCGAAGTTCGGCACAATGCAAGACTCCCACGAAGTGTACGCTTTATCGAGTCCGGACCGGACGAAAGATAAGCTCTCTCGTTCGTTCGCATTATGGCACATTTGCGTTTCGCTCTCGGATGCCTTAAGTGATGGGCGTGAAGACCAACAGAGTTGAGTGGAACGAACACATTTCAATATCATTCTTATATATCCATCTCGTGTATCCTTGGGCCAGATTACCTCTCTCACCTTCTGAGGGGAATCGACGGAACGGGGAATGAGCAAAGGAGACCGGCAGGCTTACTGCGACGAAACTTCGGTCTCGCTCGCTCAAAGCTCTTCCCGATGTCGGGTGAGGAATTGAAAAACGTAACTTGAGAATTAGGCCACTTTTGACCGTACTTCTAACCCTGACGATCCAGTCCAACAAAATTCTTCCTTGATGACCATGAGACAAGAGAGAGGAGCTCTTGGAGAGCTCTGAGCGTAGCATTGTAGGGAAGGTAGAAGGAGAGAAAGAGAGAAAGTCAAATATATCTAGAGTGCATAGGCAATCAATTTTCCACGGAAAACGGTTTTTACTTTTGGCAAATATGCTAAAAATAGTGCAGTAAATTAATAATATTTTGTTTTGTTTTTGTTAGATGAGGTATTTTTATTTAAAATTATATCGATTATATTGAGTTCCACAAAATATTATGATCCAAGCCTAGGATCGTATAAAGTAACCGCTGCGGGACTCCAACATATAACCTCAACATTGACATGCGAGTACTTTATCCCGACGCCAAAACGTCCGACGTTGTTAAAGATAAAAGAGTAAGCAAGACCATGAAAAACAACTATGTTTTAAGAAAAATGAGGAAACGAGGTTTTACATTCTATTTTCTCGTTAAAACAAGGAAACAGTATGTGAAACATCCGTCAACGTGCGTGCGTGACACTACATTAATCACAAAAAAGGACCGTTGGGAAACCAGACCACGAAAGATTAGGATATTTATAAATCTTTTCTTGGAGGAGTATGCTGAATATGAAATGGACAGATAAAATTTGAAATGATAAAAATCTGTACAGAAAAGAATAATCAAGTGGATTGGACACGTATTCAGGCACATCGGGATGGTGTGTGGTAAAGTAGAAGGAAAAATATAAGGAGCAGTAATAACAGGAAAGTCAGGGAATGAAAATATAGGCCTTTTGAATTGATAAGTGTGTAATACACTACTAGGAAGTTTAGAAATCGCTTGGCCTCAGTCAACCTGTATTTGGACTGAACGACCAATGATGATTGCAAGAGAAATAATTCAAATAAGAATAGTTAAAAGACGGTTAAATATCAGAGGAATTTTAAATGGAAAACTCTGAATGAATAAATTATAATGAGTGTATGTTTAACAATAGCTTCTGGCCCCGTGAAATTGTCACCCTCCAAAGGCCACTTCCGCTAACCCAACTTATATGCCAAAGGCTTTGGCTATGCGTGACGACCGCGGTTAAGTGACTCCACTTCCTGACCGTTGTCACAGTCTACAACAGGGTTACATGTGAGGAAAATTTAAATACCAGCTTTGAATGGCAGATGAAGTCATTTTATATTCTCCTTTAGTCTCCACACCGAAGCCTTTATACGTAATTTCATTGTACTTAAAGAAATCAAATTATCCCCAACAGCAAGGATTTTGACATTGAGGAGGGCGGACACGTGCTGCGTTGGTAGGTACTAGTAGTCCAAAGATTTTACATCCCAATGAAAATGTTGGGCAGCAGGTTCACATGCTTTTCTTATATAAGCTAACTAAGGGCTTTACGTGATGTCCCGTTCTGAGTTGTCATAGAGCATAACTGTGGGATTCCATACACGTTTCTTTCGATTAGTCATTTGGTCGAGAAAAATACGAGACGGGCTTAAGGTCCTGGTAATCATAATAGATTTCTGTATTCCGCTCTATTAAGTATGCATTTTTAATTAAGTACAAGACATTCCCTGACACTATTAGATTTTTGCAACAACTTTGCACCAACTTCAAGAAAAACATGGCTTTAGGTGTAACTTATCTCTATGTTCTTTCTTGCTAGGCCTCAGTTGTATCCATTGATTAAACATTTAGTACACGTTATCCGTTAAAACATTTCTCTAGCTGATTAATAGCCGGAAAATAACTAAACCCCACGTTCTCTTCGTGATACAAATTTATTTGACTCGCTTATTAAGCAGAATGGATTTGAAATTGTTTTTCGATTTTTACGAAGTCAAAATTAGATTTGTTATCAATGCAATTTGAAAACTAATTAATTTCCATCCTTGTTATCATCCCCATCCATAGCTTTATTTTTCCTAAGTAACATTTATTCATGGGGCAAGAAAATGAACTTACCAATGGTTTATGTGGATTTTCCTGAAATTAACAGTTAACATTTTCAGTGAGCTTTTACTTTAGTCAGAAAACATGTGCTGAGGTATAGGTCGAAGTAAAGAGTATGCAAAGGGGAATCCAATAAATTTAAGGAGGTGACATTCTGAGCACGAAAACAAGACTCATAAATTTTCATTTCATTACTTTATTTCAAAATGTGTTCTAACGATTGTAAAACTAGTAGTTTTCAGTAAATAAACCAGTATATTGTTAAATTATGCAGACAAATCAGGGGAAAATATTACAGGGTGTTTTATAGAAGCAAGGATTGAAATACACAGTTGACGCACACATAATTAAAGGTGCTAGTAAACAAAGAAATACGCAAAAATCACGGCGCCTCAAACGTTCTGCTAGATTTGAGCAACTTCTTGTAATACTTAAGTCATTAATCACTTTGGTGGGCATTTAGTGGGAAATTGGAAATATGAGTAAAAACCAGACAAGTTTAGTTTACTTGAAACTAGATTGAAGAATTGTAATCACTGTCTCTCGGATGAAAAATAACATGATGATAATGTAGTTGCTGATTGAATCAGTTTTGTGACATAATAGCACACAAATATCGGCCAAAATATTTTAAGCTTCACCAAAGTACAGGTAAATAACGGTGTTGACAAATGTTAATGTTTTTTATTTTATTAAAATCCCCCCTCTGCATCACCATCAGAGTAAATTTTAAGATTTTCGAAGAAAAATTAAAATGGGCAGTTCCTTGTAAATTAGGTCATGTTTAAGCATCTGTATCCAAGTAACGGCTATTACTTTTGGAAAATGTCTTTCCAATCCATAATAATCAATTTTTTATTAGTATGAATCCCAGGTTTCAAGTCTGTACCTCAAAAAAGACATTTTGGGCTTTTCTCCGGCGTTTTTCAATTTACGACCACTGTGCGTCGGTGTGTTATTTGACCGCGCAATCGCGGAAAAACACCGGTTACCAAGCCGGCGTTGACTCTTTCCTCCTATTTCAACGCCTTCTAGAGTGTGTTTGCATCCAACAAAGAACTATAGTCGGCGACAAAAAGATGCATTCTCCACGACCTTCACTGTCCTTTTCCCTTCCTCTGCATCCCGCCATGCCAACTCTTTCCCCCTCATTTTCTCGAAATTGCGGCATTTTTACCCGCTCTATGCCCTCCCTACCCACCAAGAGCGTCAGCACTTATACAACTTAAGGAGCCCAAAACCCTCCCATCGAACCCCACTTCGACCCAAAAGGGATGGATGCTGCTTTGTTTAAGCACGTATTTAGACCTAGGGAGGTGGAGTTAGAGAGTTGTTCGAGAAAATTGGATGGCGCTTCGGATCTGGGCGATGAATACGAATTTCGGGTGAAGGAGCAATGCGGCCTGCCGGGGCCTGAGGATTTGTGGAAGCAAATAAGGGGGGGAGGAGTTTTGGGAGGGTAAGGGTGTGACTGAAAGGGGTTTTCTTTACGCGTTGGAGAGTGGGGGAGGTATTGTGGGAGATTGTTTGGGGCAATCCACGCTGTAGAAACCCGGGACACTTGAAAGAACTTGAAGGTAAATGTTGAACGGAAGGGTCTTATGGAAGGAGATAAAATGTGTACGGAAGTGCAATATGTTTTCTTGTCGCAAGGGAGTGAAATCGAAGGTGTGGTAAAGAAGACTCGCCCTTTGTTCTCTTGATCATCGGTAGCCTTAAATTGTACGAGCTGGGAGATTTTGAAGGCAGTTGGTTTCAAGCTCCAGTGAACTTAGCGATGGCTGGTTTACCTTCCAGCCACAATCACTAAAGACCAATGGACAGGAATTCGGTAGGGATGATGTTCTTTTCTCTAACTTTTTTGGCTAAATATTTTATCAATTTGGAATCAAGAATTCTCTATGATTACCTGGAAATTAGATGCTACCACTGTGAATATTTGCCGAATGTTGCCAAAGAATCCATGGAGAGATGATGAATGGATTTAGCCGACAAGAATTTCTTAAGTATGACTCAAACATGTTCAATATTTTAAACACCATTGGACGTAAATATTTTAGTTTCGTCTTTTTTAGACGAAGCTCGATAGTGATTGTCAACATTTTGTATTTTCTCTTAAGTGTTGAGAGATGATCATCTGAAAACTGAGCTACATCGTGCTTTTTTAAACAAATTTACGAGTTTTATTTTAGAAATAATAAATTTAAACAAAACAATTAATGTAATTGAATATTAAATATTACTTAGTTAATTGCATTGAGTGACCCGGTGTGTCAGTACACCGCATATACCCCCTAGTGGTGGGTCACGGGCAACAGTATGCTGGCTCTCAAGGTAGTTCTTTCAGAAGGGATCCTAGCTTGAGCAGAATAGAGAAAGCGGGCCTAGGGTATTACTATACTTTGGTTTCTCTTGTGGCACACTGACGAAAATGTGCCAAAACTGACCGGTAGAGCGATGTAACCATTAGCAGGGAAAGCTGCACGTGGTGCGGGTACTGCGAAGGCTGGTAACCTTGCATACTCTTTTACAAAATACTCCTAAGAGTCACGAAGTAGCCTCGGACAGCCGAAGCCACGATGTGCGGCGGAAGCTGAATAAAATTAGCCCATCAAGATACGGACTGGAAACGAACTGGACTATCGGTACTTGGAATGTGAGAGGATTGAATGGAAAGGAGCATGATTTGCTGAATGAAATGAAAGTGAGACGAATGGATGTTTAGTGTGCATGTGAAACTAAGCGTAAGGGGCGGGATGCTGTTACATTAGATGGCAGTAGTCTGGCATTGTGGTCAGGAGTGGAAGATAATGTACACGGCAGTCAAGGTGTAGGACTCATTCTTAATGTGAGAGCTAAGTTGCTAGTAAGGAAGTACGAGTTAGTATCCCCTAGATTTCTCTGGGTTCGCATGAAAATAGATATTAGGAGAGTTGTGATAGTGGCGTGCTATGCACCAGTAGATGGAGAGAGTGACAGTGTGGAAGATGAGTTTTGGGAAAAACTGAGAGAGGTTTTGAATGATTGTGACCCTGGTGCGAGAAAAATTTAACTAGGTGACAGGAATGGGTGGGTTGGAGTGAGGCGGGATGCATCTGAGAGAGTGGTTGGTGACTCCCGAGTGAATGATAATAGTGAAAACATGGCGAGTGTGAGCTTGAAAAAAGGATTGTTTGTGTCGAATACATGTTTTAAACGTAATAGAATACATGTGTATACTTGGAAAAGGGGTAATTGTAAAAGCATGATTAATTTTATTATGTATGATGAGAGATTGAGAGAGTCAGTGTGGGACACACGAGTGATGAGGGGTGCTGAATGTGGAACAGACCACTATTTGGTACTCTCCAAAGTGAATCTGGGCAGAAAGTGGGTGCCAAGGAAGAATGTTGCGCGTAAGCAGTTGAGAGTAAAAGTGGAAAGGTTGCTAGGCAGCGAGGTAAGAATGCGATATGGTTGCATGCTTGAGGATGCTCTATCATTGAAGCAGAGAGAATGGGACGAGCATATCAGAAACGAGAACGTAAATGATGCGTGGGAGTGTTTAAAGGGAGTGATTGTGGAATGCGCTGAAAGTGTATGTGGAAAAGGAGTAGTAGGAAGAACGAAAGGTGATGCTTGGTGGAATGAAGAAGAGAAAATTGCAGTCAGAGAAAAGAAAGAGGCGTACAAGGATATGATTGCTGATAAATCTGAGGAAGAGCGTACTAAGGCATGTGAGATTTACAGAAAGAAAAAGAATGAACGCAAAATCATTGTGAAAGAGAGCAAAGAAAGAATGCATGCAGATGAAGCTAACAAAAGGCAGAGTGATTTTGAAGGTAATAAAAAGCTGTTTTGGAAGAGGGTAAAAAAGGCTAAGATTGGTGAAGGTAGGGGAAAGAATGCGGTGAAGAACAAAAGTGGAGAGATCATGTGGGACGAGAGCAATATCAGGGACTGCTGGAGGGAGTATTTTGAAGAATTGTACAATAATATTGCAGGCGTTTAGGATGAGCCTTGTGAAGTGGTATATGAGAATGTGAGGATGTCAAAGGATATCAGTGTACAGGAGGTCATAACTGCTGTGAGAATATTGAAAAATGGGAATGCTGCAGGCATAGATGGGATATCCAGTAAAATGTTGAAGTGCGGGTGTAAAATACTAATTTGTTGGCTGCGTGAACAAAAACAATTTATGGCTACAGGTTTCTCTTGTTCCAGTGGATTGGAAGAATGCTATCATCGTTCAGTTGTACAAAGGGAAGGGAGGAAAGACCGAATGTAATAATTATCGGGCCATTAGTTTATTGAGTATCCCGAAAAAAGTGTTCAGTAAAATATTAATCGAAAGAGTGAGGAATATTACTTCCGACACAATATGGGGTATGCAGTGTGGGGTTATGCCTGGGAGAGGATGTAGTGACCAGCTTTTTGCACTTCAGCAAGTGATAGAAAAATGCATGAGTGTCCGAAAAAAAGTGTACTGCGCGTTTGTCTATTTAGAGAAGGCATACTACAGATTAAATAGAAAGAAGTTGTGGAAGGTTTTGAGAGACTATGGAGTGAATGGGAAGTTATTGAATGTTATAATGGCGATGTATGACAATCGTATAGCAAACCGTAGATAAAAAGGATGCGAGGCAAATGGCAAATGCGAGGAGAGAGTACGAGAAAGAAGCTATTTTACACTTGTCAGGCCTCATTAGGAATATGCCGCTAGTATATGGGATCCGTACGAAGAAGGTATGATAAAAGACATAGAGCGTGTGCAAAGGAAATCCGCTAGGTTTGTTAAAGGCCGTTATGATAATTGTGTAAGTGTTACGAGTTTAATAGAAGAACTAGGATGGGATTACTATCATAACGCAGGTTAAAATTTAGATTAAACCTTTTAAGTAAATTTGAAACCGATTTGTTCACAGATAAAGTTGGATATATATTGAGAACCCCTGCGTATTATGCTAGGTTTGATTATATTATCAAGATTAGAGAGCTAGATTGTCGTACCGATAGATTTATAATTTCATTTTTCCCGCATACCATAAGAGAGAACAATAGGCAGCGTAGCAAAGGAATAGGTAGGTGAAATATAGTAAGAGTAGTCTGTAGTGCATGATGAATGTAATAACAGCCAATAATCCCTTTTTTATTATGTAGATGCTAACCATCTAGCTGCATGTGACCCTGTTCTCTAGCATGTCTCCCTTAAATATCCTACTTGCATGGCAATAGTGCATGTTTGGTGTTATTCATCCCCTGCACACACCCTCGTCGTGGTGGCTCGCAGGATATTATGTAGACGTAGTAAGGCAAGTATAAAAGTTAACGGGGTTCTGAGCGATTGGTTTGTAATAAATTGGGGTGTAAAGCAAGGATGCGTAATGTCTCCATGGCTGTTTAATGTATTTATGGATAAATGTGTTAGAGACGCATGTAGTTAAAACGACGGTGTTTTGATTGGGAATGTAAACGTGCGAGTTCTTCTACATGCGGATGATGCTGTTTTGATCTCAGACAGTCAACAGGGATTACAGAAGCTCCTAGATAAGTTTTGTGAGTCAACGGAGAGAATGGAATTGAAGGTAAGTGCGTGCAAGACTAAAGTAGTAGTTTTTGATAAGGAGAATGGGGAGAATAACTGTAGGATGAGGGCGAATGGTGAAGTAATTGAACAGGTGGATGATTTTGTGTACTTAGGTAAGATGTACGCGAAAGATGGAAGAATAGATGAGGAGATAAAGAGACGTGCGAATGCTGGATGGAAAGTTTTAGGTAGCATGTGGAGCATATCAAGGAATGAGTGCTTGTCTAAGGAAGCGAAAATTGCCGTGTACAAAATTGTACTTCTTCCCACTTTGCTATATGGTAGTTAAACATGGGTATGTCAGGATAAACATAAGAGTAGACTAAACGCCGTGGGTATGAGTTATCTGAGGAGTATTTGCGGCAAAATGAGGATGAATAGGGTCAGGAATGAGTGGGTCATCAATGAATGTGAGTTAAATGCTCCAGTAATGGACGTGTATGAAAGGAGTGTGCTTCGTTGGTTTGGTCATGTTGAAAGAATGGATGAGACTCGAATAACGAAACAGATATATGAGAGTAGAATGAATGGTGTGAGAGGTAGAGGTAGGCCGAGAAAGTTGTGGTTGAGGAAATTCTTAGGAGGAATATTAGGAGTTTTAAAAACAGGAGGGCGTGTATGAAAGAGAGTATGATTCAAGGAGATATGAATCAAGGGGTAAATGAGGCAAAAGAAGTTTGCAAGGATAGGTCAATATGGAGGAAATTTTTGAAGCAGAGTTAGGTGTACAAGTATGTATTAATGAGTGAAACATTTTGACTGTGCCTACCCCGGAAAGGAACGGCGTGATGGGTATGTAAGTATATATGTAATTGTATTGTAGAATTAGCGTAAGTGATTGATTCAAATATAAGAATTATTTCCCGGATTTTTTACGTAACTGATTAAGCTACATTTGTATACCTCTTCACATTATATACGCAGTAAAGACCACTTGTTTCTTTGCGTTATATCACCACCATCAGAAATATTTTATTCCGTATTTTCGTATCGTGTAAGTAATTAACCGATTCTAAAATCGTGCCAGTGGATCTATTCGTTGATCGCCGTGAGTTTTACTTGGTTTGTAAAAATATGTATTCATGGCAAGTTCCATTCCTTGAACACAAATGACATTGCTTATTGAAATATTTGTACACACCGAGAGCAGTTAACAGGATCACCTCCACAGCATCGACCACAAGTGCACATAAGTGCGATGATTCCCCGGTGGATAATGCATCCACTTTCACCAAGATTCTAAACCATATCCTTTGATATCACCCCGAGTGCTGTAACCAGTAAAATTTATCATGGTATTCTAGTTTCAATAATTGTGAAATTTGGAGTACAAAGGGAAAATACATTTGGACGACTTCCAGACGTGCAATATGAGCAAAAAGTCAAATTGTGTGCAGAGTGCCACCGTACACGAGTCTGAAGTAAACCCAAGTGTTCAGAGAGATTCCCTTTAATTCATTATTTATAAGGATATAACGAACTAACTACGGCTATGCAATTGGCCGTCTGTGAATCAATTGGCTAATCTAACCTGGTGGATGATTTGGCAGTTAATAATGGGTGGAAATAGCATTTAATATTTGCATTGAGAGTTGCTTCAACACACACGTATAATTTGATGGCTAAAATGATTGGGGTGAACAAGCTATAATAGAGCGCAAACCCTTTCGTAAGATCAATTCAGTCGTTTTTCATTACAGTGGAGCTAGGCTCCAATTGGCGAGGATAATTGTGTCCATGGACGTGCTTATTCTCAGAAAGTCTCTGCCCCAAGAGAGAACCACTACCTTCTTTCTTTCTTAAAATGAAGGCCGCATAATTCTTTCTTCCCCCGTTGCCCCTTGTCCATTCAAGAGTCTTCGGGTTCTCCTTTCCTTTAAACTCCTCATTTTCTCCCAAAATAAACCTTCAGACCTCTTCGCTTCCCGGGGAAAGGTGTATTCTTGCGAAAGCGAATTGGTTTATGTAAATATTTGCCAGCGCGGCATGCAAAAAGAGGCAGGTAGGGGTGGGGGCGGGAAGTCTGAACTAAAGGGTCAGGGGGTGTGGTCGCCTAAGGACTTGGGTGGGGCTCATGTTAGTGGGTGGGGTGATCGCCTCGGGACGAACATAATGCTGCCCCCTCCCTCCCCCACTTCACTCGCCGGTGAAATGAGCGCCAACAATCTGACGCCGTCGGCACCTTAGGGCCAAACTACAACCTCTTCCAATTTGCGGACTCCTGGGTGTGATCAAACTCTCTGGGTGCCTCCTTAAGGTGCCTGGAGTTGTAATCGTGACTTGTTGAGAACAAATTTTAATAAACTTTCAATTAAGTTTAAACAAATTCTATTACCATCCATTACATGAGTACATGTTCTTATACGCAAGAAATTACCATACTTATAGGAATAAATTTGAGACAAGAATTATACTTAAGAATTTGCGTCTTAATTAGAGTGTTGCTATGGTTTGGGTAAGCGGCGCGGGATACGACATTGAAGAAAAAGGTAAAGGCTTCCCTTAACCCTCAGGTTACCGAACGGGGTCCTTCAGGGACCCCACACTCGAAAAATTTTGAATAAATTTCATAATTTTTGTTCACGTTCATGGGTCTCCTGGTATATGAACAACTTTTTTAGTCCTTTTTAGTGGTCAAAGTAGGATTAAAATTACATTCATTTGGATTCTGTATCAATTTAAATACGTATGGGGTCCCAGAAGGACCCCACTTCGTAACCAACGTCCCAGACTGAATGTTTGACTGTTTTGCAAATGTGTGCGAGTATAACTCTTTTCACGTTTCACGACCCGGGTTTCGCATCATTTCTAGTCAGTATATATACAAATTCAGTTGCATACCGGTAAGAGAGGGAGTAGACACCTGGCTTCGAAGGATGGTGTTGAGAGTAGGAGGCGGAGGGGATGTGGGAGGGAGGAAAGGTTGGAGAAGGTAATGGGGCTGCGTTAGACTAGCCGGGGTTTTCCTGCGTTGAGGGCCTTCGGGCAGCGGGGGGTGTAGCAGTTGAGAACAGGAAAGGAAAAGATAAGCAAGGAACACATCAATTCGGTGTATATTCTGAGAATTACTATGCACAATAGTCGATGGTTATAAGCAAGTCCAGGCTATTGATGAGTAAGCTCCCTGTGGAGCACCACCACCAAGGAAGTGAGAGGGTACGCCAGGGACACGTTGTTTCCTCATTTGCTTGGGCGTGGGTCTCACTTCCCCTTATTCTCCATTTCACTCAACGAACTATTCCACTAGTGATGACATCTCCAGCGCCTCCTTTTTCCAACCCCTCCCTTTTTGCTGAAATAGCCGGTGACTGAACCATTAATGAGCCATTAATAAATTCCAAGAAATAGTTATCCCCATCCCCAGTGCCATTCCACTTCCTCGCTCAACCCTCCCTCCAAATCACCTGATTTCTTTCCTTCCGACCTCCATCGCCCCAAAGTGCGCCCACACTAGCCCCAAGGTGTCTGTCATTACTGTCCATAACTGTCACTACGTTTACCAATCAATCTTAGATCGATCTGGACTCGGACCGATCTGGAAATTCCAAGCGAACCGACTCAGATCGCCTGTTCTACCAACATGGACTCAAAATATCGATATTGAGCCATCGAATCTATCAGTTGAAGCACGATTGATCCAGTGGGTAATTCACTCTTTTCAAATGATCATCTCTCAACACTTAAGAGAAAATAAAAATGTTGACAGTCGCTATCGAGCTTCGTCAAAAGAAGTCGGAACAAAAATATTCACGTCCACTGGTGTTTAAAACACTGAACATGTTACGAGTCATACTAAAGAAATTTCTGTCGGCTAAATCCTTTCATCATCTCTCCGTGAATTGTTCTGGCGATATTTGGCAAATATCCACGGTGGTAGTATCTGATTTCAAGGTGATCATTGAGAATTCTTGGTTCCAAATTGATAAAATATTCAACCAAAAAAGTCGGAGAAAAGAGCATCATCCCTACCGAATCCCTGTCCATTTGTCTTTTGTGAACACATAAATTTGAGCGCAAGAGGCACGCCACCTACAGGTGATATTATTTCTTACAAATGAGCTATAATAATACTCCTTTGATAAAAACCCCCCTAGCCCCGTTTCAGCAACTCGACGGGAATCTTAGAAATATTGATCGGAAATACTACTTGCTTTATCTTCTCTGGAATATGGTACCTTGAGAAACATTTGGCACAATCGAGAGCCTTCGGGTGTCTAAATTCGCCAAGTTTTCCCAATCGAAGCTTGAACATAATTTTCCGGCGTCCACAGACGCACTTGTGTTGACCAAGGACGGGATTATCTGCACTAGCAGGAAACTCAGTGACAGTCACCTAATGAAATATTCTTTCACATTTTTTTCCTGGAATTGCCGTGAAAACTATTGCTATGTGGGCTACAGAAGAGCCATTCAATTAATTAGGGTCCAAATAGCAACCCGGATGCATTGGTCGGTTATGCCTATGCGTGTCATATGAAGAAATCCAGTCAAGTGTGTTCTAATTGAAGCGGAATGCTGGATTGGGCTAGAGACTATTTTCAGTGGATGTAATGGTATATTTGCAATTTTAAAATCAACGAAATTACCACTATACTCTAGGGTAACTCCTAGATGGTTTACATTTCTTACCGAGAAAATTTGAAAATGTTGAAAAAATGACTACGTATTTTAATACCTGCTGGAGCAAAACAAAGGCTACTTTTAAAGACATTTTTTAATTTGGGCCATAATGGATAACTTCCACAAAGTAAAGCCTGCATCCATTTCACTTATTTAAAGACATATTTTGTACATAATTAAGTTATTCTCTGATCTTGAAATATGATTTGATATATTTTAGAGAATAGAATTGTAAATATTACATATATTAGTCTTCAAAAGCAATCTATATTTCACCTCTCATATACACAACGATTCCTCTCTCACATATTTAGATCTACCGCTGGCTCTAAAAGCATTTCATATCAACATAGTAGTCGTCTCTTTGCTCATCTTCCTCCCAATCAAATATGGGTCATCACACTGCGGCTGACCGTAGCTTAAAACGGTCAATCTTTTTCCCAAGAAAGATTTATTATCGAAAACTGATTCTTTGATTCTTCCCGCCAAGGATTTCTTCACACTGATTTCTGTGCCTAATACGTAATATATTACCTCTCATTCGCATGCCTTCTAAACATCTCACAAACGGCAGTAAGATGACGTTTCTCAAGCGTTGTTCTTGGTCGTCGTCTATTCATGTTTGCTTCTGTGTCCAGGTCCAGGGACTGCCCAGATCATTCTCATGGACTACTTTTATCACCTCTCCGCCTCTTCAGGGACTTCGTTTTGAGTTTGTGTACAGATATCAATAGTTGCCCAAGGTTTGTTGATCTGCAATCAGTTTTCAATGAACGACAGAGTGATCTGTCCGGTGGGCAAGACGAATTGCGGGCCGGGGGCGTGGGAAAAGCAGGGCTCATGCATGTGTTCGCCCTCTGTGTCTGACGCTCAAGGTTCCCCGGTGCCCAACTTCTTCTCTCGACCTACTCCTGTGTGTTTGACCTCTGTTTTGTGCGTCCGGAGGTCAAAGTGCATCGCAGTAAAAGCCATATTTCTAATCCAATTTTCAAGCCTCTCTCAGGTTTACTAGATTAAGTTTATGTCTTAGTAGGAGCCCCTTCAAAAGCTCAATTTAAAATTTTCGTGTGGGAAGTTACATCTGAATATTGCATTCATTGTACTGATTTCATAGCCCCGGTATAGGCCCTTTGAAATCATTTTTCTTAATAAAGTGAAATATTTGGTGAGTTTTGATGCAATTTTCGACGCTTAGGGATGAAAAATAAGTTAAGTCATGAAAATTGCAATTAAAGACGATTTCTTTGCGTTAGTTAAGTCGATCCCGGGGGTAGGAATAGGAAGGTAGTTTTTCATATGTAAGTATATCATTCTGTATTTTTTCCTCGAGTTTATTCGTCACGTGACTTCGTAGCATGGTTTATGGGTATGGTAAATTATTTTCGATTTGAAATGGAGTCACCTTTTTGGTAGGCGTGATTGGTGATTACTTAATATGATGACTTTACTTGCAATAAGATACGTCATTCCCATACCAGTATACTTTCGGCTAAAGTGACTGAAAGCAAAAGGTTTGGTTAAGAATATCTTTGGGCACAAACTCTGACCCTTGACTTCTGTGAACATGTGATTCAATCTTTTGGCTTTTTGCGGGTAGGAAAGCCCAAAAATATGGTAGTTACGTCACGGATTGGTTCATTGTTTCCTCAAACTCTTTGTATCCGTGCCATGACCGCTTTTCTCTCGTTTTCTTTTAAAACCCTTCCGCGATTAATCCATCTTAGCCTTTTCAATCGGGTCCATGACCTGTACCTTAGCACTAGCCTCATTCGCCGGGAATAGTCCTGCACACTTTCGGTTTATAACCCAACGAGACAGACCGCCAAAACCATGCCGGGGAATCACAGGTAGTGGGGGGAGGGGGTGAGAAGGGGATACCTCGAAAACTATTTAAATGAAGGAACGGTTTGGGAACGTTACATTTCGTTCAAAATTATACTCTCGAATCGTTGTTGAAACTAAATTCAAGCCGAGCATTAAGTTTCACTTCGAACTAAAACTAGAGTCAAAAAGAAAGCCTATAGTTTTGTCCCGGACCGAAACTATAAGCTTAGTTCCTATTTTGTTTAATATCCCTGTTTTCAACCATTCATGGTGTCTTCTTGTGTCTATTTTATTTAATGCTTTTGTCCATCTTTCTATTTATTGTCCTTTCGACTAACTCGCAATAGAAATACGGCTTCTTCCTCATTATCCGCCCTCAAAGACAAGTCTATTAAAACCTCGTTTTTCCTACATGGCACATTGTTTTATCATGTAAGCTATGCTTCAAAACTCTCCTATCCGATTCTATGCTATAGAATGTATTTGATAAATTTTCACTGAGACCGCTTTGCGTCCGCGGTTGACATGACAATCAGTGACAAGAGAGAATGTAATGCTACTGCTGCCATCATGTTTTGCACGGTTTTGCTCTTTTTTTTCTTTCAGTGTATGTCTAACCATGATGTTTCCCAATTCATACTCCCTGTATCATCGACCTTTCTCAAAGTTTACTAACGCACTTCGTTCCTCTTGTGTAAAACGACGCTTTCGATTCACTCATTGCCAATGCTTTCCGAGCGCTGCATTCCATTCCACTATTACTGCCTTGCACTTGCTTTAGTACCATCTATCATTCCCTTAAATGATTTGTACACTTCATTATTAGTTTTCCTCTTTTAGACTGCTCTTCTTAACGTCTACTAGGTGTACGTATGAAAATACTGTGTGATCACCTCTCTACCCATACGCAGTTTTCTTTATTCACTCGTATTTAAAATCTTTAAAACAAGTTGTTTTTTTCTTTCTAATTCAGCCCCGTTTTAATCTTTCTCCACATATCACACATTGTTCATCGTCATATGTCTAGCAATAGGGTTGTGCACACACTCATGAAAAGCCCAATGCATCGGTATAGAATTTACTTTTGGAGTAGCAATATATCATAAAACCAAATTTTAAATACGAAAACCATTTTCTAGTCTTGAAAAACACTTTAGAATTATGAATTAAATAGCAGCGCCACTAAAACGGGTGGCCATGTTGAAAACTCGCTGTAACCTCACAAGACAGTACGGCACCTTGGACTTCGCTGGTATCTTCATATCCACCTTTACTCATTTTAAAAATCCTAGTTACACTGTTCCGCTTCAACTTTTAGTAAGCTCCTTAGCATTATGGAGCTTTGTTTTTAGCAATGAAAAAAGCATTGATGGTAACATGGAAACAATTACCCAACTGACGATTCACCGATATAGGATAAGCACCCTGCGGGCGCCGATAATTGCTGTGAGCGGTAAAAAATAGAAGCCGCTCAAACTTCCTCCTTATGCGGTGATAAATAAACAGGTTTTTGACATATAACAAACATAATATACTTTCTCTGTATGAGCTAACCCAAATGAACAAAAAATATTGGTAAGAAAGCACTTATAGAGACAATATTCTTGGGTTAATAGAAGGAACAATTTAACGATTCATCAAGACCTCCCTTGTGATTTCACATATTTGACCTTATCAAATCGTCGATATAGAATTACATATTCATTTAATAAAATTAGAATTTTTTGTTTAAGGCAAAAAATTGGGTTCTGTCTTTCCTATCAAACTGACACTCAAACGGTGATGCATCCTAATGAAAAACGTTTTTCTCCCCTATTTTTTCAATTATTTTGATAAATAATCTATTTTTAAAAGTTAAAAAAGTACTTTTATATATTTCTCAAAGGGTAGAGAACTTTTTCTTGCTTATCAAAATATACATATGTTTAGCACTCCGAACTGGACTACCACCCGAAACCATTTCACTTGAACTTTGATAGCTTTAGGTACAAAATATACACTGAGAAAACACTTTGGATATGATTATCGTAGGTTTGGATGTCACAACCAAGCCTGAGGTGAAGGAAAGGACTTGCCCATACATTATTGCCACACAAGATGGACGAGTACTTTGGGTGTGAGAACCAAAGTGTTGGGTGGCTCATCAGAAAAACGTTTGGATACCGAATGAAAACTTAAGATGACCAGCCCAAAGGCATATGCCCCTACCACTCCCACCCCCCTTAAACCCCACTGTCCTAATATTTTTCTTTTTCAACCCCTTTGGAAATAGGGTAGTAGGACGGTGCAACTAGAAAAACGATAACAATGGGCTCTCTGGTTGTTATGATAGGTATCTTTTATCACATAATTCGTCAACATATTACAAAAAATTAGCAAAATATTTCAAGACATTACAAATTAACACAATTATCAAGAATTTAATGTCAACAACATAAAAATATTATTAGAATACAATCATAACATAATACAAAATATGATCTCAGAGAGAACTTTGTTTGTAATAAGCACATAGAGATAACAATGGGAATCTGAAAGGGAACTCATAAGCAATGGCTGGTAGTGTAAGCATGAGAATTAACACGTAATGGCCTCGCAATTTTAGTGCAACTTCCTAGCAAACACCTGGATTTAGGCTCCAAGTTCAGCCTTCAATAGGTATTCCTTCGTCCCCTCGTCCATATCTCTTCGAGCAGCAGGAAAACTGTGAAGCAGGCGCGGCAGAAGGGTCACAACGAAGTTCGCCAGTTTTGCCCAGAACAAGTCCACACGTGTCGACGGCTTGCACGGCTGAACACGGAATGACGGGTGCTAGAGCTTCCTGAGACTGCCACCAGAGCGCGCAACTATAGATTTTGATTTCGCACCTAAATCGGTAGACTGCACCACCTACAACTTTGTGTCTCCCATCCAAAGGACGTCGACTAGACGTGTTTCGTGTGACACTCTTTGCCTTTGGTTCTCACATCCAAATAATTAGTTCTGACGTCATATCATTCTTGATGGCGCATCCAAACCTCCCCGCCCAAAAGAGTTTAGGGTGTTGCATCCAAACCTGTCTCTCAGTGTATCTTTATTGAAGCGTACGAATAAATGTTAAGGAACAATGCACTATTTATACGTCTTTCAACGTCCTTCAGCGTATTGAAACATTTTCCCGTTTGCAAAAATAGTGTTGTATCGCTGATTTCCTGAAAATGGCGACCAAAGCTACGTTTGTGGCGATATGGTACTGCCTTGTTACGCCACCATCCAACCAACTTGGCGGCGGGGTTTCCAGCGCAACGTAAAATTTTGCAACTTTGAGAGGGATTTTAAGCCAATATACTTGCGTCTCTATGGTTTATTCAACGATGAATTTGCCTTTTCAACTGTTTAAGTAGCAACGATGAGGAGATGATGGCTTAATCGATGTTTATGTGGTTCAAATGCGGTCTCTATTTTTAGCTCACTTATCCGCGAGAGACTGCACAGTATCTCACCAATAGTAAAGCGCTCTATCACTAAATATGCATATCAGATACTTTCAGATTGCGGCTTTTGTAATTTTATCATATATAATTAGCAAAATATACAAATGTTTAATGGAAAAGGGAGTGGAGGGCAAGAGGGAGTGAATCCGTCTTCTGATTATTATCCATTATTGTTACCTATGTAAATTTGCACAAATTCAGGAGCGTAAATGCTGCATTTGTTCATTTGTTCCCTTTTATCATTATTAATTGCCAAATTAGCGTTTCTGGCGATTAATGTCCAGTAATAAGATTTTATTATGCAATATAATATAATATTTCTTCTTCCACGAATCGAAAAATTAAAATTTTCTATTTACATTACAAACAGGACGGAAATAATATATGCCAAGTAGACAGTACTTGTTAATTGAACAAATAACACCGAAATCAATATGAAAAACCCTGTGCTTATTGCATTTTTAATTTCGTATGAAGGCTCGTGAACTTATGTTTCCACACTCGGAAAAATCCCGAGCTAGCAAGAATGCTTCTCCTTTTTCCCACCCCCTGCATCCGGTGAGGTACCTAGATGGGAACTGCAAAATGGCAAGGGAGAATTTAGAAGTACATAACAGATTCTAGTCTCTAGTTTGGTATGCTCTAGAAGATAGTTGGATAGTTGTATCGAGGGGATTTATATCCTTTCCAGAAGTTCCTTGCAACACATTATTTTCGAATTTAAACCTTGCAGCCATGCGTCACAGTACGTTTGAATTTCCTCGAGATCCTTTTTTTAGCGTTTCCCTATTATTTTTTCTACGGATTTCTCTGTAGACTACAGCATTTTAGGCAACAAATTGAAGTCTATAGTAACGTTTTCTTCATATGAGACGAAACTTTTGTGGGAAAACAGTGATATATGAGTTTTGGAAGATCTGCTATTTTTAATTCCGTGTATTGTTTTAATTAGCAAGTTCTGCACTTCTAGGTGTCTCATAACTGAGATTAAAATTACATGTTTATGGGCATAACAAGAGATGTATGTTAGGGATATTGGTCTGTAATTTGATGGCTGTTCCCTACCATTCCTAAGCATTTCTTATTCTCATTCTCATTCTCATTCTATTCTTATTCTTATTCTCATTGGCCTTATGTTGACAATTTTCCAGCCTTTGAGTACTACACCTTGCTTAATGCATTTTCTGAATTTTAAATAAGTATGGACTATTTATGAAGCTATTTCTCTATACACGCGGAAAAAATATTTTCAAGGCCTAATGACTTATGTGAACTGATCAATTTTATATTGTTCCTGCGAGCACAAAAATCAATGGGCGGCATCATTTGCCGGTAACTATCATGATATATCACGGATGAATTCAATGAAAACTTGGCGAGTACACTTTGGAAGTAGGAATTTTATAAATTAGGTTTTCTGAAATTATTATGGTTGCTTCACCTTTATCGTTCCTCAGTGAATATATCCATATATCCATAATATCTACAGTTAGTAGATATTACGTCTCGAACATCTCTTACGTGAAAAATTCTTTTGGGTTATCCAGTAACTGTGCTGCAATAGTTTTCCTTTTTAAATTCAGAAATGCATCCCAAAATGGTTCCTTTGTAGTGTATGTAGAAAATTTATATTTTTCAATTTTTAACTCAAAATCATCAGCGTGTATGTCTGCGCGGTTCCGGGTTCTTAAGCAAGATCTCTTCACTGCCATGTTCTTTTTTAAATTTACTTGTGATATATTTTCCGATTCCTGAATACACCATCGAAAGAAGAGCTTTCAGTGCACCCTCAGTCTGACTAATTGATTGATCGTTGGAAGTTACGAAAATGGAATTGATTGAGCAACTTAATTCTTGGAAATCAGAAAGGGGTTTTTGAGATGACAATGGAACGTACCGAGATCAAATTTTTACAAAAATGTAGAGTTATCTTATTATGTAAATGTTTCTTGATATTCGAGGGAAACTCAGCTCTAACTACCCAATCGTCTCTTATTCCCTCAAGAGTGTCACCCTTAACACCTTAATTCGGTATATTTTCTGCCAATAAATTTAGAAGTTTGCCTCCTCTGATAGGTTCTGTATCTATCTAACACGTTTGAAGAGAACGCACTCAACAGGAACTCGAAAATGTATTTGCCTTTCTCCTTTGTTATAAACCTTTGTTTTCCAATCTATAGAAGGAATATTTATTTTATCATTTAATTACAAATCTCTTTCTGAATTCCTATGTGATTCTATATACCTGTGTTTCTAATACTAATAAGTAATTATGGAATGGTTGCCAATAACAATAATTTAGTGATGGGTAAAACTCCTTTACAAAAAATCACTAGATTGTACATTTTAGATGCAAGTGAACTTTTCAAATTTTCATGCCTCAGCTAATGCATGATTAATGTTAGCATGTAACTCGAGCATATAGGTGAAAAAATGACAATTAAACAGAAGTTGAAGTTATTTAACATTAAATAAGCAAGTTCGGTGTAGATATAAATGCAAATTTCTATTCAAAGTCGCTGAACTAATTTTATATAGGTCTATATCTCAACATTCGAAATTTATATTGTTCTTTGTACGATTTAGTAGTTAATTTAGTTGTACATGCTATCAGCATGAGGTTAAAAAAGCAAATGTCAATCCAGTATTTACTGTAGGGCAATAAAATGGAACCTATGCAAGCAATGTCACAAATGAAGACAGAAGGTGATTACTGATTACATTTCACGAATAGCCAGATGCAACAAATTTAGAGCAGACGTAGTGGAAAAGGGATTAGTAAGATACTAACTGAATGAGTATGATCCTCTCTGCGGCACAGTGTACATTCAAGTATCTGAACCATATAATGGAGGCTTATTCTAAAATTGCACGGAAAAATGTGCCATACAATACCTAACTAACAAAAACACAATTAGATCCTTGGGGGTTCTATGCAGAAAACTCTGTGCTCTAATAGCTCTAAAGATTATTGATTGGATGTGGTATTGAAATGTGACGCCAAAAGCTGTTAGTAATGAAATATCACGCACATTTGATAACCACCGTAAATAGTGACAAAGCAGCATAGGATTTGTATGATAATTGGTAATATCGAGACAAAGTGTACACTAATTTCCTCCTCCTCGTCGTCTATGGACGACATTTTATCCCTGGCCGACAGGTGAGGCTCAAGAAACTGCATTTATTTGTAATAAAATAATGCTGACACGTATATATTAAATTGGAACAACTAGAAGCTCTTTGGATATGAAAGGGTGTGCCATGACCACATTAACTAAAGATACTTAAAATATCCACCTTTACCTCTTACAAGAATCATCTTTCACTTTATAATTATAATTTAAAAATTTAGTGGAATATACTTAAAGTCTTTCCCACAGTTTTCTTTTATAATTTACAAACCTAGTAACTTTATTCATTTTTCAGTGATTTGGTTTCAAGAGTAATGAAAAAGTATAAAGTAACTTTTATTTGTTTCATGTTCTTCATTTCATCTACCCATTCTGTTGTTCAGTGCCTTGGCCCACAAGCGTTAATATGTGAATACACACACACACACACACACACACACACACCAATCACGCCGTTCCCATCCGAGGTAGGTACAGTCAAAATGTTTCACTCATTAATAAATAATTGTACACCTAACTCTGCTTCAATAATTTCCTCCATACTGACCTATCCTTGAAAACCTCTTTCGCCTCATTTACCCCCACACACTGCTTCATACACGCCCTCCTGTTTTAAGACTCCTTATATTCCTCCTCCTAAGAATTTCCTCAACCACAACTTTATCGACCTACCTCTACCTCTCGCATCATTCATTTAACTCGTATATATATGTGTGTCCGTTATTCGACTCTCATCAATTTTGTTAACATGGTCAAACCAACGAACCACACTTCTTTCATATCTGTCCATTATTAGAGCATCTAACCCACTTTCATTTATTACCCACACATTTCTGACCCTATCCACCCTCTTTTTACCAGAAACACTCCTCAGATAAATCATACCAAAGGCGCTTAGTCTATTCTATGTCTATTCTATGTCTAAGACTCTTATGTCTATTCTAACATACCCATGTTTCACTACCGTTCAACAAAGTGGGAATAAGTATACTTCTGTACACGGTGATTTTCGCTTCCTTAGACAGGCAATTATTCCTTGATATGCTCCACATGCTACATACCACTTTCCTTCCAGCATTCGCACGTCTCTTTATCTCCTCATCTATCCGTCCATCTACCGTAAACAGCTCACCTAAGTGCACCAAATCTTTCACATGTACAATTACTTCACCATCGGCCTTATCATACAGTTATTCTCCGCACTCTCCTAATTAAAAACTACCACTTTAGTCTTGCACGCATTTACCCTCAATGTAATTCTCTCCGTTGATTTAAAAACTAATCTAAGAGCTTTTGTAATTCCTGTTGGCTCTCTGAGATCAAAAGATCATCATCTGCAAATAGTAGAACTCTCACGTTTGCATTTCTAATCAAAACACCGTCGTTGTCACTACATGCATCTCTAACACTTTTATCCATAAATGCATTAAACAGCCATGGAGACATTACGCATCCTTACTTTACGCCCTGTTTTATTACAAACCAATTACTCACATCCCCGTGAAATCTCACACTTGCCTTACTATTATCATACATCGTCATCATAACATTCAATTACTGCCCATTCACTCCTTTTTCCTTCAAAACCTTCCACTACTTCTTTCCATTTACCATGTCATCTGCCTTCTCTAAATCAACAAACGCACACTACACTTTCTTGAGGACGCCCATATATTTTTCTATCATTCGCTGAAGCGCAAAAAGTTGGTCACAACATCCTCTCCCAGGCATAAACTCACACTGTACACCCCATATTCTGTCAGAAGTAATATTTTTCACCCTTTCGATTAATGTTTTGCTGAGCACTTTTTCCTTAATCATTAATAAACTATTGGCCCAAAAATGTTTATTTTCTGTCCTTTCTCCCTTTTCTTTGTGCAATGGAATTAATTGCATTCTTCCAATCCACTGGAACAACGAACGCATGTATGCATAAATTATATGGTTCATACAGCCGAAAAAATGAGTAAATTACACCCACTCTTCAACATTTCACTGGATATACCATCTACGCCTTAAGCCTTCACAGTTTTCAATACTCTCAAGCCGTTTTGGCCTTATTCTCACTTATCTCCTTTTCCATCATTACATTCCGCATTCACTCCACTGCCTTTACCAATCTTAGCTCTTATTACCTACTTCCGAAACAGCTTTTTATTGCCTTCGAAATCGCTCTGCATCTTGCTACCTTCATCCACACGCATTCTTTCCTTGCTCACTTTCACAACGTTTTAGCACTCATTCTTTTTCTTTCTGTAAATCTCACATGCCTTAGTACGCTCTTCCTCAGATTTGTCAGCAATCATATACTTGTACGCCTATTTCTTTTCCCCGATTGTGATTTTCACTTCTACATTCCACCAAACATGACCTTTCATTCTTCCTACCTCTCCTTTTCTACATACTTTTTCAGCACATACTTTAATCACCCCATTTTAAACACTCCCACGCATTATTCATATTCTCGTTTCTGATATACTCGTCCCATTCTCTCTGATTCTAGGATAGAGCATCATCAAGCATGCAACCATACTGAATTCTTATATCACTGGATAGCAACCTATCCACTTTTACTCTCAACTGCTTACGCACAGCATTCTTCCTTGGCACCCACTTTCTGCCCAGATTCACTTATTGAGTACCAAATAGTGGTCTGTTCTACATTCAACACCCCTCACCACTCGTGTCCCACACTAACTCCCTCAATCTCTCATCATACACAACCAAATCAATCATGCTTTTACAATCGCCCGTTTTCCACATATACACATGTATTCAATTATGTTTAAAACATGTATTTCCTCTTTCCAAGCACACACTCACCAATTTTTCACCATTATCATTCACTCGAGGGTCACCAAATGGCCCAACCACTCTCAGATGCATCCCGTCTCACACCAATCCAGCCATTCATGTCACCTAGTATAATTATTCTCTCACCAAGGTCATATTCATTTAAAACCTCTCTCAGTTTTTCCCAATACTCATCTTCCACACTGTCACTCTCTCCATCCAATGGTGCATAGCACGCCACTATCACAACTCTCTTAATACCTCCTTTCGTGCGAACCCAGAGAAATCTATGGGATACTAACTCGTACTGCCTTACTGGTAACTTAGCTCTCTCATTAAAAATAAGTCCTACACCTTGACTGCCGCATACATTATCCTCAGCTCCTGACCACAGAGCAAGGCTACCACCATCAATAGTAACAACACCCCGCCCCTTGTGTTTAGTTTCACATACACACTAAACATCCATTCGTCTCACTTTCATTTCATTCAACAACTCATGCTCCTTTCCTTATACTCCTCTCACATTCCAAGTGCCAATAGTCCAGATCGAATTGCTTTGTCCGTACCTTAATGGGCCCACCTTATTCAGCTTCCGCCGCCCATTTCAGCACATTCTCCAATCATCAAAGCTTCGGCCGTCCGAGGCTACTCAGTGACTGTTATGAGTAAGTTGTAATAGAATATGCAAGGTTACCAGCATTTTCAGTACCCGCACCACGTGCAGCTTTCCCTGCTAATGGTTATGGCGCTCTACCGGTCAGTTTTGGTACATTTTTGCCAGTATGCCACAAAAAAAAACAAATCATAGTAATACCCTAGGCCCGCTTTCACTATTCTACACAAGCTAAGCTTGGATAAATTCTGAAATGACTACCTTGAGAGCCAGTATACTGTTGCCCGCGACCCACCACTAGGAGGTATATTCCGTGTATCATAAAATGCAAAATGTGAATGCATCCATATGAAACCACTGTATTTCATTGTTAACTACCAAAGTTTGTGTTTTGAGTGCGAGGTTATCAATGACTTGCTTTCACAAACTTTGATAGTGCACAATAATGTATGGTGTCCCTTTGAACAGTTACGACAACATACGTGGGATCGACAAGCACTCTCTTCATGTTTTCCACCTAAGCAATCGTAAAAAATACTGTTAGACTCAATAAAGTATCTTCTTTCATTCACCGATATTGAAAAAAACTTGTTGAATCAATATAAACGGTGCTGTTTGGTGCATAGTGGGTATGAGAATAACTTTACAGCCTCACATGCTGCCAAGAGTGAAGTTATTTGACTCGCAATACTCCTATTTGCTTGAATAAATCTCGAATTTGAAGGATTACTTGGCCTCGAATTTAATGTATGGAGTATATTAATATGCTTGTGACCAAATTTGACTAGGTTGTCAATAATTTATAATTCAATTTTATGGTGTTCCATCTCAAACTGCTTGCGCGAATTTGTGTCTAATGTTCTTACCGCAGGTGCAAAGAAGATAAAATCGGCCAAATTATGTATATTCACGGCCTTCCAAGCATTCAAATTTTCGGACAAATTTTCAATTAATGACTGGAAGCCTTCATTTGAGTCTTTGTTCGAAACAGGAGCATTTATTATTTTTCTAGATATTGTAAAGCTATTTATCGCTTATTTTCATGTTGTTGAACCAAGTTTTTCCTCACGATAGCGTAGTTTTCAGAGGTTAATGGAAGACGCGTCACTATTTTTCACGCATTTTCCTTTACTTCACCAATTAAGTAATTAAATTTCTCACTGAGTACTCTCTGGTATCAGGCTACAGAAATCATCGTAAAAAGTTTTGAAGTTAGTCTATTTCCCTTCAAGCTCAGGAATATTTTTCTGGGGCAACCTGGCAGTCTGCAAAACAATAGGCAATTCCATACCGAGGGTCAGTAATCGAAACGTCGATATTTCAACTATTGGCCCGATTGGAAACTCAAGAAAAATTTACTCCTCCAGTCGTCAAAATCACCTCCGCTGAGACACACCTATCTTGTTGCGATGAGGGGGCTTGCGTGCCTAAGTGAATCTGAGAGCTATGCCGGCGGGAGCGTAAGCCATCCAAGCCTGGCAGAACAAGAGGGATAGTCCAGACGAAAAGAGGTACCCTGGTCCTCCAGGTTGGAGGTTGGGCGTAGGACCCAAAACCTCACACTTTAACAAATGTACTTTTACGAATCCTATAAAGAAGCCTCGGAATATGGACAGATTTACACATGATAAATTTGGCAAGCGATCAGGAACTTAAAAACGGAATGCAACACTGACCTTAGGTATATGGAACGTAAGGACTACGCTGAAAGCTGGAAAAATGGTAGAGATCGCTGAGGAAGTACTGAATATTGGACGGATGTAGTGGCATTACAAGAAGTAAGAGGGATCGGAATTGGAGGAAAGGATGAAAAGGACTACTCAATGTTCTATATCGGGCCTAAACTGAGAAATGGACAATGTGGAACAGGATTTATCTTTAATACCAAAATGAAGCAAAGCTGCTTAGGGTTTGAACCTTTGGGGGATAGAATGTGTAAGAAAAGGCTCAAAGGACGTTTTAGAAACGTATCTATCATCTCAGCTTATGCACCCATAGAAACTGCTGATGATGAAGAGAAGAATGCATGCTATGAATGACTAGATATGGAACATGATACCTAAATATGATGTTTTGACACTCCTTGGAGATTTCAATGCAAAAATAGGAAGAGAGGACTTCTTGCAGCATGTAGCTGTAAAACACTCCTGACATAATGAGACGAATGAAAACAGAAGATACTAAGCCAGTTGGCAGAAGCTAAAGAGCTAATAATTAAAACTACCTGTTTTACAGTAAAGGATATACATAAGGGATCCTGAAAAATTGTAGGTACAGGAATGGTCAATCACATTGATCACATTCCGATTTCCAGAAGATAAACATCTTCAGTCATTGACATAAGGTCTGTAAGAGGCCGAACCATGATTCAGATCATTATTTTGTAAAGGCTAAGTTCAGGAAAAGAATTGCGAATGTAGGACGTATAAAATGGCACAAGAGAACACAGTGGAGTGTGGAAAAATTCAGGCAACCAGCATCTGCGGCCCAATACCAGGAAACCCTGGGTAAGAAACTGGAAGGAGCAGAGAATCTGAGTATAACTGATTCAGTAGAGAGAATATGGCTCAATACAAAGAAGGCTATAAAAGAAGCTGCAAAGGAGACTATAGGAGAAAGAAAGAGAGCGAGGAATGAAGAGTAGAATAGAATAGAATAGAATAGAATAGAATAGAAAAAAGGTTTATTGTCCAAGGAGCATTTGCTCCTATGAGGAAAGGTTTAACATCTGAAGATTAAATTAACATATGAAAGAAAAAAAAACAGAGTGCTTATGCTCAGAAGACGAATCCCTCAGGATAAACGATCTTATTTCTGAGCGATAAATGGGTTATCGCGAATGTTTATGCTAAAAGAGTATTGTTTCAGTATTTAGTTTTGTTTAAATATTAGTTTTAAATTTGGTAATGATAATGAAGATTCCAAACGTCATTACACGGACAACAATTAACAATATTTTCATTACGAATGTTTATGCTAAAAGAGTATTGTTTCAATATTTAGAAAATAAAAAAATTATATAAAAGCGCATCAGGTTCAACTATGTGGAAGTGATATATATTCATTTCAAAATGAAAATGAATAAAAACATTGTTGAAAGGTATTAAAATTCTTATATTTTTATTAAACGACGCAGTTACAGCACATACAAACTGCGCCGTAATTGTCCGGACAGCAGCCCCCTCTGAATAGCGCACACCTCTCAATAGCGGACAATTTTTACGGTCCCATACACGTCCGCTATATGGAGGTTTGACTGTACATGAAAGTATTAACCGTAAAAGACAGAAGGTGGAATGAAAACATTATATTTGGGCAGTAAAACTTTGAAAATTTAAATATTTCAGTTACCTTGATCCTAATTTAAACTGCAAGAACTCAATGATAGAAGAGATCAACAAGAGGATAATGGCCAGAAATAGGGCTTACTTGGCTAATATTTAGCTCCTGAAGTCCACCCTGCTATCTAAGGGGATGAAAATGAAGATCTGTAAGGCACTTATCAGACTAATCTTGACATACGGAGCAGAAACGTGGATCATCTCTGCTGGAAATGAGCAAGCTCCACGGATATTTGAACGGTAGGTTTTACTAAAGATATATGGCCCTGTGACAGATGGTGTAACATGCAGGGAAGAACAAACAGAGAAATAGAAAATATGATCAGAGACGAAGACATAGTGCGATTTGTGAAGACCCAACGGTTAGCCTGGCTAGGTCATATGGAAAGAATGAGTAAAGAAAGGATGCTTCAGAAGTTGCTACATAGGAAAATGGATGGAAAGAGAAAAATATGGAGACCAAGGAAAATATGGATGCAGGATTTGGAAGAAGACCAAAAGACTGTTAGAATCGTAAGATGGTGGGAGAAAGTGCACAACAGAAGAAAATGGACAGATGTCTTGAGGGAGGCCAAAGCCCATACCGGGCTGTAGCGCCGAGAAAGAAGAAGTCGTCAACATGACCTCACTTATATGAGCTATTTCTTCGAGATTATTATTGTTATCTCCTCTCTTATTCCAATTTATATGTACGATTCCTTTGTTAAGTTCTAAGGTGGATGAGTGTTTCCCAGGGTTAAAAATTACGGCTATACGCTTAAAATCAACGGCGCTATTGAATGCCACGCAGTTTTCATTACAGATCGTTTGTCTATTCGATTTCATCCCCTATCTTGCATTCCTGAAAGAAAACAAAGGGACGCTATTTTACATTTGTTTTCAGCAAAAAGGGACATGCGTTTATCCCTTGGTTCTTTATCAGGGATACGATGAGTTCCTTCCGTTCACTAATGATTTGTACTTATGTTTGCCTGAGGCTACAGAGAAAAGTGTGGTCCAGGTTCCATTGCAAAGTATCTACTAGTTCTTATTCCTCATACATTTCAGCTACTGCTTTCCTGGGATGATGTGAGTGTAGTTTGTAAGAACACATAAAACTATAGGGTAGCTGATACCAGTGCGCTAGATACCACTAAGGTTGAAGAGTACGCGCTTAAACGTTTTCGATTGTTGCTGCGGGAACTTAGCTTTTTTTATTCGCACACATGAGCATTAGCGGCCCATACTTCGCTTCTAATGCATAGAGGATAACCGCCCTGGAAAAGTTCTACTATTTTTCTTCAAGGCCCGTCTTTTGGCCGAGGAAATGAAAACATTTCTCCCTTCAGTGTCTCTTCTCGTGTTTCCTGTGAATAGTCGAATACTTACTGTCGGAAGATGAGAGCATTATAATTCAGTGAGCAACGTATGGCCACGGTATATTGAAGTACCTAAATACGCGCCTGGCTAGTATGCAATTGGGATCCTAAGTGTTGTGTTTATCGTTGCAAATGAAACTGTTGTTGAAGAGAGAAAATACACTCTTTAAGCCCATGAATTTATAAAGAGTCAGCACGAGAGGCACGAAAAACCAGGACATTTTAAAAAGAATTTTTTAAGGCTTTCCACCATATTTAATTCGTTACACAGCAAACAATGCATCCGGTTACGGCGATCGAGTTTATGAAAACTTACTTCCGGGGAACTGCATATAAAAGCTCTCGAAGCATTGAGTTATTGCCGAGAGAAGGCGTCCGCATGGCTTCTACCTGTACCGAGGGTTTCTCATCGATGGAGGACTATGCCTACACCTCCCGCATTTACCCCCGGGTCTCATGGCAGCGCCATCCACTCCTCTTACTATCTCGCGTACACTCGCGGTGCAACGGCATTCAATCATCCTGTAAATCATTTGCAGTCAAAGCAACTTTGAGCAGTGGTTTAAACTTGGGCAAGAGCCTCTGTTTGAACAAGGGTGTATTTTGTTCTCGAGGGGTGCCGAAGTGGGAGGTTACGGGGGCTACTTGCTCTGTGCTCGCAGCGTATGCAGGGCTTCCTCAAAGTTAAAGCTGGATTAATGACGAGGGCCCTGGGATGCGGAGGTGGTGATGAGCGATGGGAAAGCGATGAAAAGTCTCTCCTCTCTCATGCGCTGAGAGAGCTTCCTAACATTTTAACTTCCATTGAATTCCCATTCCAACTTGGATCAAAGAAAACTTTATCGTAATCGAATTTATTTCATGCTTTGGAAAAGTAAATGGATGACCAAACGAACTATAATTATCGCCATAAAATTCATAACATTGTTTTGCCTTGTTAAACCCATTTCTCGTAAAGTGTGATCACATGTCTCGGATTAAATATCTTCAAGAAGCAAAAGAAAACTTAGTAGCGGTAAACTTAATTTTATTATTAGGAAATATATGGAAATATGCAAATATACTATGAAAGTTGAAGTATGAGTCATTAAATTTACTTGATGATATCATATTTATGATAATCGGTCTTTCGATATTTTATGTGACGTCGTAATAAACCTCATTTAAATTCGCCGCAAGTTGAAAGAGGTTGAGCATCTTCTTTTCATTTTTTTATAAAACGCCAGAATCACGATCGATAACTTATTATTGTTTCAATAATTACTCACTGCAATTTGTTATTGGCCATTTTGCATGTAAATGAGTGTTCTTTATTAATTTTGTCCGCCCAGATTGCCTCCCGGAGGTACTTCTCCCGTATTATCTTACTCTAATGCTTTTTCCCCTTTTTCCAGTTTAATATGTCGATGGCATATGAGGATCAAATGCCAGAGCTACAATAGCTGGTTGCGTAATTATTTTCATTATCAATTGAATTATTCTTCCTCTGAATTGACATATTAATTTATTTGCAAGGCGGGCTCACGTCGTTAACAAAGATTGAAGATACTGAAGTTCCTGACTATTATGCTGAATGTTTGAGATAGCTACACATTAATTATCCATTAATTTAGTACCAATTGGTGTGCTACTCATCTTTAATTTGGTCCATTAGCAGCCTTATGGGAAAATGGGAAACCAAATCTGTCTCTGATGCCATATATAAACCATTTGCTATATTTTATGAATCATATATGAAGATGTTCTACGGAATAGGTCTTCACAGGAGGACCCAACACATATTATTGTAATAAAAAAGTAATATACTTTAATTATTTTAAGACATAATATTTCATTTTATATCCTACGGGATTTATGGCAAGTATTTTCGACGCTATGAAAATTACTCGTAGATTCCTTTAAAATGAGCATTATTTTTGAAAAACGAAAAGGTATCTAGGATTCATTTCTTAATGTAGTCAAATAAGTAGACAAAAATGTTAGTGTCAAAGATACATATGTGAATAAATATAAAATCCGAAGATTACTGCGAAATTGAGTGAAATTTCTGCATGATGCAGAAATAAAAAAATTAGCAATTATCCACAAATAAATTTCACTACGACCTAGGTTTTGATGTTTTCACATCATTTTGAATGAAGAAACATGTTTTTCCACAGTGAATTTATAACTTACGACCATGTTTTCGACGATTAACGTCGAAAAATGACGTTAATCGTCGAAACCATAGTCGTAAGTTATTAAATTCATAGTGGAAAAACAAAGTTTACTTTATTCATTCAAAATGTTTAGTAAATTCCATTAAGTATCACCGGAAACCACCAACTTTTCACATCATCATCAGGTGAGAATTGAAGTTAAGTGCACAAAATACAAACTCATTGCAAATGAAGGGGGGAAAAGGACGGAAGATGAGGAAAGGGGGATTTGGGCCGGTAAAACAAAGGGAGAAGTAACAGGAGAAAGAGGAGGGGGAAGAAAACGAGGAACGGGACTTAGGGTGAACAACAGCAATTAAAAATATAACTACGGAAGCTAGCACGACTTAACTCCGCCCCGCCCGGATCCCGTAGTGCGGCTCCTACTGGAGGTCCGCGAACGCTCCCAGTAAACTCCAGGAATGTGTCCCTGGTGCTGGCTGCGCCCACAGATTAGTGACAAGGTTGATGAGTCCCAGGCTGGGTGGGGGCTGCAGGAGTAGGACACGGGTAGAGAGAAGTCCATCTAGAGAGTGGGGGGAAGGAGGACGGTGACCAAAGTGGCATGGGGAGGGGGAAGATAGGGGGTGGAAGAAAGGGGTGGGATGCACCGGTCTACTGGATAACCCTAGGTAAATATAACAGCAAGAAGGGGGGAATTCCGGATGCAGGAATCTTCGTTGCGATGGGGAAGCTTGAGTAGGAACGTTGTAGAATTTCCATTTGCTCTAGGGTGTCCATTTCCTCCCTTTAGCATGCAAATGGAGCAATCTATTCTCAAATTCTGGGTTGTGGCCCCTAGCTATGATGCATTTCGCCACTATGGACGCAGCACTTCCTGATTTGATATACTTATTGTGCTCATTTACTCTTGTGGTGAAGTCTCCACCTGTCTGCCCAAAATACCGGGCTTGGCACTTACACTTATTTTCGTAAACTCTATTCTGATTCTCCTCGTCAATTGCATTCTTGTTTTACCGTAGCGGCTAAGATAAAGTTGTGTGAGTATCAAAAGCTACTCTAAACTTCTCCTTATGTAGTTTATTGGCAATATTTTAGGAGAGGTTTTTGATAAAGTCAATCTTATACCATTTTTGCGGTTCACCGCTCTGCTGTGGTGGGAGGGAGGTGCTGAGGCTCACTGATTGTTTGCGCATTTTTCTGGTAAGTTAGGTATCGATTAATTTTTCACCATAACCGTTGTTCATGGCTATCAGCTAAATGGTCCAGGTGTCATGATTGAAGTGGTGTTTGGGCATAGGGATGTTAATTTATCTATGAATGAGGGAATGAAAACCAGTTAAATTCTGCGATATCAGATAACAAGATTCCGCGGGGATGACTTGATCTTTGTTAGTCGAGTATCTTATTATGGAGAATGCCTTTGTTCATGGATTTTAATTGTGAGATTTCGGAAGTTTAATTTCTTATCCAACTCGGATTCCATAGTAAATGTAATTGACTTGTGCAAGGAATGTAAGAAATGAAGGAGTAAATCCAGTTGTCGGTTTGTGCCGGTCCAACAACACAAAATACCATCGTACCTGAACCAGTAAAATTTATTCTTGGTGTTTTAATGGCTGAAGCTGAATATTTTTTCCTCTAGTTGATCGATGATAATCTCTGCCAGAATGAGTAAGAGTGGTGATGCCATGGCCAAAGCTTCCTTTAGTTTGTAATTTTGTCCATTGAATAGGCAATAATTTTTCAACACATATTTCCATTAATTGATGTATCTTCTCTATGATAAGCGGGTAGAGATTCCCGTTGTACGATATATTCTTAGCAAGCGTTAGTGCCTCACAGGTAGGAACTAAAGTAAATAATCTCTGTATATCTAAAAACATAATCTTAGAATTTGGAGGAAGAGGTACCAGATGGTAGCAGACAACTGATTGCTGATGTTATAGTAGGTGTATATATAGTATAGTAGGTGGGTAGACTTAATCAAGAGACCATCTACCAATAAACCGGAACGTCCATTAAGGTAATAACGCTGAAAATCCTCATCAGTGACCTCAGAGACATCAGATATATAGTGAAACAGAGCTTCTGATGATTTCCACTCTTTAGCAGGATTATAGTAGACAATATGAACTCTTAAAGTAGTGATGATCGCGCCTGAAGATTTGAGCACTGCCATAAGTTATTAGTAACAGAAGGACGAATGGTGTCACTTGACCCAGTTTTGTAATTCAAATGATTTTTAAAGTAATATCTTATCATTTGATTAATTTGTAATTACACGACTTAAACTATACTAACTCAAAATATGATGAGAAATAACTATAATTACGTCATCACTATTGTTAAACTATTTACAACAATTTGTACCTTGATGGATGGCTGGGAGTAATTTGTATCTTTCTTATATTCGGTAAAGTTGTTGCGTTTTCTTAACGTTTTCTCTCTTACAGCTAGTTTTCATTGATTTTCATCAATTTTTGCTAACCACCATACATTTCTGTAATGATTTTTTACTTTTTTATATTGGTGTGCATACCCATGGAATAACTGTCAGGCATCTCAAAATTGAACACTTGCACATTAACCAAAAAACTAAGTACGAAAATTGACGCACTGCTACATGCCGTAAATTACTAGCAAACGATTGGAAAACAATATATATTAATCATATTTATTTCTATGGTAGCCAGTTTATTTAACATATATACACAATCGAAATGCTCTACTAAATCCCCATTTTGCAATTAGAGTGCAATAGAATAACAATATCTACAAGTAATGGAGCGTCTGAAAGTTCTTGGCGTTCAATCAAATCCAAGCGTAATATTAGCTGAATGAATCACCTTGTTTTCGTAGTCGATCAACCTCAGAGACACCAACTTGGCTAACTTCTCACTTGGTGCCATTCGGGCCTCTACTTTGAGTTCTGCCGGTAAGGTGAACATGCTTGGCAGTCGTGCCTGACATGTAGCTAATCGTCGACGATATCCGACTGTGTACTGAGAGCCACCCTCAGCATTAGTGCAGTTAGTTTTCCTAACCAGCTCCTTTTGAGGAATCTTGAGCATTGATATGGATTGAAAATGTAAATATTACGGCAAAGGCTAACAATTTTCAAACCAAAGGAACATGAACCAATCTTTTCTCCAATACACACCTATTTTGCTTGATGGACGGCTGGGAGTCATTTGAATCTTTCAGACAGCCGGTGAAGTTAATGCGTTATTTAAACGTTTCCTCTCTTATAGTTACTTTTTATTGCCTAGCATTACTATAAAATAATCACCATACGTTTTTGTAATACTTTTGAATTTTTTTCTTGGTTTGCATGTCCATGGATTAACTGGATGATATCACAACTTCATCTGATTATGTTGAACCTGTATTTGTGCTACCTCCTACATTACGATACGTATGCTCGGATGTCATTTCCACATTACCTTCAGAACAATCTTTAGGTAATTTAATAAGAGCAGCTGCAACATCCACCGGCGTCAAACCTTACCTTGTCATCGTAAGTGGGACCTATACTGTCAGATCTTCCGTTTCTCATACATATAGTGACGACTTGCTTCTTGTAAGGTGGGTAGATTATTCTCCCTGATCCATTCCGAGTTTTTCCAGGATCCCGAACATCATGTTCCACATGATATTGTCGATGGAATTCTCTAGTTCCCCAAATGCGACAAAATACGGCTTGTCCATAGGCAGAGATTGGGCTCTCTGGTACCTCTGATCTTCCTAAATCCAAATGATTTTCGCAGAACTGTCTCAAATTTGCCAATCCATCCGTTGATTTATTCGTGTGAGTATTTTTTATGCATACAGTTCTGGACTCAAGGTTATTTACGTATTTCATTGCCGACTTTACGAAGCTGAAAGAGGCAAAGTACGTCTTGTGACGTCACCCTTCTGAGTTACGCCTAATAATCCACATCAGTCATAAGGGACTTAGTTCGGATTGTTTATAAAACTCAACACTGAGAAAAAATTCAAAACATAGAATACACTCCTCTCATACCCATTGCAAAGGTGGCATCGAAGCGGAACTCCTAACACTCAGGCTAATGACTAATATTTTTCTCTCGTAAAAAGGGTCTATGCACAGTAGTAATAGTAGTCCTGTAGTGAAAGTTCATATGCCGATCTTAATGCCGTAGTAAAACAGAATTAAATTTACTGGATCCGACCAGAACTGTTGGCGGTTTTCGAAAAATCCGAATGTTACTTAAGTGCGGTTTAAGTTAGGGGTTGACCCCAACGAAAGTTTTTGGACATATATTCCTAGTCAATAGTCATGCAAAGTCAGGAGACACCATCACATTATCACATGTGGTGTGGAAATGGTGGCAAGAAGAAACACTCACCGGGTCTGGTCAGAACCAGCGGTGGTTGTAATGTTTACGGACTGTCATTGAAATACAAATATTTTACTTTCCGGTGTGGCCCAGTGGTAGCATGCCAGACTCCCTCTCAAAGTGTAGCAATTTCGAGACGAAGGGGACGGAGAAAAACTCCTAGCTTTGAAATCCAACATTTAAATGGTACCCGAACTTGCCCCTATATTGAGAGGCAGCAGTCTCAACAAAAAGCATTCATGGCTCAGGTAAAAATCATAGGACCGGTATCAATAGCCAAAGTTTCAGGAGAGAGTGAAGTTCACGGCTGGGGAACTGCGACGCGAAAGATAACGAAAGGCAAACCACCACGTGTACAATCCCTAGAAATAACCAAACAATCTTTGTATAACATGATGGTATTCCTCTCGTAAAGATACGGGCAGTCAAAAGTCCTCAATTTTAACTCGGGGTGGAAAATACTGGGTAAGATACATAAGTCAGAAGGAACATTGATGGAGTGTAATATATTTAGGGATAAGCGGGAGAATGCAAAGTAGGAGATGGAGGGGTTTGGAAGACGGCGAGATTTAGTGGACATGGGCAGACGACTACTTGGTGGAAGAACATAGGACCGCTAGTGTAGTCATCGCGCTTAAGAAAGAATAAGACAGGGCAATGAAGTCATTGTGGCAATACAGCGAGTGGAATCTGATGGTGAAGTGGTAAGGAGGGCCTATGAATAGTAGTAACGATCTACATGCCGACGTCTAACCAAACGGAAGAAGGACTAGAAAAATTGTGCGAGGAAATTTAAGAATTAATCAGAGTAGTGGTGAGAAAAGAGAATATCATCATAATGAGTAACTGGAGCGCAGTGATGAGAGAGGGAAATAGTGTAGGATATTTTGGACTAGGCAAGAGAAATGTCAAAAGAGGAACATTCGTAGAGTTCTGAATTCTTCCGCTTCTTCTGAATTCTGGCGCTTCCATCGCGGCAAGCTGGTTTCGGCTGTTCATGCTAGGCCTGCCTGCTTGCCCCGCAGTTAGATCGTGGAGGACGCCAGAAGCCGGGGAAGCGCGTCTTATTCGGAGACCCGGATGCACCTCGGAACACGAAAGGACAAGTGTGATTGTGATTTCAGCACTTCACGTCTTGACGCCAAAGACTGACCGTGAATTATTGCAAATCCAATAAAAATAAATTCATATTTAAATCCAACGTCACAATATACTAAGCAAGAACTACAAGAAAGTAAGGGAGCTAGCATTACATAGAATAGAATAGAGTAATATTTTATTATTCCGGGACGATTACGTCCCTTAGGAACACAAATTTTGAATACATTGTTTTGGAGTCAGATAATTAATTCCATTATAGGTTACTGATGAACAACAATACTTGATGCCCCTATTTTACAAAAATTACCGTAGGAATGCAAAGTAAATCATTCAATACAACCTCAACAACAACAATTTAAATAATGTTACACAAGGTAACACATTCATTAAGACAATGGAAATAACATTTTGTAATACTAATTTTTAAATCCATTATTAGCCTTACATTTTTAACATACTCAGGTAAGTGATTCCACATGTTACAGGAAGTGACATGGAATGAATTAGCATAAGCAGATGTCCGATATCGTGGTACATACAGCTCTTCTATGTGGCGCGTTGGACGTTTAGTTGTTGTAGCATCGTACAGTACATTCTTGTATAAATATATGGGGAGTTCTGTGATTATTATTTTGTATATAAACGTTGCCTTATTAAGTAAGCGCCTGTGTTGTATTTTTTACGTCGTCGTCGTTTACGTGTTCATAATATTTGATGTCAAAGAAACACCTTGCACAGGAGTTTTGAATCATCTGAAGTTTTTAATTATTCTTTTGTTAGGTCGGCGTATACAACACAGCAGTAATCTATGTGTGGGAAAACGAGACTGTCTACTGATTTTTGGCGAAGGGAAATCGGGATAAGGTGTCTAAATTGTTTTAACTGCTATAAAGTCTTATATTTATAGTAACTCCTAAGTTCCTTACAGTCTCTGAAAATTCAATTTTGACATCTTTTACATATATTTTGGGCATATTATCAAATGTAATTCTATTAACATAGACATTGCTACCAATAATAATATTTTTCGTCTTGTTGGGGTTGAGCGGTAGACAATTTTCATTTGACCATTTACATATGTTTTTAATGTCATCATTAACCTTGGCAATGGTGTAAATGACTTCTGCAGGGTTACAGTTGATATAGATCTGAAGATCATCTGCGTACATGTGATATTTACAGTTTGAGATGACTTTGGAAAGGTCATTAATGTAAATGGAAAACAGAAGTGGCCCAAGAATCGACCCCTTTGGTACTAATTTATATACTGTAGAGTAATTTGATAGTTCACCTTTCGGTCCTCTAATTGTCTGTTTCCTATTTGAAAGGTATGACTTGAACCAGAGCATGGCTGACTTTTGATACTCCCAGTCCCTTCAAACGCTTTAGTAGGATTTTGTGATTCACCGAAACGAATGCTTTACTAAAGTCCAATAGAATCAACAAGGTTAACTTCTTTTACTAGATTTAATATCTAATATCGCCAGTAATTTTTAGGAAGGCAGACTGGGTACTATATCCTTTTCTGTAACCTGACTGATATTGATCTAAAAGATTATTTTTTGAGAGGTGTTCCAAGGTAGCATCGTGTAAAAATTGTTCAAGTGGTTTTGACAACGTACTAAGAAGGGGAGTAAAATTTGAAGAATTTTGTTATCGATCCCATCACCACCAGTGGCATTTGTTTTGTTTATTTTTAAGTTTCGCAGTAATGCTTTTGGCGTATAGTGCGGCAAGTATAATCTATTGAAATTAAAGTCATTTGGAGTGTATTCTAGTTCATTATTATGGAAACAAGTATCTTCTTGCGTCATGGCAGAAGGTGAATTTTCTATATCCCGGTCTTCCCCGTCGGAAAAAGTGTTCAAGAATAATGTAATGAGACCGCCAAGGTGAAATTTTATACCGCAGATATTTTTCCGACTGTTCCCAAGACCCAAGCGTCTTAGTTCTTGCCAGGTTGATCAAGCATCCCATTTATCTTTAAAACATTCGTAATAATATTTTTGTTTAGTATTCTGTAGCAACTTTTTTACCCTATCTCTGAGTGATTTGTACTGTACATAAAGGTCAGGAAGACGGGTTTTCTGGAAACTTTGTCGTTAACTATCTCTTTGCGTCATTATGAGTATAATATTCTCAGTTATCCAGGGAGCCGGGGGTCTTTTATAATTTTGCTTACGCAGTGGAGCATGAAGATCGAGTATTTTTTTAATGCTTTCATTAAAAATTTCAACTTTGACGTCAACATGATTAGAATTTAAAAAATCATCACAGTTCAACATGAAGAAATCTTCTCTGATTTTACAGTGATCAATATGCATGATGTCACGTGAGCACAACTCCAAAGAAATATAAGAATTCAGCTTAAACTGGTACTTTATGTAAACCAAATCATGTTTGGAGAGAAAGGGCACTGGATATTGACCATATGCTAACACGTTTTGAATATCATTTACAAAAAACAAATCAATAAATGTACTGCTATTTTCTAAACTGTGAGTTGGTTTAAATGGAACCAGCGA